>JAODKF010000147.1:26169022-26187668 GCA_026779585.1 Mormyrus proboscirostris
TGAAAAGCAAAGTCTGATTTGTGCTAAATATGGAATAAACAGTAAGGGATGCCATTCAACTTTTGTCAGTTTCAAGTAATTTCAGGGAAAGTTATGTTTTTTGATTTTTGATGGAAGTGCACCAACGAATTTGTCCATGTCTGTATCTGAGAGGAACATGCAGTATTTTTCAATTCTGCAATATTTTAGTGTATAATAGGGACCCTTCGTTTTAAAATCATGTATATTTCATATTGACCATTTCCCATCACAATGTCAATCACTGCATCATAACTTTTACAGCGTCGCATGCAGCCTGGTTTGTGAAATAATCACAGTAACACACTAAAATATATCAAGCAAAACAGTGATACAGATTTAATACTGTGTCATGCATGATAATCGCACATCGGAACAGGCAATGCAATGCAGGTCCCTCTTAAGTAATGAATAATGCAGCCTGTATCTGCAGTCACGGGATCCATCCTTAGATAGCTGACCTAGATCCAGACGGTCTCACAGCAGCCTGAACGTATGACTGGGTGCTGTCAGCTTTCGAGCTGCTCCAGAATACAGAGCGTCTCTCAGGCACAGCAGCCTGGAATGCTAATGCTGAGAGTATGTGACGTACATGACTGCTCTTTAAAGATGAGAAACACCACGGAGATCCCACTCCGACAAATGTCACAGGCCTCCGAGTCCTTCTTAATTAACCTCAAAGACCCAAAGTAAACAGGTCTGTCCTGACAGAAACAGCCATTGCGCGACAGCGGCCACCATTCCCGTCTGTGTATAATGCCAAAGCAAACCAGCAACTGTCGAAAATTGTCATAAATTGATGGTGGGAATGAGACGCCGCAGTGAGTCTGTCGCACCGCATGCACTCACGCACAGGTACATGCTGTGGGTGATTTAGGGACATTCAGCAGAACATATGCTTTTGGACCGTGGGGGAAAACTGGAGAAAATGATTTACTCTGCCCATCTATCTTTTGTTAGCTCTTATGGGGCACTTGTGCTAATCACAGCGAACAGAAGGCACATTTATCATACAAGCGGATTCTTGTTTTCATTGCTCTAGCAGTGGTTCTGCTTCTGAAGCATTCTAGGACTGCCTCCTTAACAGTAGGGTTTGGGGTTTATGCCCACCTGAGGTGTCTCAAAAACAAGGTACAACAAAGCTTTCGAAATATTAATTTATCATTTATCTCTTGTGATGTTTTAGTGCAGCAAATTCCGGGTACAAAATAATCCCAGAGTCAATTCCAGAAAAAGTTCCCATAAAAATCATGGGAGCCAGGGGGAGATAGAAATAGTTGAAACAGAGGGACTGTTGCTATGGCGGCAGCCTTGAGGCGACACGCATCCGACCTCCACCCAGGCGACCAGACACAGTGGTAGCTCCCTCCTCCATCCCGGCTCAAGCCGGACCCATCATATTGCACTCGAGGAGGGGGATCTTTCCTATTTTCACCTAATCTTCACCGGAGAGAAGAACCTGACACCCAGCTTCCCACACATAATCACAGCTCTAAGAATCTGACATAATTTGTGGGGGGAGGATGAGATTACCCCTCGCTCTACGGTTAGTACCGTCTCAGATGCTGTCAGAGCTGAACTCGAGGAAAACAGAGCTAAAGTTAAAGATGTGCAGCCAAAAAAGAGAGATCCACACCAGGGTTTCACTCCCCCGTGATCGCCGTGCCTGCTGGTGTCCCGCAGCGTGCTCTTGGAAGCTTCCGCAGGGTCTCTGGGCCGGTGTCTCTGCCATCGCAGACCTGGCGCCGCGGACGTCAGGGCTGCAGGCTTCCGCACTCATTTGCGTGGAAGCTGCTGGGTCAACCAACAGCGCACCACCAGCAGCCATTGACGTCAGCGCTTCTGCGTCACCCAGCACTGTTTCATCAAAGGGATGAGGGGGCTCTCCGCTGCCTCGCCGCTCGCTAACCGCCAGTGATGCTGACGCCGGTGAGTGACAGGTGAACAACATGCCACTGACAGAGGCCATTTTCTTTCCTCACCTTCAGCGTGAAGGTTCTGTTCATACATCCCAATTTAGCATTCAAAGCACGTCAGAAGCTGGCAGATGCCAAATGAACAATAAACAAACAATAAATGAACAATAAAGCGTCAGTGTCAGTTGTGGCCTTCACTCTTCTTGTCAATACACAGTCGCTATAGTGCGACTGTTAAAGCAGCCTCTGCTTTCCCTCAGGTCTTTGTATTTTGTTCCTCAAGGGTCACAATGTAAGAAAAATGCGCTGCTAATTTCTTTGCTGAATTTTAGTCCCCAGGAGCCCGTAGATCAGGGGCCGACTGACTGTCCGTAATTATTCAGGCTATCTGAACCTTAGCAGACGAGAAGGCGTGCTAATTATGGGAGACGTGGGTCCCATCGGAGCACCGCTGTCTGCCACGATCTGACGCTACTTTGGAACTGCCATTAAAACACATGAGTGTCTGTGTGTGTGTGGGGGGGGGTGCCTCTTTCTCTCTGTAAATATTTAAGTAGACAATGTAGGAAGAGATCAACCTGTACGGTTAATGCTAATGTAATGCTAATGCTTCCAGTCACTCTCCTGATATATTGATATGTTCTAAGCAAGTGCAACACCATTCAAAGGTAATGCTCTTTCAGGGCTACACTGCACACTCTTTATGTGTTAATTATCTTGCACTTCAATGCACCAAATGTTTCTATTAGTATGGACACAATTTAGGAACACGCCCTCAAGCATACACTAATCCATTACCTACCTGCTTATTAAAAATAAATATTAATAGTGAACTATGTGTGTAACTGATCTTAATTTATTCCTTTATTAATTTTGCTTTTCCTTTTAGAGTTGTTTACCCCTGGAGAATTTCAGTGATTCAGTCATCCAAAGTGATCATTAAAATTCATTGCTAAGCAAAAGCTAATGTAATATATTATCTGGACACATAAACAATTAGCTTCATACTCTTTATAGTACTTATTTTATAAAACCACAGGCTAAATATAAGGCAATGCTATTATTTATGACCAAATTTCTACTGTGTCAAAACTGGATGTGATTTTTTTTTTTGTTTTGCACAAGCCATTTGTACCTTAAATTACTTCCTCACAAAACACTCCTCTACAGATAAATCAATACAGCTTAGAGCGCAGTGGGCACATCTCATTAAATGGAAGTGCTCTACTTGTATAGAGTTAATGGAGATAACTTGCAGTCACGTCAGGCTGCAAAGCAGTGCATTCAGACAAGTCCAGGTCTATAGCTAGATAGCTGATGGAGGATCTTAGTCCTCTGGGGAGAAAGATGCAAATGCAGACCACTGGCCAGGAGAAATACCTGCGTAGGGAAGCTGCACCCAATACAGCAGTCATGACACATTTGCCTACACATCCTGATATACTCCACGGTATAACATCACCATTGTATATATGTGCGTTTGCATTGCATGACGCACATTTTTGTAAATTAGATGAAACATGAAACTGGTCTTTTTGTGGACGTGCCAGGTTTACTTCAAAGTATTTGTCTTCTACTTTTTCTCCCAGAAATCATCATATTTATAATTTGATTTTATAAAGTTTTTTCAAAATAATGATACAGCATGTTTATGCTTAATAATAAAATACACACTGGCTCTGCAGTGGATTGCATTTTTAAATGCTTGGAAATGAAAGATTCCATCCATCTTCTAATCGCATATTCTGGTCAGGGGCACTGGGGGCCAGGAGCCTATCCCAGACGCACTGGAATGAGGCTGGGGACACCCTGGATGGATGCCTGTAAGATTCTTTACACCTGACAAAAATTACAAATTGACTAAGGTGTGAGATGTAGTCAATAAGTGACACCACTGTCATTTTATGCTGACTATAAGTAGAACATTTGTGATTTCTGTGGTTTTTCAGGTCTGCTTGCCGTGTGCTGAGGTGACAGCTCCGAGGGTCCCATTGCTCTTCATTCTGACGTTTTCCCATCTACAAGGTCATCGTCCTTCATTGTCAATTCCAAGGGGTCAGATGTCCATTCAGGTGTCCTTTCAGGTGTCCTTTTAGGTGTCCTTTTAGGTGTCCTTGGGAGGTACCTTGAAGTTTGGACTAAAAACATGTCGAGGTGAGTAAGCAGAGTGTAAGCACTCTGCGGGTGATGGTGTGCTGCGCGCTGGCTGACATGTCCTTCAGAAGGTCCTCCGCTGGTGCTGAACACTGACAGCTGCTGTGAAAAGTGAGTTCTACAGAGGCACACTAAATCGAGAAATGAGTGAAACTGAAGATTTTGCTCTGGCCTGTTGTATTATATATATTAATGAGTTGCTAACTTTTTGTGTGTTGACTACTGGTCTTCGCAATGTTGACTGTGAGTTTTGCAAAACTCCAAAATTTGATCTCTGATCCCGAACCTGCGATATCTCAAAACTGCAATGGGGAAAGTCAGGATGCAAAATTATCAGTGATCAACATTCAAGATCAATTTGCTGATTGGCCAAGTGTTCAATTTCTTAAATGTTCATCCACAACAAACAAACAACAAACAGCATACAATCAATTAATGTTACATAGGCCACACACAATGAGGCATTCATTCAGTTTTCATGTACCTTTGTAGCATACTGGGGACATTGGCCTTTCTCAATTGCATGCTTTAGGATTGAGACATTAATCATGTATTGTAATGAGAGATTGATTGGCCATTTGTCAAAGTAGCTGATGGTGAGGCAGGGAAAAATTATGCCGTAATTCATGACAAATCCAAAGATGTGCAAGCTTGAAGGGCATGACCTCTGAATAAATTCCACCAGTAAAAACATCAAATAGAAAGCAGAGATGGTCGTCTGTGTCATTCATTATAGATTACAGGTTAGGGAAGTCTTCCTAAGGCATATAGCCTATTAATTTTAATAGTATTTCACATGATCACCAAAAATAAGATATTCAAAAATGCACACAGCAAAAAAAAAGGTCAGACTGACTTAATTTGATTCCGCTGCAGGGATTTTATTGCCCTGACGTTTATTTGTTATGCGCAGAACAAAAGGATCGACCAGTCTTTCGTGAGTCTAAGTGTCAGAGGAAGAAAAATTGTATTATTGGAATGTCGCTAGTGCTGCTTTTCTTAGCTGGTGCCCCTGTAACAGCACATTACTATGAGGCAAAGCACAGTAAAGGTTCCAATAGCTTCCACTTCCTGCTCAGTCTAAGAGCTTCTAATTAATCGCTGGCATAGCGTTAACTCAGCTTCTCTGCTTTGTTCACAGACATTAGGAGGTGTAGGGGTTGGGGGGGGGTGTCCTTTATTCTATTGGCGCCAGGACAATAATAAGTCAAGAACGAATGGCTCAGGTCAGTCCAGTTGTCATTCGGAGTGTGTTCAATTTCTAGTTGAATCAAGCATAGCTAGGGGCTTATTGTCATGCAAGCTTAAACAGCCAAACACATTTTCAGCACTTCAGGGAGCATTCAGGCGAGGAAACAGAAATCCAGTAAGTCAGGGCTTCTCAAACATGTTGGACCAAGTAGCACTTTGGATCAAACCAAGGTAGCAAATGGTGCACAAAAATGATCGTAACCCGAATGCACGTGCGTGTGCACTCACACACATACACACACAAATTGGCACTTCCCTTATTAGCGAGGGGGTCAGCCAGCTTGGCATGGCAAAGCTTTGAAATGTCTGGGGTGAGTGCAGGGCGCTTTAAGCATGGATCTGGTTCAGCATTGTCGCTACTGCAGGTACCCGA
Organism: Mormyrus proboscirostris; assembly: GCA_026779585.1. NCBI lineage: Eukaryota > Metazoa > Chordata > Actinopteri > Osteoglossiformes > Mormyridae > Mormyrus > Mormyrus proboscirostris. The sequence goes on from JAODKF010000147.1 coordinate 26,174,735, forward strand.
AGGATGATCCTCCTCTGCCACAGTGGCTCTGCTTCGGTTGAGCTGCTGTCTCCTGTCAGCCGTGACAAAATACCTGATTTCCACGAGCTGCTCATTTCTGTTCTGTTGGCAAGTGTGGAGCTAATCTGTATCTGTGGACGGTCGAGATACTAAAAGCTGAAGAACTGCCGCGTGCATCTTTGAGATACGTTAACCCCACAAATGTGTCATTACTGAGAACATCTTCATCAACTGAAAAATGATTAAGGATATGTAATTTTGACGACTGTTTTATTATGTTAAGTTGTGCATCCGTTATATAACTGTGGAGCATGTTTCTGTGGACGTCTTTAAGGAAGAAATGGGAACATTGTCGCTATCAATGTAACAAAGTTTCTAAAAATTCCACAATGGTGCACCATACATAAAGATAGAGATGAACTACACCTTTGCACAAAAAAGGGATATAATATTACAAAAAAGGGATATAATATTATACTGAGATGTTTTTTTTTTTGTTTGTTTTTATTTGACATCCCTTTTAATATTAAAACATTAATGGTAACATTTTACTGTCATCAAAAATGCATTTTATATATATAATACATTATGATGCATTATGAAGGTCTATAATGCCATATATATGCATCATAATGATCAGTGTAAGAATTAATAAAGCATTACAGCACCTTCTATTAACAGTGGTGATTATAATATATCGTAGGCTCCAATAATGCATTATAAAGGTATCTGTAGTCACATATTTAGGTAAACCATCGGGCAAGTTTACTTTTGTTAAGAGTTAGTCTACCTTTAAATTGTTGGTGATGGAATGCACATGTGTTGACAGTATGAAGGTGTTTCTTTTTTGTCGCGATTAACTTTCTTTTTATGGAGTTACCCAGTGGGTTGAGAAGGTCCTGTCCTACGACGAACACGGGCGTGGCTGACAGCTGAGGAGCACGGAACAGCGGCGGCCGCCAAGCGGGTGCCAAGTGAAGGGAGAATTATTTTTCATAGTTAGATTGCATGGGTTAATGTTATAGGTGTTTAAGTGTGTCCCCCCCTTGTGTTCGTAAATGGCCCAGGCGTGTTAGTATCTGTTGGAGTTGCGGAGAGAGTTATGCTCTTTTGTGCATTAGTTTATATAAGGTTTCATTATGTTTGTTGCCTTCTTTTTGGCCAGTTAGTTGTGTATATGATTTGATATTGGTTGTTTTTTGTTTTTCTGGGTAATAAAACCCAGTTTCTTTCTTAATAGTTCTGCATCCTCATGGCTATACTGTTTGGTCCTGTTACGTCCGCGGTCATGGACGAGGCAGGAAGGCGAAAATCCCAAGGTGAATGGGTTTAATAACGGACGGACAGGGCATACGACGACATACATCAATGACGGATCTACCAGACAGACTCAGACGCGGACTAAAATACACAGGACTGATAAAACTTAACAGGTAACAGGTGAGTACAAGCAGGGTAATACACATGGGAAATGAGGGGGCGTGGCACACACGAGGATCGGACGAGCCGGGCGTGACAGGTCCCCTAACATGCGGTATAGACAAGAGCTTCATATAGCATTCACAATGCATAATAAATATGTGTTGTGCCTTTTTATAAATATCTATAGCCATGTTTATAATACTTTATGAATGCATTATAATGTGTTTTGAAACATCAAAAGTAAAGAACAATTGAGAAAGCAGGATCTGACCCTCCCTGGAGCGACTGGAGTTAAAGGCCTTACTCAGGAGCCCAATGGTGACATTATTCTGCTGACTTAGGATCTGAACCAACAACCTTCCACTCATCAGTCTTGCCCCATCTATTATCAACTGTATGAGAGGAACAAGGGAGCAGCCTCTACCATCACTTTTTATTTTTTCAACAGGGTACACTAACATTCCGAGGAGCCCTCAACTCCACTGCACGACTCGCCCGCCTCAGCTTACATCTTGTGGAAAAGAATCTCTCTTCCACAGGCATTTTGACAGGTTTGCAATTCCTGTGCGAATGACTCAGCTGCCAGCCTTTAATGTGAAACATTACGATGGAACAGCTGGCATGCAGACATCGCAGCAGTGTTTGATAAACCAGAAATCAAAGGGGAATCATTTTGTTCTTTTGGGGAAGGCAAAGAAATAACAACCGTTCTGGTTGTTATTATAACAGTTTATATAACAGTTTAATCATTTAATTAATAATAATAATAATAATAATAATAATAATCACAACTTTTTTATTGATCCCCGTGGGGAAGTTCCTTTATTGGGGAAATTCTTCTTTACGCCTCCCACAACTTGCTCATTGTAGAGCAAGCTGTCCGCGAGTAATAATTAATAATTAATTGCTTATTACTTTTCTTTAACATTTCATTTTTTTAAAAGGAATGCAAGGGCTATTTATTGATAAACTTCTATCAACATTATGGAAGTCATCACACATTAAAAAATATTCTCACAAAGCTCTGCATTTTTCATGAACCCTGCCAACCTGCACTGAAAATCCATAAATCCCATTTTCTTAAATGCAACTTATGAAATATGAATGCCAACAACTGCTTAGCAACCAAGAATGCATCTACTGAAGGCTGAAACACTAAATGTTTCACAACGTCAGCTCGAAAAATTCTGACTTTTTTGTTCTAAATTGGGTTTCAGTAACAAAAAGACCTGTAAGTTCTATGTTATAAGATAGCGTTAAGAAGGCACCAGGAAACTCAACCCTGTCCAACAGAAAATCCAGAGTTGTACAAATCATACAAACCCTACAAAATCTGATCACTCACATGTAGTGAGCCTATCGAGGTACGTCTTCCCAACCCTGTTCTCAGAGACTCCACGTTTTTGCTCCCTCCCTGCTCCCAGCACACCGGTACCAGGTACTCATTATCATTATTCATTAAGCCCTTTGCTCCTCTTGGGTGCATAGGCTGTTAACGAATATTATACCAGGTATTCAGTGATCTTGATTGGCTGGGAGCTGGAACGGAGCACAAATATGGACCTTCTGGGGGTCCCCGAGGACTGGGTTGAGGAGTTCAGTCTCGGGGTATTTAGACTGACACCCGATACGACATTGCCGTCGTTCTGCCCTCGCCATTCATGAGAGTTCCTCAGTGAATGAGACCGCAGTAAAATAACGATGGCAGCACAGTCTTTCACTGAATATGCATAAGCACATGACAACGGTTGCTATCAGATCTCTGCAGATCTGGAAAAAAGTCTGACAAATGGTGCCTGACATTTAAAAGCTTGAAAAGGAATTTGGGCGGCTGGTGTTCAGTCAAGGATTTGACAGCTTCTCTTGAGTCACACAAGTGCCCACAAGTTTAACACATGGAGGGGCAAGAAAACAGAGGAGAAAAAAAATTAATTTCCCTAGAAGGAGAATTGGCCGTGACAGACTTCCGACTATTGCTGTAGTCACTAGACAAGTGCTCCTGTGAGTGTCCTTCCAGTTTAAAAGCTTCCTCGCCAGAATTATCAGCAAAGACACAGGTAGCATTCAACGTTGACACACGTGTGAGAGACATGATGCAAGACGAAGTACAAAGTTCTGCTACTCAAGACGCTTAAAAAAAACTGTTAATCAGTTTCAAAGAAGCAAAGGTATGAGGCTAACAGAATAACAGGCAATACAGGCCAAAAATATTTACACAAATTAGTGGTAACTGATCCCCAAGCTCATTGTGCCAGCTAATTACAGTCAACAGAATACAATCTTTCTGCTGATGAACCTGACAAGACTGCTGAGGGAACTTCAGAGCAGATGAAGGGTTTCTGTAGACTGTAGATTGGTGTAGACCACATTAATATGGGAGGAAAACTTCACAGGCAGTATTAGGCATACACCCAGTAGCTCCCGGAAAGCCAGTGACACTCTGGGAAAGAATCTCACCACCTACACCAAGAATGAAATATGTAGGTGTGCTGTTACCTTGAACTTATTTATTCTCACACTGTAGGTATCTGTAGGAGAGCATGACTGAATAAGTATCTGCTGATGGTTTCGCTTTGTTGGTGAAGGAAAAATGAAGAAAAACCGCATTCAGGAGAAGTAATCTTCAAGATTGATGTGCATCTAATCATCTCCCTGTGTGCCTCACAAGACCGATGAATGTGCTTGGCTGGACATCACTGTAATAGATGTAATAGACTGTAATAGACTGTAATAGAGCTGCACCCTCCATGCCCTCATTTCAGTGTTTTTTTAGTCTGTGTCTTAAACCCCTGCAATGTTTTATTTTGGTACCATGCAAGGACGTCACGTGTAATGCTCACAGTGAACAGGTTCATCATGCTCTCTGGGTTTCAAACACATAGACAGCTCACGGTAATCTCATTCTCTGGGATTCAAACATATAGACAGCTCACAGTAATAATACTCTCTGGGTTTCAAACACATAGACGGCTCACAGTGATGCCATTCTCTGGGATTCAAACACATAGGTAGCTCACAGTAATCTCATTCTCTGGGATTCAAACATATAGACAGCTCACAGTAATAATACTCTCTGGGATTCAAACACATAGGTAGCTCACAGTAATCTCATTCTCTGGGATTCAAACATATAGACAGCTCACAGTAATAATACTCTCTGGGTTTCAAACATATAGACAGCTCACAGTGATCCCATTCTCTGGGTTTCAAACACATAGACAGCTCACAGTGATCCCATTCTCTGGGATTCAAACACATAGACAGCTCACAGTAATCCTGCTATCTGGGATTCAAACACATAGACAGCTCACAGTAATCCTGCTATCTGGGATTCAAAGCTTTGTTTCTGCTATTGCTATTTTTCAAAGTTTGCACACTGTCATAAAAAAGGTACAGAAGGTACATTTACCTACAGGTAGGGTACAATTGGCAGAGCCTTGAGAGTACAGCCCCAGTGACAAGTAATTGTACACTCAAAGGTACAAACCGGCAGTGCACAGTGCTTCAGTCAACGCCAAACCTCATCTTCTGAGTGTGAGTGACAGGATTCATGGAGAAAACTATTAGGGGAACTACTAGGTATGTAGAGTGATGGGTAAGTTAGTGCTACAGAAGACTGGAGATTGCAATAGTCCAAAAAGGTCTACTGAGTCCACTGCTGTACTGAGAGATACTTTCTGATATCATCATATAAGTAAAACTATGACGACAGTGAAATAATTTCTGTTAGTTAAAAAATAATGAACTGGACATAACAGACTGACAGCTAAAGGAAAAAAAAAATGGCCAATCACATTAATGTTAGGCGTAATTAATAAAATGTTATAACCAACAGCCCCATAGCAACCGATGAATTATTTATTAAAGACACAAATCTATGAAACATTGCTTTGAAGGGCTATATGACTAGGGCGATGAAACAGTGCAATCATTCTTCTTCAGTGACTAAATATTGCATCATAAACACTGTTTTGTAGAGAAATAGTAAGACAGATGTTTTATAATATATTTATAATATTATATATATATATATTATCATTTAAATTGAAATAAAATGACATAGAAATGTTGCTTGCAATTATTTTCAATCAGTACTACAACAAAGTCATTTTTATAGTTTAGCATAGCATATTATTACAAGGTGGGGAAAATTTTCAAAAATTGATTTCCAAATATTTTCCTGGCAAAAAGGAAATCCTATTTTCAGATGTGAGGTGAGATTCAACGACGATAAAATCATAACATTTCCATCTGGGTACAGAAAAATCTCTATCTGTCTCACTACTGAAGATCTATTATCAAACTTCACGAGCGTCACATAGACCGCATAGACCCCAGTAAATAGATTGGTTTGCCAATCTATTTGTCAAAATAAGCAGCCAGCCGAGGGAGTATTTTTGATGAACGTACTATTATCCAAAACGCCCTTCCACCGCTCTGATACATCAGCAGAATGGTCGCATTTCAGGAGAGTCAGCATGGTGGCTCGCTGGGTTGGGCTGTGGCCTCCCACCTCCAGCTTCTGATTGCTGTCCCAGTGCTGTGTGTGTTACCGTGGTTACTCCAAAGCTCTCCCCAGGGCCTCGAAACTGCCCTCAGACTGAAAGTGTATGTCCTGAGCTGCACTGTCATGCTGCGTATAGAATGCTCTGTGCTTCCCTGGATCAGCTCCAGGTTATTTAATGAAGGAATTCTTTTTTTGGTATTATAATTAAGGAAAACATATTGGCCCTTTTTCTCTCAAAATTGCTTTTTCATTTAATGTTTCAGGGTTACCTTTTATGTAACAGGCAAAATAAACCGACAGCACCCACTGTACATCCTGGCACTCACAGATTGCTGGGATTCCCCGTGGTGACGGGGGTCAGACAGACGCATGACTGTTGTCACTGTTATTACTGGTGATGAGCCGTGCCTTGGGAACCAGCCAGAGCTTTCACAAGCCCACATATCAGGTCCCTGCACACCGCTGCAGAGCTGCGGAAGGCTGCTTCATAATTATACCTAGAACAAAAGGAGTAAGCGTCAGTCCTGCAGGAGGAGGTCCAGATGCGAAACATGCGGGGAGAAGTGTGTTCAAAAACATCCGCTGCCATCCGAGTGGACAGAGAAGTCAAAAAGTACTGTGAGCCCTATTTATTTCTTTAAAATTCAACAATTTATGTACAGTAGTAGTGTGTCTATTAAAAGTACGATAAACTACAACGGATATCAGCCATCAGATAGGTATTTAAAACAGAAATGAGTGAGCAATTAGGGGAAATGAGGATCAGATACATCGTAGCGTGAAAGAATCGGACTCATTGAATAAATTGCTCCTAAGCTGAATAAACCATCACTTTTGGGGCTAAGGCAGGCAGGGCCAAGCGGACCAAGTGATCAATGGAAGGATCTACCTCACCCTGGCCTGGGGCTCTACTGGTCAACTGACTTCACTACTGCAGCTGCAGTGACACCAAGTGGCAAAGAATGTAACGTATTATTAATAAAAATAAGGAAACTGTGGGAGTCACTGTCAAATGCCCCTGCTCAGTCTCCAGCCTATTCTGGGTAAGCACTGAAAGCTTTTGCCATATCGGATTGGGGTTCATCTGCATAATTCTTTTGAAGGTTCCTTCATTTTTAATAACTTTTTTGTTTCTTGCATGTCAGATTTCTACCTTGTAATTTTGTAATTTTTGTTGTTGACTCAGAGCACATCGATGTCAAATAATTAATAATATAAATAATTAATAATAAAAAAAATAAAAACTCAAGCAGTTTTGTAGCCGCATTACATAAAGATCTGTAATAGGATGTTTCACCATGTCAGTTTTTAGAAAAAGGTGACATGACCGTGATTCCAGTACAGTTATAGGGCTATCAACAGCCAGCCCCACAGTCTTTCTCTGATGGTGCAATAATCAATTGTCACTCAATAATTGTGTTGCTGAGTGGTTAATGGTCTCTAACCCCCATTAACGCTCAACGTGCAGTGTGTAGTGGTGCTGAAACACACCCCCCCCCCCATGCCTTTCGCTGCCACCTGGAGGTTGTTGAGATGGTTGTGAGATTGGTGACGGACTGAGGCTGCCACCTCCCCTAGATCGTAATGTGAGGCATATGGTGCTTCACAGAAGTGGAGATTTCAGGTCCTGAAAGTACAAATCCAGACCAAGATTTTGTTTCAACCAAGCAGTTGAGTACTCTGTGACTATTACTCTTTGTACTCAAATGGTTGGTTGAAAGAAAATCCTGGTCTGGATTTGTACTTTCAGGACCTGAAATCTCCACCTCTGGTGCTTCATGAGTGCTTTCACACTGAAGAACAGGGGCCTGTACTACGACTCGTCGGATTTAAGGCACCACAGATTAAATGGACTTCGTATTCGTTCACTTACATTTTGCCCAGACTACCTTAAATCTGACAAGTTATCCCGATAAGCCAGTAACCCCGCTTCGTAGTACAGGCCACTGGTGTTTTGCCCGCTTCAGCATCCCATCTGTGAAACGCATCCCCTGTCAGGAGTACACAGATCTTTTTCCAGTTTGAAGGGGGAAAAGAAGTACTGTCCATCTAAAAGTACTACAGAAACAGGAAATTGTCTTTGCACATTTTAAAAAAGCATATTACTCTTTCACATGGTGAAAGTTACATTTAATCCAAAGTTATATTTAAACCATGCAAATTACATGCAAACGTTGAGCCCCAAATGAGAATTATTAATTTATTTATTAGTCTAAACTAGTAATAAACTCATTTCAGTTCTTGGACACTTTTGTCTGTAGCTTTCACACTGCACAACAGGAACTTTTGGGATTTGGGAACCTTTATGCTAAATAACCATGTGAGACACATATCATTTGTAGGTCAAGTTTCACATTTTCATACAAAACTACACCACCACCGCAAAACAACGGAGGATGAACACGTAGATTTGTTATTTGTTCCTTATTGGAGGGATCGATATTGATCAAAATACGCCTTTTATCTATTTTGTAGCGCTAGAGACACCTGCCAGGCAACACAGCATGATGGTTCACTGCCAGTTCTGCAAATAATGTAAACAGTTTCCTGTATTTGTCATGTATTGAAGTGTCATTGAAGTGCACTATATGTAATGTCATGTCCACCATCAGAGGTGTTGTTAGACCTATTTCAGGGGCCCTTAGCCTTCTTATTAAATCTGGCCAGCAGCTTGATCTTTCATCTTCTACAGAATAAAAAATGATGTAATGCTTTTCCAATAATAAGTTTGGGCAAGATTCCCCACTGGCACTGGCGAAGATAGAAAGAAGTGTGATGGTTATCGATCTAATTTTCTGTTGCAGGAATATGGAAACGCAGTCAAAAATGAATTAACCGATTCATTGAATGTAACTGAGGTATAACAGTATTTTTATCTGCTCAAATCTCTTTTCTGCGTTAATTTCCGTGTAACTTCCAAGTTAACACTGGTGATTATGGTCAACCAATTAGCAAGGTATGGCTGTAAGCTCCTCCCCACTAGTTAGTGTTTGAACAAAAAGTATCTAGGGTGAATCTTAATACGAGAACTTGACCGTAATTGTGTTCTCATGTACCTGTTTTACACAATCTTCAATTGCCGAACACTAGTTTCAATACTAAGAGCACAAGTACAGAGGACAGCAAAAGTCCATGGATGTCGTTCTAGCTCTGCCCCAAATATCAACGATCCATAGGCTGTATCCTCGCCCAACGAGACCAATTCCATGATTCATTGTACCTCAAGATGGAAAGCAAGTTACCAAGACTACTCTTGCCAAAACCACAAGTACCATTCTTGGCATTCTTGGCATTGACTATTTCGGTGACCTGGGAAATCAATTTCAGAAATTGATTGCACTTGTATTTTCTATTGCTGTAAAACATGCTGGACCAATACAATCTCCAGACACCCTCCTGCCGCATCTTCACCGAATCTCCAATCTTTTCTTCTACCAGCATCCCCCCCTTTACGTTATCTAGGTAATGAGCGGTCAGGACTGATGAGAAATATTATGAACCTTCTCCTAAGTAAGTGAGAGGCCAGGAAGAGCATGTCTACTTTCCTGACCTTGTGTTTGCATCAGACTCCATGAAATCTATTAATGCAAACATTGAGCTAAAACACACAAACCGGACAGCCTAGTCGTGTCATAAGTATGCTGGATAATGACTATGGAACACCCCTGACGTCTCACAAAAAAGTCTCCTAGATCAGTCTGGCTTCAGAATTTTAGATACTCAACCGAGACTTTGAGAGCCAAAATAGCTAAAGAGTTGTTTTGATCCTACTAGACTTCTCTGCAGCTTTTGGCACAGCTAATCACCAGCTAATGACTCATACCTCTCCGACTCATCATTCTGATGGGTTTGGGGTACAGTGGTGTCCAAATCACATCAGGCACAAACTGGTGTCCCCCAAGGCTCTGTCCTTAGTCCTCTCCTCTTCTTTCTTTACATTACCTCTCTAGGTCAGATCATCCAGTCACTTAGCTCCTCCTACCACTACTACACCAATGAGATCAGCTGGTCAGATGTCTCCAGATCATTCAAAACATGGCGGCATGTATGATATTTGGTCAGCATTGGTAGTATCTATAGTATTGCTCTCAGGCCCAGAAAGCATCATAGATGTTTAATATTACTAATATATTAGTTTATGTATTGATTGCAACAGTTATATAACACCACTGTGTGGTTGCATGTATTTATTCAATATACCAAGGCAGACTATTATTGATCTTCAATGACCACAGACTTGCAGGTAGTAAAGAAACATTTTAATTAAAACCTGACGATGTGCAGGGCCTGTCAAACCTGTGGGAGCCACAAGTGGCTGCTTAGGGCAGCAACTTCTTAGATGGCGCTGACCTAACAAACTACCGGCTTCTTCACACTGAAGGTCAAGGGGTATATCAAGAAGAAACAGCAATACTCCAGTAGTCAGTAGAAAATGTGCCTGCTTACCATGCACAAGGTGTGAACGCAATCAGCAGAATAATTCAGTTTGTTTCCACAATAATCAGTCTCCTACGTAGCCTGCAGGGGTCTTGGCCGGTGGCCCCCAGGCACTGGATTGGTTGGCTTTCTGTCCCTAAATGATACAGTTCGTTCCCATTGGTACTGTCCAGAATGTAAATGAAGTCATCATTTAACAGGATTGGAATGATTGCGCGGATGGAATATGCCCTCAGAGTATCAGAGGGAGTACAAGTACCAGTGGTACCAGTTCAAGTCAAGGGCACAATAGCCAGTGGTACCAGTTTAAGGTAAGGGCATATAAGGATATATCACATAAAACAGGAAGTGAATGGGTGGAAAGGGGGACAATGTTAGATTGATGGATGTTCTGATTTTGTAAAGAGTCTACAGCAGGTCCAGGTCCACTAGATTGTTAATGGAGGTTACAGGGGTTGGTGTGTAGCTCTGCAGGTTGGGACGCCGTGATCAGAAGGTTGCTGGTTTGAATCCTGTGCTGATTTAATCACTTGGTGCTTGAGCAAGACCCTCCTGTGATTGGCTGCCCCTGCTCTATCAAATGTACGTCACTTTGGATAAAACCATTTGCTCAATAAACATAAAATAGCATTAGGAAACCCAGAGAAGAGGTTTCTCCAGGAAGCCTGATCATGGACCTGCTCTGCAATGATAGTCTGGCATAACCCTACATCCCAACAGAAATCAGAAATGCTCTTAGTGTAATTGCGAATTGAATCTTCATCCCCTCCCCTTGCACATATATATCCCTTGATTAGAGTATTGTGCGATTATTGAACTCAAGGCACAGATACTCACTATCAGTGTCCAAATTCAAACAAGTGACATGTGTGTGACAAAGGGCACTGTGACAATTTTAGTGGCTGAGCAATTAAGTTTTATAGACTCTGTCAGCCAATCTTTAACAGAGGAAATTTCTATGCAGGGTACATTAGTAAAAGCTGAATTCCAGCGTCAGCTTGTGAAAAGGTGTCATTCCTCACCGAAGATGCATCCCCTCCATAGAGTCATGACCACAAACACAATCAATACTGTAAACACCGAGTTCTACCTGACATTGTCCAGCCTAAGTGAATCACCCACAAATAGTTTACAAACAAGGGATGAGTTAAACATGATTGAAGCATTCAATCAATGGCTGGTGAAAAGCAAATTTAAATGAGGGCTTTTACAGAGAGAACATTATTAAACAAGAAGCAACTGCAAGGGTGGGCTAGTGAGCAATGTTAGAGAATGAAGGTGTGAAGATTATTTTTATTGGCATATTTCACTCCCAAACACAACATGCATGAGAAGCATGAATGAATGGATGAATGAACAGATGAATGAACAAAGAAACAGACAAACAAATAAGACTATAGAAAAAAAGCAACAAAACTATAGAAAAAGTGTTGTCATCAGGGGTTGATTAGCAACAAAAATCACGCCTGAAAAATTGCTGTCAAGTTCAGGGGAGGGAGTATATTTTCATATAGGCTATACAATGCCAGAACTGGAGGGGGGGTGGATGGAATGGCCATCACAAGACGGACACACAGGAAAATTCCTGAACTTTGCGATGGCCAGTCCACATCCGGTTGTCATACAAGTAAATCACTCATCACTCCACATCATCATACACGTGAAAATTGGCATGTAGGGAAAATCACATATATGAATAGAAGGAAAAAAAAAAAATAATATCGCAGACTACACTGTAGAAAAAGGGACTGAAAAAAGGTGTCAGTTCAGGTTTCCCCCCAGGCAACAGCCGAGTGACAGCAGCCAGCGATGTGGCCTCGGTGATGTGGCCACAGCCGAGTGAAAGTCGGCCAGAGATGTGGCCAAAGCCAAGAGGCAGTGGCCAGCGATGTCGCCATAGCTGCTGAACACTGGCCTCAGCACCTCAAGTAATCAACCCTTCATTAAAAATTAATGCAGAGAGCAACTTAAGAATCACTTGGGTGAATTAAATGAGAGAAATACATTTTCTGCATGGTACATTGCATCCAAGTTCCAATGTGAGTGGCTTGTTGCATTTATTTGCATAGTTAAGCCTTACAGCGGCCTTGTCAGCATTCAATTTGCACTTCTGGTAAAATCTAGGGAGCACTGCCTCCTCTCCTGTGCCTCCGCTCAAGGCAGACTTTGCCCAGCAATACATTCCAAAAGCACATGACCCAAGATACAGTGGGTATAGAAAGTATTCAGACCCCCTTCAATTTCTCACTCTTTGTTATATTGCAGCTATTTGCTAAAATCATTCAAAATGGATTTTTTCCCCCTCATTAATGTACACACAGCACCCCATATTGACAGACAAAAAAAAGAATTTTTGAAATTGCAGATTTATTAAACAAGAAAAACTGAAATATCACATGATCCTAAGTATTCAGACCCTTTGCTCAGTATTTAGCAGAAGCACCTTTTGAGCTAATACAGCCCTGAGTCTTCTTGGGAAAGATGCAACAACTTTTTCACACCTGGATTTGGGGATCCTCTGCCATTCCTCCTTGCAGATCCTCTCCAGTTCTGTCAGGTTGGATGGTA
>JAODKF010000147.1:26191712-26207144 GCA_026779585.1 Mormyrus proboscirostris
AGCTATTAGTTAAGTTCTCCCCAAGCGAGCTTGATGGGCCGAATGGCCTCCTCTTGTTTGTATAGTTCTTATGTTCTAAGCAAGAAATCCTGTTTTGTGATATAGGCTCCTGGGCAAGGAGACACTCAAAAATTATAAATAGCTGGCAGATTCAAAATTTCTCCTCTCAGTTGCATCTATTTCTTGCATTTGGAACAAAAATTATGTAAACTACATATTTGTTTGGGCTGCATCCTGCATAGACACATCCCCTATTTGAAGCACATAAATCATGCAACTGAGTATAGCTGATGCTTTAAGAATTTAAAATCTGGATTATTTAGGCAAGCAAGAACATTCTTCAGGTAGCTATTCATATAATTTTGTACTCAAATTCCTGCCCATCCTATTATCAGGCCTCAGAGGTTTAATTTTAGGAATAATCAGATAAAACACAGCATCCTTTTGGTACACAAACGTTCCTGTTTGTTTGGCTGTGCAACAACAGCCAGCAGCCCAGCACACAACTGTGATGCAGAAGCCTGGACAATACATGCAGGATTTTATTATAGAAACTAGCGTACATATAAACAAAAAGTAAAATATCACCTGTTATTTTCAGTTGAGTACCAGATTAAAAATGTAGGACTATAGGATTTCACTGCCTAAACGTGGACTTAGATGACAGCGACAAGGAGGCCCAACACAGTCAAAGTGAGAGACACTTAAAAATAGGCCAGACTTTGGGGAGTTGGTCTCAATTTTGGATTTTTATTGCTTTGACCAAATGTCACTTTAAAAGTCTGCAAACAGGACTATTAAAAGGTGATCGATTTCCTGCTCACAGAAAACTTCAGAATCCCTGAATGTCATACTAAAGGATACCATTAAAAATAATTAAGAAAACAAAAGGAGCAAACTAGTTTAAAAAAATAATTTTGCTATCCCCTCCCCCCACGAACATCCTGACGTATCCTCAGTGCGATGTTTGGCTCCATAGGAGTAGGAGTAAGACTGACAGCAACCGGCCCCCTCCCCTCCCCGAATGGCCTCCTAAGAGCGACATGGTGCCGCACGGTGTCTTACCATCCCACAACCCCTCGATCTACACCTCAGTATAGATCAATGGTTTATAAACCCCTCCAACAGGGTGGCCAATCAGCTGTCCTGCTTGTCTTTGACCAGCAGAACTGTGTGCTGCCCCCCGCTGGACACTGTCAAAACTACACGGTTCTCCAGCTGCTTTCCAGCCATCTCCACCGGGGTCCACTCGTCATCCTCCTCTCCGGTGCCTAACTGCATGTTGGTCCCCATGCCCCAGGCGAACACCAAGCCTGAAACGAGACAAGTAGCCTGGGGTTCGAGGTTTCTTCAAAGAATGCAGCAATTGTATTCAGTGCTTGAGCACCAATCACAGACCCCAGTGCAGTTGTTTTTTTTAGGACCACGCGCCTGACAGCATGGAAGCACTAAGCAGGACAGTCCACTGCCAGACAGATCAGCAGCAGCACTGTGGTGGCATCACATTTTCATGGTAGGGGGGCACAGAAACACGCACTTATTGTTGGCATAAACAGATAATCTACACTATAATCCACAGTCTAGTTACCTACTTGAAGGGCAAGAATTTATTCCAAAAAATATTTACCAACGTTATTTGCTTCTTGAGACGTCCCCAATCAGAAGTTCAATGGAACACAACAGCTTGCCAGCTTGATAAGAGTCAAACCCACCTGATTCATCACAAGTGTAATGCCCAGTAGAGTCAATGGTCTACCAGTGACCGCGGAAAACAAGCCCAATCTAGATGGGCATCTTCAGCAAGATGTTGCGGCCACCTACCCTGCTTTGTGACCGCGTAGCTGACGGACGCCCCGCAGGCCACCACCTTCACCACGTCCAAGCCACTGACGGGAGTGGGCTCACTCTTCTCCTCAGCTCCCGGGCCCAGGCCCAGTCGGCCATACTCAGCCCGGCCCAAGCTGTAGACCTTCCCTGGTCGGAGAGACCATGCAGATGCTGACTCAACACTCTGTGAGCCAAAAGACAACGGACAAAATACCAGAGAAATATTTGTCGTTTCATATTGGAGACCTTCCCTCATTCTAAAACTCACCCTCGGAATCCAGGCAGACTGTGTGGTGCTGGCCTCCAGAGAAGCCAATCCAGGAGGTCGTGGAGTTCTTGAAGGCTGTGAGTTTTATGGGGGCAAAGCAGGTGGTGGTGCCCGAGGTCCCTACAGGGAAAAAAATGCGGTCAGAGCACTGAAGTTACCCTGAGGGCCTCACAGAGATCAAAAACAGGCTACTGGCCAATGCTAGGTCATAAACATCCAGCCTTAGAGCACATTACAATACATAAATACCAATGCTTATCTAACAGCTGCTATTAAATCAGCTCATCTACAAATATCTGCTCAAAGGCGAAGTTTTAAATGCTGATTTCTGCCATACAAATAAAGTTCTCTGGCAGGGTGTCAGGGCTTTAATCAAACCTACAGGACACAGAAAGATTGACCGTAATGAATCCAGGGAAGCAGGAAATGGGTGACTGAACAAACAACACAATGCCAAGTTATTAAATGATTAAATCAGCAAACAATATTTCACTCACTATCCCCCCGCAAAGTTTGCGCCAATGAAAGTAGGCTGAGGACAGCCAGAAGTCTCCTATAAAGCTTCACGCCGTCAGGCCTGCACAAAGTGGATTTCACCACCGTATACTAGTGCTTCCCATTTAAGTAACAGTGCAAATGGAGGTTATTGCTGGTCAGTAAACAAGTGATACAATAATGAAGCTCACCTAGCTGGTGGTAGTTTGAGAGGCCAAAGCCGTAGATGTGACCCTCTTTGGACACAGCGAACGTGAAATAGGCACCGCAGAAGACGTCGGAGAAACGGACCTTTCCTCTCGACCGAACCGGGATGGCCTGTGGCACCAGTAGTCGCTCTGCGGCCAGACGGGGAGAGAAGCGGAAGCGATTAAGGAGCGCCAGGGTCCAGCAGACACAGCGCTCAAAAACACACGATAGAGCAGCAAAATTCAGCGCCAAGGTAATGCTGTTCAGAAAGACCTTTAGCCAATGTGACAGCTGCAGAATTACATATTAAAAAAAAATAAGAACAATAAAGGGTTCAATAAAATCTTTGGCTAAACCCAGCAGCGTTCTTCAGGTAAAATTAGCAGCTTATGCTAGGGGTGAGCGCTACACCGGTGTCAGTCATAACTAGTGTGATTGTCCACCACAACTCCGCGAGAATTCAGCATCTTAATTATACAACAGCATATCTATAAAAATAAAGCACTTTATTTTCTTCAAAGCTTCATTTGTAATCTAAATACCGGTTTATCTGTGTTGTGTCAATTTTCTATGAAAAACACACACACACACACACACACACACACACACACACACACACACACACACACACACACACACACACACACACACACACCACTCGCTAAACCAGCATATATCTGCCCCGCGTCCTTAATGCCAGGTGCGTAGTACAAGGCACAGCTACCCAGTTCACACCAGAACTGCCGTTTCACACGCCAATGAATGTCAAACTAACTTCAAGCAAGACTTCAGTCAGCTTGTGCAGCCCATTGCTTTGTAATAACGTGTCATTAGTGTTAATAACAGCGAATCTTACAAAAAGTCAATGTTCCTAACAGAGCAGCCGCTGAGTCCTGAAATCCTACAGCTGAGAAGTTTTCAAATGCAGCATTTTATAAAAATGCTGGATAAATGGATATAGATAATTGACAATTTCAAGTTCGTCAAAGATTTAAAAACTTTATACAGTTGTTAAAAAAGGTAATGTAATTTTTATACAAATCAACTCATGTGAAACAAAAAAACATGTTTTCAGGGTTGACAATTCTCATGCATGTGGTGTGACACCGTTTCAAACTCGCGCTAGAAATGCTACAGCAAATATATATTATTCCATCACAAACCTAAAATAAGCGACAACAAAAGCGTTGGGGTAGTTTGCAAACCCTACAGGCTATTTAGAAGGTGATAAAATGGTTACATACATGTAAATGCGTTTGCATGTGTGTGCAGACTTGTCTCGAACTGAAATTCTCACTTCAGCCAGGTGGCCAAAGTAGGCGTTTTATTTGAAATGGACTGTAAAATGCACCGTTTTCAGGTGAAGCAGCTTCTTGCTCCGACAATTTTAAAATAAATATGAGAAAACATTACCTATGACAGATTTGATGTCTTTTCGAAATAAAACCGCCCGCACCCATCTTAAAGTCTAATAAATATAACTTACATAAAAGGGACATGTTACTCCTCCCAAAACTTACAAAAAAGTAACTGCGATATAATAGCGTCACTGTCCAAAAGTGAAAAATACCGTGATGATGAGGTCACACCCACCCCTAGTACCACCACGAGACCCCAAAGTCCCTCATCACCAAGCTACTGGGTATATAATAAAGGCGGCGCCGCAGTGCACAGCATGGCCACTGGGGGCTGTCGAGGCACAGTGTCTTACCCAGGCCCTTGCGGCCCCCTCTGTTGGCAAAGCGCTCTGGGACCCGTCCCAGCTGCCCTTGCTCCCCACAGCCTGAGCTGTACAGGTCGCCCTCCATCGTCAGCATCATCAGGTGGTCATTTCCTTGGAAAAATAACAGCAGCAAGGTTTAGTCTCAAAGTTTCCATCCAAGCGTCATTCAGAAAACTGATCTCCAGTCAGTGCCAACACCAACGCCAGCAGAGAACGCCCCGATCCTTTGGTGTCAGCACTGCCAATGAGATCTGCCTGGCACGCGTGTCCCTAGGGGCGAGATCTTACCCGAAGCGATTTTAACCACACGTTCTTCAATGGGAACCTTGACTGGTAAAGTGCACTTTTTCATGGGTTCCAGTAGACCAATTACTCCATTGTTGTCCTAAAATCAATATGAAGCATAATGGTGGAATATCATTAAACACAGAGATGCTGGGGCAGGATAAAATAGCCAGTAAACTCTGCGCTTTACATTTACTATGCATTTAAAAGGAAAGCAGAAAGCTGAAACGCTACAGATGGTAGACAGATCAGCATATGAACCCCCCACATCACCCCATGCATGAAACGGTACCGCTGCCCGACACCACGGGCCCTCAGCACGCCGACATCATCCCCGGGCCTAAATTTGGCCCGCCTACCCTGAATGAGCCCCAGATGTAGACCTCTCCCTCCTCGGTGAGCACCGCCCGCCTACCCTGAATGAGCCCCAGATGTAGACCTCTCCCTCCTCGGTGAGCGCCGCCGTGTGACTGTCGCCGGCCGACACCAGCACCACCTTCTCCTTGAGCTCCACCCTCCCGGGGCTCATTTCCGAGCCTTCTTCCGAGGTGTCCCGGCCCAAGGCTCCCTCGTCATTGCAGCCAAACGTGTAAATCTGGGAGGGGGACACAGTGCAGCTTGTTCGCTTATACATCCAGGGGCCTGTACTACGAAGCGGGGTTACTGGCTTATCAGGGTGAATTGTTGGATTTAAGGTACCACAGTGTAAATGGACTTCATATTCGTTCACTTACATTTTGCCCAGACTACCTTAAATCCGACAAGTCACCCCAATAAGCCAGTAACCCCGCTTGATAGTACAGGCCACTGGTCTGAGTCTCTTAACCCAGGACCAACAGGACAACTGCTAGTTCTGTACCTCAGAAATAGAACTAATTAACCTAACTCAGGTAAATACTTCTGTCTGTACAGAGGTTATGAAACAGTATACAGTGCAGGGCTCCAGAACCAAAGGAGTTACAACAATTCCCTTATTCTGTGTGAAAGACTATGAGCAACACCTTTCAAAATGAAAGATGTCAATGAACAGACTGGACTAAAGACTCGTGAAGACACGCACTCATATTCAGACATGTCTGTCTAACATTGACTCTTCCCCTCAAGAAACTTGCTGGCTGTTTAGTAGTTGTTAGTTCAAATGTTATGATACACAATATGCTACATATCATTATTCAAAACTGCTGCCCACACTAGTCAGATATACGTGAACAAAATAAACTCCAAGACAGATTTTCCAAAAATTACTTATGAACATTCAGTGGAATATAGTGCACTGTGCAGGCAAGCTGCAAAGTGATCTGCAGGGGGAACCAACATTTCTGAGCAACTTAAGATGATATTTGTGTACATACAGTTATGTTTATAGGCCACTGCTGCAATCAATCTCTGTACCGAAGCAACGCAAAGATTTACTACTTAAATTACAGGGCAGTAACTGTTCATGAGCATTCAAGGTGAAAAAGTGTGAACTACTCACACTGCCCGTGTCACTGAGGCAGACGGTGTGCATGCCCCCTGCCACTGCCTGTACGATTGGCTCCGGGAGGGGCACCAACGCCGGCTTCTTCCGCTCCATCACGTCCTCACCCAGGCCCAGCTGACCCACGTCACCCTGTCCGAGCACCAGCACCAGGCCATTCTCTGTCCCATAGCTGGTGTGGGAAACTGGGCAGGGAGAGAGCAGCTTGTTGGGGGGATGCAATAAGGCAGGGTTGCCAGAACAGTTTACGTTAGGGGTGGTAATTGAGTGCAGATTCATAGGTCATAAGCTCTTTACATGACCATTACTTAATGCGACTACATCAAGCAAAAATATTACCACGACACAAAACATGTACAGCATTCTTCCATTTGGTCAAACACACGAATACTTCCAGCATAGTTGTTAACCGTGTATAAAACCTTCGCCTTACGCCGTATGCAAAGAAATCGGTTTCTCACGGGTATCGGGAATGGCCGGTGTACCTTTCACTTTTTTAGGACCCTTGGCGTCATCTACTTGGCCCACCCTTTTCACTGCCTTCTTCCCAGGCATGTCGGCGGCAAACGCTAGGCAGAAAAGCAGAGGGACAGATATTTAGACATGCTGCTTTCTTTATCAGTGCTATAGCTGTTCAAAAACTTCGAGATCTCATCTAACACATCAGCGTGAAAAGTGAGGCACACTGGTAGGCTACAAGTATGCGACCCACAGAATTCACTCAACGACGCAGTGTATAACATTTAACAGAACGCAAGCCAAAGCAACTCAGCCATGTCAACACGGAATTTGTAGCTTTTGTTTTTCCTCCAGAACATAGGCAAAAATAATTCATTCAAAATTAGAGGATATCAGCACGGAACTGCGAAAAGCAAAACTTGAATCATACTTCGATAGATTAGCAAACAGGCTAAGGAGTAGTCTCAGTGTAACTTCATAGAAAATACACTAATTAAAACAAAGGACCACGTAGGTGTCTTTAAAAAGAGAAAGGTCGTTTTAGGAGACGCAGCTGGTCCAACGTGCAAAGAACTGCAAAGGCGCCGTCCGCGCGCGTCGGGGCTCAAGTCGGTCGCGGGAAATGTGCGTCACAACAGGAGACACGCCTTTCAAAGCAGCAAACACGCAAAATTAATATTTGGTTGGCACATCCGGATTAAAAAGACTTTAAAAAGACTAACTTGTTCCCCCTCTCTGACTAACTTTCCAATGCTTTACGTGCCTTTGGTCACGCAGCAGCTGCTGCAAACGCACAATCAGTTCCTTCTTCGAGAACTGATTGAAAATAGCACAAGGAGATATGATTGATAGGGGCCGATGCACAAAGTAGGACAGGACGGAGGTGGGCTCTTGCCCTAGAGCAGCAGCTGCTGTCACACGGCATCACGCAGCGTTTCGTTCGAAACATTTTTCCGGTATCCCCCCTCCCCCCTCAAAGCATGGTAGTAGAGACGGGTGGGCTGATCTGTTTCCTGGTTCAAAGTGCTACATGATGACTCCCGCTATTTTTTTAAAAGGCCCCATTTATACAGGCGGTGTCCGCAATCTGGCTACGGAGCGCCTGGCTCTCGTCTGCTTAATAAGTCCGCATAGATAGTTTGGCTGCCGCTCTCGCTGCACTTACTACAACTTACAAATTCTATAACTTAGTCAAAATTCAACTGACCACATAAGCGACAGACGGCAGCTGCAAGGAGGCATTAACTGTCTTCTTAAAAAAACAACGGGAAAAAAATCACTGTTAAACAGACTGGCTAACAAATTAGCCTCGGATCACCACGTACAGTGAAAACAACTGGTGCACTTATGCAATGGTTGGTAAATGAAAATGACAGCGCTGTTGCATAAAACAGCTTCAGCTAATTTGCTAACTAATCAGCAACAGTTTTAACATTTAATATTTAACTGGCGGACACGTCCTTCCCCTTAGACACTGCATATAGCTAAAGCACAAAAATAACTGCTATATGGGTTAGTGCGGCGACGTGAATGACCCCATTCATTGCAAACTTACCAGATCCGTAGCTTCTCTTATTGTGTTCGAACCCTCGATTGCCTTCCCTACTCATTCCGTCCATGTGGCCTGAGCTTTAAAGAGACAGTACGCCTGGACCACTCGGCCGACAGCCCATCGTATGTTATGAAGCCCCATATCTTTATCAGATCGAGATTAAAGAAAAACATGATACAGAATTAGCACATTAATTCATCGTTCACAAATTTGTAGATGATATACACACCGAAATACAAATGCATGGATATTATAAGATTCACGTCTTTGTTATTTAATCTGGAAATTTATAATATATAGTTACTCATCAATGTTATGAAATTTCTGTTACTGCAACACCTGAAGGAGAGTTCCTTTTGTAAAGCTGGACTTGACGTCTCAGGAAAAAATCGCTATACCATCGCAATGAATTCAGAAAGATATCTATAAATCAAAGACTTTATGGGTCGTAATTAAATTCGACATTCATATCAATAGCGCCATTAACGAACATCTGAAAAAAATATATAGTATTTTTCTTCTGAAATACATTTTCTGCTCTGGAAGCTTTATTCACCGATTCCGTACAATATCAGAAGATATTTTAAAGCATATATTCAAGACAAACATATATTTGGGCATATACAAATCTGCCAAGATCACAAGCAGGGGCACCGCTACAGATTTTGGATTCCATGACAGCATATCGTATTGGCCTACAGCCCAGATCAACCCAGTTACTTTACATTTTTAAAATGTACGGCGCCCCAGACCACAGCTGAGTTGTGAAAGTATATGGTGTTTGTTTTCCTTGCTATAACATTTATGAACAGTACGGTTTCCTTCTCACCAGAGTCCTTTTCTATTTAAAATGAACAAATACAATTAAAGCGAGAGTGGATGGTGCCCTCAATTTCTTTCCCTAAACCACAGCAGTGGTCTCTTAGCTCTGATTATAGTACAGTACAGCTTACAAGTGCCAGAAATGCTTTTGATAAACAGCTTCTGTCAGGGACGGATTATGGGTTGTGTGGTCCCCTGGGCAAAACGTTTGCGAGGCCCCCCACCACCACCAGCACCACCAGCACAATTCAAGGGCCCTTGGCAGCCAAACACCCTCCCTCCATGTTTCCATCAGAGGCCCTATAGGGTCAGGGGCCCTTGTAGGCAGAGTATCAAAGAATGTAGGCCCTCTAAAATAGACAAACGAAAATACATTGTTGATAAGCGTTGCAAATTGTTTTGGGCTAGGGGCCCCACGGGCCCCCGGGCAGCGGCCCCGCTGGCCTGGTCCGTAATCCGTCCCTGGCTGCTGTTCGTCTGTACTTTAGCCGCACACACATTTCGCCACTAGGTGTCGCTAAAGACAAACAAGAAGCAAACGGACTTTTCTCACATTCTGTACTCTCAGGCAAAAGAAACCTACTCCTTGTTCAGCGGCCGTTCGCATATACGCCGGTAGTACTAATAAATTTAACGAACAATGCACGCATTTAATACCAAATTTCGTAAACTTGACAACGCACGCTGAAGTGAGAGAGACCTTTGAAGGAGATTCACGAAGGATGGAAGAGCTTTGAGTTCAGAAGGCTTAAGTCAAGTCATAAACACAGTTGCAGTCATGCCTTAGCTACAGTCATTTTCACTTACTGACCATTAAGCTTAACGGCCTCTGGAATGGAGGTTGGTCACCAAGCGAAGAGCGATTGTGTTAAATATATTTAGTAATAAATGTCATCACCAAAACCAAATCATCTGTGCCAGATTCTCAATTGTACATGTTGCATTATTTTCAGGCGCTCGCCCCGTTATGTTCTGGTCTTAAGTAATGTATTTGAATGTGTTTGGTTTCATTATACACTCAAGCGTTATTCCTTGTCTTAATTTCACACATTTTGACTATCATCCACAATGCTACCCTAAACGTAGTTACTCTAGCTGGAAAACCGACAGATAAGTACCTATTGTATTATACATATAGGCAGGGGCGTCACTAATGATTTAGGCCCCATCAAAGCATATATTTTCTAAATGTTTTAGGGCCCCTGTTACTCAGGAATCGTCCTATATGCATATATGAAACCGCGATTGCCATTTACCCCGGAGACTTCATTCAACAACATACACAAATACAGGACAAAGTACATTAATTGTTTAAAGCTTTTAATATTCGGTAGTGACCATTTTCAGCTAAACAGAAATCGCCGTCAATTGCTAAAATTCAATGAAGTGTCTTAAAAAAAAAAAACTATACAAACAGTAACATAAAATAGAACAGGTATGTTTATATCCCATTTCTCATAGTGTTGTTCAATCATACACGAATATTTTGAGCTTAAAAACAACAACCTAATACTTTTATTATATTTAAAATATTTTAAACGATAGGAAGACAAGATATACACGACAGTCAGTTTAATCTACAGGATAAATCTATACAGCAGAGGACTTGGGTCTCTACTGGGCCACGAGCAATACGGGATAAAACAAAAAGTACAAACGTTCCTGCTGAAAAGGGATTCCATGTCAGCCGTCGCAGTGATGCGTTACTGTAGTGAGGGGATTCCCTGTGAGCCGTCGCAGTGATGCGTTACTGTAGTGGTTCTCTCCTACAGAGAGCTGTACAACCCTGACTTTTTCTAAATTAAGGTGCCATGTTTTATCCCCCCGTTGTTAAATCTGGTTTTTAAACTGCTAAAAGGGATCTGTGGTAGGTCCATTAAAAACACAAAATGCATTAAAATTATTGGCCAGTTGGGATACCTATGGCTGTCACAGCACTGAACAGATGATATACAATGACTGTACGCTATATTAAGACTGGAAATTAAACCATGGCAAAAAATATAAATTAATTAAAAAAAAAAAACACTACTTCAGGTTTTTCTCCTATGGCAAGGGACTGCTGAGGTCACCTCAGCCCAACTCCCCAAATGGGGGGGGGGGAAATCACCCTGGCTCCCTCACCACAAAAAAAAGTCCTCATTTCAGAAGAGATCGTACATTAGAAGGAAAAAAAAAAACAACAACAAAAAAACCTTGTGCATTACAGAAATCTTCATAATAACTTTCCAGGTTAATAGTCTAAGAAAAATTACAGTAATCTATACACACACACACACAAATTCACAATTTTTCCAGAATGCCATCACTCTTTCCGGAGTCACTTGCTTCAGGAGTCTCTCTCTTCATTGTCATCTTGTTTTCACTTCATCTCAGCCAGTATCTTGCAGCTCTTATTGTAATAATTTTCACCTTCAATATTAACTACTGTTATGATTATTATGTTTCCTGATGAAGAAGGAAAGAGAAATCAAGTGTTCCGTAAAAAATGAAGGAAAAAGGCCACCCGAATGTTCTCCAGAGGAATGGGGAGGGCGGGCTCGTGGCCTATAGGGGCCTTAGCACCCCTGGGGGGGCTGAACAGCACAGACAGCCTCTAAACCTTCTCCCTCCTGCCACCTCTGCCCTCTTGGCACTATGGCTCCTCCCGAAGTCCCCGGAGAAGTACTGCAAGCACGCGGGCACTCAATCCTGCGTGTGGCTGCAGTGCTTGTGAGCAGCTATGGGAGGAGTGGTTCTCTTGCCGTGTTCCTGATGAGCAGTACTGTACATTCTGAATGATAAAGGCAGTCCATCCTGGGAGCACGAGGCCTGGGGGCCTCGCTCTCTCGTTCTTTAAGTGCTTTGTCTTCCAGTTACTGGAGTCTAAGGCCGGTGAAATCTGTAAATGCAAAGAGAAGAAACACATTAAGACAAAGAAACGAAAACAGTGACACCTATTTGTGCAATTTAAAGGGCCGGTTTCCCAGATTCATGAGAACGGGACTGCAGAGAGCGGGAGAGAGCAGAGAGAGGACGTACCTCGTGTAGATCCTGCTCTCTTCATGGACCTCCATCTCAGAGCTCTTGAATTCATTCAGCTCCTTTCGAATCGCGGCCTGAATGTGCAGGTGGGGGGTGGGGAAGAAAAGGCAAATTAACTCCGGAAATTATCTCCATTACGCCATCAACACGCGCCGTGCATCAAATAAACTCACTGAAATAAATCCATAGTCATATAAAACCATGATAGTGACACCACTGATGTAAACTAAATACTACATACTTCTATTTTATAAAATATCAGACCTTATGAAGTTATACGGCGTAATAACACAGGTGTTTTAAGCACGAGATAATATTCTCATATAATTCTGCACATTACTTATTAACATGGTGTTTTTAACAAAATTTCTCTACGTAGGGCCGCCTTTACTTTGTCAGCAGGGGTGAGCTTGGTCCACGGCTTGTCAGCACGCCGGTCGTAGTCCTGGGCATTGGTGACCTCCACATACTCATGGAACCTTAGGATTTTCCTGGCCTGGAGCTCAGCTACTGTTGGCCTTTGACTTAGCTGGGGGGGGGGGGGGGGGGTATGCAGAAGGTCACAACAAGCATGTTTTAGCAAGAAGACAGTAAGGGGTGCAGTAGCTAAAAAACAGTCAGAGAAACAAATCCAACTCACAGGCAGTGAGATTTAGTACTAGGGGGGAAAAAAACTTACTTTCACATTTTTGCAGTTATGGTTAGCAAAAAAAAAGTACGACTTTTACCTTTATGAGACAGAGTGGTCAGTTTGACAAATACGTAAAATTTGGTCTGCAAATGAGCCAAACAGAATCTTTGGAAATTATCACTACGTGGCCGCCAACTATTCAAAGTCGGGTTTTCTGTCTCTCTTATGACGCCCTGTACTCCCTGGTAATATTCAACACAACTCTGCCAAGCATCTTCTCAAAAAGGTGATTTTAGGAGAACCAGCTCAGTGAGCAGGTCAGCAGGAACTGGAAATCAGGACAATGCAAATGAACAAGGCAACGGTGGAAAGAGCCACACACACAGTCCTTACCTTCCTGGTGAGCCTTCGTTTGATCTCCCGCACCTCAGCCTGCCTGTCTGCCTCGTTCTTGGCTGAAAATGGAAGGGAAATGTGCTCACAATGGGGCTTTTCACCTACAGCCAGTTATAACGCTCCTCTCAACTCAGCGGTTACTTTACGTGGCTTGACTCTATTGCTAGGTTCACAGCATTACATGTTAAAAAGCAGGTACAGACATAACAGCCCAGATTTGTTTTCAGATGTCAGCATCCGGCCGTCATTGTCCTTTGCGAACAATCTTAAATGGTAAGCGGATCCTGCCTTCTCTGAAGGACCAGAGATTCGGGGTAAGGGGGGAGGCCTGGTGAAAAGGGACAGAGGCTAGGAAATGAGTCTGCGGGGGGGGGCATAGGGGGGGGGCATAGGACCCCGGGAGGATCAGAGTGCAAATGGGAATGAGAATATGGAAGCTGCAGGGAAAAGGAGGACTGACGCTGTAGGATATTCCTCTGCTCCAGCTCCTGCGCGGAGGGTCTCTGGCTCAGACGCCTGCGGGAGACAGGAGCAGCACTCATCAGCCACAGGCACCGGGACTCTGGGGTCATGAACAGCACATCACCCTCTGTCCTCCTCACAGCACTGCCTTACGTACCATGGCAAGCTGTAGGTGTATGACAACGCTTCAAGGAGGACAGGGAAAATGGACAGAGGGCAAATACAGCCAGAGACAGACCCGAGAGAGACAGACAGAGGGCAGACATAGACAGACCCGAGAGAGAGCGAGACAGACACAGACAGACAGATGGCAGACAGCCAGAGACAGGCCAGAGAGAGACAGAGGGCAGACACAGACAGACAGACAGATGGCAGACAGCCAGAGAGGCAGAAAGAGAGGAGTCAGACAAAAGAGACAAAGAAAGAAAGAGTGATCTACATAAACAAGCAAAGCAGAAGACAGACAATTGAGAGAGACAGACCAACACAGAGAAAGATAGAGTACAAACAGCCAGAGAAGCAGCAAGAGAGACGGACCATTCATTCAATGACTAGCCTCACCACATATCTAAATATTACCCTCTTAATAGACAAGCCCTTCTGATTTTCACTCATACACAGATGGGTTTACTGACTGACCTAAGGCCTTATTTGCACTTGAGCCAAGACTGTACATGCCTGTTGGCCCTGTGTGAGTAGTGTAAAAGGATAGACGTGTCTCTGCGTGTGTCTGACAGTCGTGCTACGTGATGACGCACGGACAGGCATGTGCGCAGGCCCCACGTACCGGGTGAGCGCCGTGCCGATCTGCGTGCGGATCTCCTCCCACTGTTCCCGGTTCTGCCACGTCACCGTCGCCTGCTCCTCCCTGGCCTGCCGGTCTGGAGCAGAGGGCCGGCTGCTGAGCTTCAGAGCCAGCGTGTCCTTCCTCTTCACGCGGCTAGCCAGCGCACCTGGGTCAGAGACGCAGGCGGCGTATCACCGTGACGACAGAGCTCAAGGTGGCTTCACGGGGATCTCCTGTCTGCTTCCCAGGAGTTAGCAGACGTTCCCGGCTCCCCTGATAGTCTACCGTTCTACTCCGGACCTGCGTCTGTAACACTGCTTGTATTTATTTAATTCAAAGAATTAAATATAGTTTAAACACACCGCCCGAATGACGTATCTACATACTGGGGGGGCTTTCATCCTCCTCATCCTCAGAGTCGTCGTCTTTGTAAAGCACAGGCCCGTCCGAGTCGCTGTCGTCAGGTGGCTCCTCCTCCTCGATGTCCTCCTCCTCTTCGTCTTCTTCCTCCTCCTCCTCCTCGTCCTCCTCACTGCTAGCAGGCCCCTCCATCTCGGGGATGATGCTGACGTTCAGGTCCCCCACCAAGCAACGTCGGCTCCGTGGCTCCAACTCCGGCTGCGGAGGCGGGATGTGCTCAGGCGGGGGCAGGTCCTCCTCTTCCTCCTCCTCCTCTTCTTCTTCCTCTTCAGAGTAGTCTTCTTCGTTGCTGTTAACGAGCGAGGGACAAAGGACAATCTCAAACTTACTATGGCGCCCCCTATAGCACAACATTGAGAAAGCGAGCAGGGTGCCGCCAAGTGCTTTTTCACGCAGGTCAAATCTACCAGCACCTCAGCTGATCATTCTTCATGACATCAACTCAGACAGCGAGAACAAATATAGGTGCGAGGTGCTGATTGAAATACCGCCAACAGAATAAGATCCAGCAGTATCACACAGGTCACAGGAGAGGAGGGTGCAGAAAAACAGCCCCATTTAGCCCTATTTAAACGCATGAAAACATACAAAGAAATCCACAAAACAGATATG
>JAODKF010000147.1:26225694-26250272 GCA_026779585.1 Mormyrus proboscirostris
CGTTTGAGGGCTGGGATGACCCCCCACCTCCACCCCCCCAGGGGGTCCAGTCAGTCATCTTCAGAGCTAATGAGCATCCAGTCCAGGGTTTGGAGGGGCGGGGCCAAGATAGCAGTGAGTAACCTGATTGGCAGAAATGAGAGCCAGGCCAAGACGTAAAGCCAGCCAGAGGCGAAGAGGAATGACATCACAAGGGGGGCGTGTATACCCCTCTCTCACACTTATAGAGTTGGGGGGAGGGTGTTCCAGGAAAGGCATGAGGACAGTGTGCAGTCTGTGGGACTCATCTCCACACGGCCACACTGCGTTCATAACGAAAAAAGCGAAAGGGCTGTAATGAGGTCCTGAGAGCAGTGGCGCATGGGAAGGATGACATTCACTACTGGTCAGAAACCACACTGCACAGACATGAAGGCTCAGTAGAAAGGGGTGCAGGGTCCTCCGGTCAGACACCATCTGCGGGCCCATGTCACCTAAATATCTATAAGAAGCTAGATGATGCAGTGAGAGTGGATCACCCTTACGTGCTACATGTGACTGCAGCCCGTAAGCGAGCTGCCATCTGGCGCCCTCTGCTGCTGACCTGACAGAGGATGCCCAGCGGGACGCGTGTTCCTGAAGGACGAACGCCAAAGCAAAGCTACTCCCCACCCCACCCAGCGCAGCACTTTAAAGACACAGAGTCCAGCAGGGCTTCACATTAACAAGGCTGTGCAAACTCCAATAACCAAGCCACACTCCCCGCCCCCTCCCATTGGTTGCATAAAAGGTTTAGATCTTGCCAAGTGTAGCAGCTGCAAACTAAGACTGAGGTTCAACAGCAGCCTTAAAACTTGTTTGCAGTCCTCCTTCAGAGTCCCTGACACCCACAGCAGCACAGTTATTGTAATATCCAGTTACAGACGAGTGATGCACAACAACGAGAAGCAGATAATAAATCCCCACATCATAAAATTACAGTTCATCTCAATCAACTGCGCGGATCTACGAAATTTCCAGCACAGACGGGAAGCATCAATAATTAGAGTTTCAGCCTCATCCTTGTGGACACCAATACCTAATAATACCAGAATACGCCATCCGTTAATCTGGGACACCTTTCAGAAACGCACAGATTTCAGGAATAACAGCAAATTAACAGAGATCTGTAGCTATTTTCCCACATATTACCTTCAGACTGGCATGAGCCACTGCTGCAAAACTGATGCAGTAATTTAGATTTTTACTTCCCTGTAATTCAGCACGGGGGGGGTCAAGGTCACAGCCTCTGCGCTCGTAGTGAAGGCAGCACAGCGAAGGCCGTGGGAGTCTCTTTAGAGTGCCTCTTCCGCAAGGCCGCGCAGGTGTGTCATGTGCTGGCACAATGCAGTGACTCAGGCCGCCCGCCTCACCACGCTCCGCCGCCCGCTACTTCCTGGATGGTGGCGCTGGATCTTTCATTGTGTCATTTAGGCTAGTGGCTGCCTCTTCAACCGTACTCACGTCACCGATGCTGCACTGTTAAACAGCTACGGAGCTGCGTGTTCACTGAATCGTACGGTCGGAGTGCATTTACTGAACACTTCAGGATTTGAAACCACAGATATTTTCATACGATCATCCACCATTGTATAGTGCAAATGAATTAATGCCACTCTGCCACATGCAATGGCTGACAGCTGTTTTTTGGGGACAAAATGACGCATGCACTATCCACCCACACCTCAGGTAGGCATACAGGTCTGGGAGAAAAAAATAAAACATTCACGAGCAAAGCAAAAAGGGGCTGAGGCACGTGACATGAACTGTGACAATTAGGTCAGAAGTCAAGAAACTCCAGGGGGCTTTGTCTCCCCCTAGGAGTAACTCCTAGTACTACATCACTCTGCAGTGCAATGTCGACTGTCACATGCTGGAACTCCAGGAATGCAAGGTTATAAAGCAGTTAGACGATAAAGGGAAATTAAACAAGTGAGGTTTCACGGGAAGGTCTCCCCACTTCTGAACCATTTACCCGCCATGTTCAACGGCACTTTAACAGGCTACCATCATTTAAATGGTTAAACTTTGTGGATAACAGGCTTTTTCAGCATTCGAGCCCTTATAAAATTCAAGATGGAGAGCTAAGACGACATTTCATCTTCAGGG
Source organism: Mormyrus proboscirostris (assembly GCA_026779585.1). Classification (NCBI taxonomy): domain Eukaryota; kingdom Metazoa; phylum Chordata; class Actinopteri; order Osteoglossiformes; family Mormyridae; genus Mormyrus; species Mormyrus proboscirostris. The sequence goes on from JAODKF010000147.1 coordinate 26,227,822, forward strand.
GTTCTTAGCAAACTCCAGTTAATGGTATTTACTTAGAATATAAATTTAAAAATATAGCGCACAGTTAGGATTTCGGGTACAGTGTGGAACAGGGGAAAGCTGGCGGGAGGACATGGAGAGACACTGTGGGACAGTAAGAGAGACAGTGAAAAAGACTGAAAGCAGAAAGAGGCCTGAAGTGGAAGGGGAGAGAATTGTGGGGGGTGAGACGCAGGGAGGGGGCTGGAAGAGGCAGAGTTGTTGCAAACATAGCAGAAGCAACAGCCTGTGGCTTCTGCTGTCCAACACCTCGAAAACTGCATCGCTAAGGGGAGCGGCGCAGGTTCCACAAACACCCACAGCAACTCGGAACCATCCTTCAGAGCATGTAGCTGCACCAGCCAGCTCAAAAATGCAAAAACGGTGGTGACGGCACTCCACCCCGCCAGCACCTGTGCCGTCACACTGGACGAAGATCGGCTGTCGCTTACCAGACAGGCACGCACATTATCAGGAGCGGGAACGCAGTTTGGATTTTTCTTTGAGCTGCACTCCTCGTTCAAAGCATTGCTAAGCTTCACTGCTGAAGATGGCCGCCTTTGCTGTGCCCTAATTCTGTGTTCCAGTTCATACCGATAACGTCCTGCTGGGCGCAGGCCTGGGCGACTGGAAGCTTACTGCAATGAGGAAATGTTACTTCCCGCAATCTCATTTTCCTTCATCTGAGGGGTTTCCTAAAGCTTTTGCCAGATTTGCAGAAGGAGTGACAGATCAACATCAAAACTATGAAACCCAAGAAAGGGGGTTTACACCATGATCTCAGTTTGGTTCAAAGGTAAAAGGTTCTGCTAAATTCTGAGAGGAAGCAAAACGTCACATGATGCTCGACTTGTTACTTACTGCACATCAAGTAAAAACCACCTGCTCTGTTCCACATTAGCTGCTGCAAGCCCGCAAGACTTGATGCGAAACTTAATTAGCGCTGTAGGCTTAGCACGTTCCCTGTTAATGCTAACATTCTGGTTTTTGGCCAATAGCGTTGAGATGAACAAACAAACAATTATACATGGAGAAATGAATAAACAGCCTACATTTCCAGCTTTGCAAATGCATGGAAGCACAAAGCAGGACGCTATCAGAGCTGCCGAAAGGCCCAGTTTAACAGAAAGAGAGCAGAGGAGAGAGCGGCAGAGGGAGAGACGCGCCAAGGTTATTTTTACTGAGCTGGAGCAGAGACAGCAGGCGATGATCTACTTATGTAATCTTGGTTGGCCCGGTTCCTCTGGACGCAAAAGCAAGAAAAACACCGTTTCCTCCTCACCGGACCCAAGCCTGATACAATTTGGAGCTCAGGACTACAGGGAAACCCATAAAGGAACAGAGACCAGTGGCGGCTTCTGAGGACTGACGGAATAAAATGCCCTAGCTGGAAGAGTCAGGATATCGCTTAAACGGAGAGAAACTCCTCGCTGTGATTTTACCCAGAAGCAATTCAATAAGACTTCCATACATAGTCATGGCAGCTGAAGACTAATAACCCGGCTGAGCTTTAATGTTTCTCCACCATACATGCATCGCCACGGCCAGGTGAGGGCGTCGAAGGAATCGGTGGCAACCAACATTTCCGACGGCAGCAGGGTTCTGCTACAACGGCGACTCTCAAGATACGGTACCAATCTTTGGTGGCTCCATGCTGCCCCACTTACTCCCACCCACGTCGGTAATTACCAGGATCCCGTCCAGCCCCAAAGCCCACACTGCACTTGCCGTTTGTCGATGACTAATCTCACTTGTTATACCGAACTATTTTTGAGTGTAGAGAAAGAGACACCATGCCAAAGAAATAATGTACCGCAAGCATTAGACCCAGCAAGGAGCCTCTTCACACCAGTGTGCCAACTTGGTCGATTCCTAGGGGGGCCCTGCCAGATCCTGCACCCGAGAACTTTGTACAAAATGAGGATCTTTTGTCGCAGACCAGAAGGAGCCGCAGGTTTGCGGAAAGGCAAGCAAAATGTCAAAGAATCAAGTAGAACTGTTGATTATTCGATTAAACTCGATGACTCTGAACTATAGTGGAAGGAAGATGGCACATAGTGGCTGAGGGTCTAAAAGAGCGAAAGCATCACTCATATGGAAGCACTTCACATTTAAAGTGAATGAAAATGCATCGTCTGCCAGAATTACAAAGCATCTCTCTAATGAGTCTTTTCGGGACCACTTGTTCATTTTTCTCTTCAATAATTTTGTGTTTAATCTCTCACAAACACACCAGACGGTCTATGAGTGGCTCCCACAGCAAGAAAAAGAGGGATTATGGTTGTTACAGAGGGCGCGAGCAGAGCTCGTGCAAAAGCAGCAATGGAAAAATTTAGACTGAATTATACTGGATAATTCTGAAAAGGAACCATCATTAAAATTGTAAAGCTTGCTATGTTTTGTTTCCTATCACAGAGAAAAAAAAAATACTACAGCACAACGTACTGATGGTTTGAACCCAGCAACTACTGCCTGTCAGGGCGGCGCAGTGGGCGGAGCTGTCGCGGCACGCTGCCACTTCGCCTCATGTGGGTGTGGCTTCAGGATTCTCCGGTTTCCTTCCATTGTCCAAAAACACGCAACTTTAACTGAAGTGCCTAAACTGACCGTATGTGTGACAGAGCGTGCACCTTGCACCTGAGCGTGCACCAGTGGTTGGTTGGTGTCTGCCTCATGTCAACTGCGATCATTATATATTTACATGAAAACAATTACCTGACGAACCGTCAGATTAATCAGTACATTACCTGAGTGTTGATATAATTGATAGTGACTAGAATCAAATTAACAATGGAGAACAGTGAGTCGATGGTGCTGCAGGAACAACACAACAAAGTCGAGTACGCTAAGGGAGGATGAGCCGTCGCGTACAGCCCCATGTCACAGAGAATAAAGGCAGCTGAGCCGTTTCCAAAAATCAGCCACCAGAGGCAGCTCCCAGAATCGGTAGCCTCAGCCATGATGCACCCAGGGCAAGATTTATGTAAACATTTGCTCACAGGGACTCAGTCTTTCAAATAACCGTGTAAACAGAGACGACTGGGAGTCAGGCTATTGAAAATCAGGCGTTTTCAGCTGACGTGAAATTTTGCACCCAGACTTCTGCAGTAGGCCTGGCATCTGTAGAAGTCCTCAGACAAAACCATGTCTGGGCATGGGGGTGGGGGACCGTACCATTAGCCCAACAGGTGGAGAAGATGAAAAATAAGTAAGTTTCTACTTACCACGATTTTCCATTACAGTGTCTGAGACGCAACAATCAGTAGCTCCTAGGACAGAGAGAGACAGGTGTTAGTAAACCAGAAACTCAACCAGGAATATTAGATGTGGTACTGAATCTGACAGCATGATCACAGAAAGAGTAGTGAAATCAGCAGCATGCGTCACATCCCTGTAAGAATAACGGCACATCCCTCCCCAGGCAGTTGACGGTACAGGCCCACTGAGGACGCACAAGCATGTGGCCCATGCTCCAGGCCGCAAGGTGAGCATTTACAATCCGGCACTGGGCAACTGCTCATCTGTATTTAGCACCAATACGATATTACCCACAAGCCCTTTCTCTAAAATCACTGCAAGCAACTGTGCCATGTATACAGGCAGGGCAGCTATCCTGAATAAAACTCCCATACCAAGGTGAGCCACACTCATAAAACATAAACATCATATTTTGGCATGAAGAAGTATACAGAAGCTGAAGTGATGCCTACCAGGTCAGTTATTAGTCATACTGAAATGTATACTGGCATAGGACACGTCAGCCAACTCCAGACTTCAACACTGCCAGTTCAAGAGGGCATAACTTACAGTGGCTTTAATATTAAACATGATACTGGCCACTTCAACTGCTATACTGAATACTGCAAGAACCCCCTTCTGAATGTACAAAGATGACCTTTCTAACCGGCAAACTAATTAAAACAGAAATGAGCTCTACTTTTAGAGAGACCTTTGACTATGCTGTTTTCAGTATACTGCCATCTATTGCTCAGGAGGCCTGGAGACACAAGGAAGGTGAATGCTGCTATGGTTTAAACAGGCATCAGACGTGAAAGCAGATTATTAAAGTTTTTGGAACCAATTAGACTTCAAAATCATATTTTAAAGGTTTTCAAAATGTAAATTTATAAATGTCAAGCCTACCTTTCGAGTGCACTTAAACACGCTTTTTAAAAAAAGGAGTTGTAATTTATTCATTCATTCCTTCCTCTAAAAAGCTGAAAACGGTTAATGCGTACTTTAGCATGCTGACTACGGCCTGTGAGCGAGCCGCGTTTGCACAGCCCGGGCGGCAGCTGTAAGCACGCTTCTGAGCACCACCACGCCAGCGGAGACACTCCGTGCCGACACCTCACAATCAGCAGCAGGCCGCCGCTCTCCGGATAGATCATCTCTGCCTGCTGCCAAACGCACATATTTGCGCTGACCTGTTAGTCACTCAGGACTTAAGAGCCAAATTAAATACAAAATTATTGTAAACCATACATAATTTGCATGTGCATTTTTCTGCACACAAATTACACAGACTTCCATTTTGAATTCCCCTTGAATGTATATAAAAATTAAGCTGGGAAAAAAACCTACTCGATTGTATCCATTCAGTTTGGGCCCCAGTTTAACAGAAAGAGAGAGATACTTCAGAATGTCAGCAGGAAGGTGGAACTCCCTCTACTAGCTAAAAGGCGGCGGATGGAGCGCGGCCCTGCCAGCCCAAAGGACGGCGGATGGGGAGCGGCCCTGCCAGCCCAAAGGACGGCGGATGGAGCTCGGCCCTGCCAGCCCAAAGGACGGCGGATGGGGAGCGGCCCTGCCGAGGCCAGGGGCTAGCCCCTGCGTACAAGCCGACGATGACCAGCAACAATTATGAGCTCACAATACAAACACACACAGCTGAGTTCGGAGGTACTCTCTCGATCGAGTGGTCCTCAGATATTCTCAAATCCATAATTTAAAACTTATTACCTCCTTAGCACCAGGTCACTTATCTAAAATAAAGCAACATGCATGCAGGTATTATACTGAAACACCACGCGGTCAGAAGTCGACTTTCTGATAACATGCCTGTTTACAGCCTCAGCACAAACGCCCCCACCATCGTCATCTTCTACATCTGCCCCCCCTCCCCTATCAGGGACCACCACTACGTGTTGTGGACACCTCATTTCACGCCTTAAAAGCTACTACTCTCTCTTTCTACTGCTGGCTGGATTCTAATTACATATACCTGCTACTGCCAGCGATGACTAACTTTGTTATTTATATGTGTATGCAATATATATTGTTTATATTCATTCCTGGTATTCATGGTTTTCTTCTGTATACACAAAGTGTATAACAGACCCATTATATATGAATATGAATTCACACATGCGCTCCCATGATATGCCGTTAGCTCCCTGACTAATTACTAACCAGACTGCCAGCGAAAGGCACTATATAAAACTGTCACCTTCAGCCCCTCCCAGAGTAACATGAATGAACAGCAAGAGCTATGCAGATGCCATGTGGCATTTTTGATAGGAATGATTTTAAAAAAGAAAAAAAAAGGCCTGCTGATGCTTCCGGGGCTGAAAGACGGCAGCCCCTGCTGAAAGCCGTTGAAATCTACAGAGCCTTGTTTACTGCGACAAGACGAAAAGCAAGGAACCGCCAAATTCCCCCAGCAGTTGATCATGGTGATGCAAATATACACCACAAAAACAGCTACCACATAAAACACTGTATTTTACCTGATTTTCTGACTTATAAGTAACCTTTTGGGTCCATCAAAAGGTTCTATGGATATGATTTGTATTTCTATTGGTAGGTGGACACAACTTAGGATTTCACTCTCCTTTTATCTTTAGTTTGGTGAAATTTTAGTTAATTTTATCCATCTTATTTTCATGTAATTTCTTACCGTAAAGCACTTTGAGCTGCATTCCTTGAATGAAAGGTTCTATATCTTTTTAATTATTTTAATTAGTGGTAGCAGTACTACTATAACAGTTGTTTCTTACAACAAGCAGATACCAGGGTTGCGATAGTTCTCCAAAAAAAGCTGCACCGTTTGCTGTAAAATGCACGCAAACGTTTTTTCCGTGTGGGCAATGCCCACGTGAGTGCTGCAGTCAATCAAGAGAAAGTCTTATGCTTTGCATGTTGTTTCCAGTTTGATAAGGAAAAACCAAACATGGCGAGTGGTGGCGGAGATACAGACACCCCCTTATATACAGGTCATGTGTGGGGGAGCATTTCGGTTTGCCAATACTCAATTTTTTTATTCTAGCGAAGGTAAAAGAGTGGTCGGTAAAACTGAAACCGTCGACATTGCTTCACACGTCTTGTGTATGCTAGCGGCGACGTTCGGAATACAAGTGCCCGTATGTGCCGAAATCACCCCAGTGTGATGGTGGATGCTGTAGCCAAAGAAAGCCAGCCGCTTAACTTCACCTCAGACACAAAGCTGTAACAGAACCACTAGAATCTGCAGTCCCACTCTGACTGTTAAATCTGACCTATGGCTCCATCAGCTTGCAGATTATATTTTATTTTGCTCTAGCTGGCCATAATACCAACCCACGTCACATCAATCGCTGATCTTTTTTACTAAAATATACATTTTTAACTTGTTCAACATGTTAGTTTAAAGAAAATAAAATTAGGAAATGTATTTGAAATTGAAATGGAGTTTCTTTTATACATAGAATACTAACCACACCAGGTCGAAGCAGTACCTCTTAAACCGAACCGAAAAGTTCTGGTTCTGGACCGTAACACCCCTAGCACACGCGAAATGATGAAAGTCGATGGGAAGCTTCAGAACCAAGCTGAACAGGCTGCACTCCACGGTCACGAAATGGCGGGCGACCTTCATTCACCGTGGAAGGTCATGGGCCTCAGGAAGCGCTCTACTGCAGGACTGGGGGGCCGGGGCCATTTCGGGGGGCCCTCATTCAGCACAGTGCCTGGCGCGGGAGTGGAGGGCAGGGCGGGGGGCAACAATCAGCAGGTTCCATGGGTGAAACTGGCAGAAACCGAGCAACTCATGGGTAAGGAGGAGGGAACGGCAGCATCCCACAATCCCTGATAAATGATGACATACCATGCAGCTTCAATTGGGTCTTTAACCTTGAGACAACCATCTTCCAACACACACGACAACCCAGGGGCTGAGGTCGTCTTATTTAAAATCAGTCATTCATTACTGAAACAGCTGATATGTTGAAGTGTTTCAGTACATTTTATGCTTCCCTCCTAAATTCACGGCCTAATATCTATTTTTAGGTCTTTCTTCTGCATCAAGGTCACCTCCTATCAGTAGATTTGGTGATGTTTTGGTAACAATCTTTGTAGCTTAAACACAAACTTAGGGACGTTTTCTAACTATTCATGAGGGGGGAAAAAAAGAATCAATTCCCCATTAAAAGGACAGAAGGTCTTGAAGAGTTTGATGGACTTCCGTTTTGTTCGGCCGTATTGAGCTGTGACAGTAATGGCAGGGAAAGCTTTAACTGCCGACCCGATCGATCAGCACGCCGCCCTCCCACCCAGAGACGATTAGCCAGAGCCAGCATTCCTACACAGCAGCATGAACGTCAGGGCCACCCAACAGCTGCCATTATCACACTTGCCTGGCCAGAGAGCTCAGCAGCCATCGCCGCCACCCAAAAGGTTACTTATAATAGCCCAAAAAAGACAGCCAATCCGCCCAGGGGGGCGGGGCCTTGCTGAAGTAGCCCAAAGAGCTTTCCCCAAAGTTCTTGCCCTGCACCAATGAATGTGGCACCACACCACTCATTAGTAGGAATGGGGTGGGTCTGGCGGGGATCCAGGGTGGTGCCAGCAGGGAGGTGTGGGGGACGGGCCGGGGCCCAGAGCGCTCTGGCTGAGGACTGAGGAAAGAGGCAGCAGAAGAGTTACTACAGAGCTTGGGGCGATGCCATGGTTGATAAGTGAATAAATAGGACAGACACCCACCCCAGCAGGGCCAGGGAAAGCAGGGGCACTCTTCTGCTGCAGGGCCCGCATACTAATCAGGGACCAATTCCACTCTGACACCAAGGCAGCAGCTCGCACACCCGCACCAGCATGTTCACACGGCATCACAAATGACCTCCATCCATGCAATGCACCCTAACCCTAAAGCCTCCCCACCACGGCCCGCTCGCACGGGGATGAATATTGGGAGATGTGCCCCCAAACCTCGCCCTGAGGGCCCAATCGCACATTGTTTCAGGAGAAGTGCCCTCAGGCCTCGCCCCCAGGACCCGCTCACATGAGGATGGACATGCCCTCAGGCCTCGCCCCCAGGACCCGCTCACATGAGGATGGACATGCCCTCAGGCCTCGCCCCCAGGACCCGCTCACATGAGGATGGACATGCCCTCGGGCCTCGCCCCTGAGCCCCACCTGCCCACGTGGGGGGTCGCACTCAGCCAGAAAGTGCCACAGAATAAGCCGCTGCGGCTTTATGGCCATTGCAGTGAGATCAAGGTGTTCCTCATCACATCGCCTCGGAAGGCCGCTAGGGTCAATGTGTTTTCAACTGTAGCCAAACCGGCCAGAGGGAGGCCAAAAGCGAACAAAGCCGGGAGAGGAAAGCAGGCTGCTCAAGCCCAGCCAAGCAAAACGCAGCACGGCTCGTACTTATGTCAGCGACGGTGGAGGCAGGAGAAGGCCAGGGTGGGGGGTGGGGATAGCATTTGTTGAGACGAAGGCAGTTGTGCACATAGGAGTGAGGCGTCGTGCACGGGACTGCAAGATGTGAGACATGCAAAGAAAATCTGAGGGAGAGATTAGCCTCTATGTAGTCATGACTATGTGCATGTAACTGTGAGAATTCACTTGTGAGCCAGAGTGTGTGTGTGTGTTTGTTGAGGGGGCAAAAATGGGTCATCGGCAGAAATCCAAGATATATGCCAAAATGCATGGAGGCCACTGCAGAAACACACAAAGCCCCCAGAAGGGGAAGGAGGGGTCCCTCAGACCCAAGCTGGGGATCTATTAATGCAGACAACGGAAGGATTAAAGCAATGAGCAGTTAGAACAGAGACCACAAATGAAAACCATATTCACAGCTGCTAGAAAAGCAAACAAGGCTTTGGGCAATGAACACATCCCAGTTAAGCTTCTAAAAATAACTGATGAGTCAAAAAAATATATAAAAATGACTAAAAATAGCTGTTCTAACAATAACAATGGCACGGTGCTCAGATTAACACTAACTGTCACTCGGAAGCATGTCACTCGGAAAGGCCGAGTGTGAACTGGAGGAGGGTGGTGATGGAATTCTGGAATGCTGTGCGATGGAAGAGGACTGAGAGGCAACGACTACACCAATGCAGCTTACACTGAGGCACCAGCTGCCTCGAGTCCACACTGCAGTACGTTAAACGATTAGAGTAAGGAACGCCACCAGGTACCTATTAAAATATAATGGAGATCTGGGGCCCCACAGAACACACGGGTTCTCTCACCCTCTGACACAGATGGGTTCCTTTTCCCACACAGACGCAGATTCTCTCACCTGCTTTCACCCACAAGTTCTCTCTTTCCCACATGCACACCGGTTCTCACAGAGCGGTTCCCTCACACAACGGTTCTCTCTTCCCCACATACATACAGGTGGTCTCACTCTCTCACACACAGGTCCTCTCTTTCCCCATACCCACACAGGTTCTATTTTCCCCCACATGATCAGAGGATCTCTCACCTCCTCTCACACGTGCGTTCCCTCACATCCTTTCACATGCAGGTTCTCCATTTCCAACATACGTGTTCTCATACCTCTTGTCACACAGGTTCTCTCCTTCCCACACACACACATACTCAAATGGAGCTCATACCAAACATGCAATGACATCTATGTTAGCCCAGCTGCAGATGGCCGACCGAGATGCTCACAGCATTCTCCAGCTACATTAATGCTCTAATTTTAACTCGCTACCCTAATTGCCTGCACCTAAACTCTTTTTTTTTCTTTTTCTTTTTAGAACAGCACGCACAGCATCGTTACCAACTATGTCAGTCTTTAGACTCATTTATCTATAGAGATCAAATCACCGCCCCTGGGCCACTGTAACCTCAGTTAATAGATGGGACTAATCCCTTCCTAAATTGCCCCAGACGAAATGAGACAAGTAATTAATGAGCGATAACGAGGCACAGGGTATATGAAAAGCATGGGGATACGCTCAGAGCCAAAGCTACATGGAATGCCTGTGCCTGCCCACTGGGTGGCGCTCACGTGCGGCGCGCTACCAACAGGTGGCAAGAAGTAACAACGATAAGGTTCCTCTTGGTTGAACCAGACTGCAGGTTCTGCTGTGCGCCTGAATGCGCGTGCGACCGCATGCACTCCGCGCGCAGGGCTGCACACCCATGTCCTAAAGCCTAATTCAACATGGGCCACTCGTCTCGCTCCGTGACGCCGTTTCTCTGACGTCACAGGCATCAGCCTCGTCGTCACGCTGTGGGCGCGACCCCGCAATGCTCCATCTCACACCCACCCCCGTCACGTCAGTAGGAGGGGCCGTGACCTAGTTCCCATAACCCTTAACTCCCACCCCTCCGCAGAGGACCCACACGTGAACGATCAAGATCAGTTCCCATGAGGGAATGGAGAAGCGCCGCAAGCGCTACGTGCAGCTAAGTGCTCCATTAATTACGAAACATGCAAAAAGGGTCACGACGCGTTCTGCGCCCTGCGATGTCCGAGCAAACTGCATGCGCATAAGCGGAGCACTTATCTAGGAGCAGAAAATGCAAATCGGAAGCAGCCATTAATGGAACGGCTGGCCCAACAGGTTTCACGGCTCGTTTTCAAGCGCATCTTGAACAGTGCTGGATGGCAGGTGCATTCATACCTGAGGGGGGTGGAGATGGGGAAGGGTCAAGGCTTTACTCTCTCCGGGTCACATCCATGCCCCCCCAATCAAAACAAGGACACTGCGCATCTGTTTCCCACCGCAAAGCAACAAAGCCAAGCGTTCTACTGTGGTGAGCGTGCCACACGCCTCAAAGGAAGCACGCTAAGGGAGAGCCCGGTGCCCTTAGCATGCGGGGTGGGGCTATGGGGGCTGGATGACCGAGCAGCTAGCACAGCTATGCCGCCTTTAAATAGCCTTTTCCGTGCTGAACTATCAATTGCGGCCAAAAAGCCCAGACTGAGGCTGGAGACGATGGCTGCGGACACCATCAGCCGTCGGAGGCTGACAGAACACGGATCCCACCGCGGGGTAACTGAGATCCAAACGAAGGACCAAAAACACGGAACCGGAGGGGGGGAAGCCACAGCAGGCACAGGAGACGCTCATACTTACAGAGCCAGGGGAGCTGGGGCCTCGCTCGGCTGGGACACCCCGTCGAAAGGCGCCTCTGCACACGCAGTGGGGAGCACAGCTTGCAGTAGCTCCCTCTCTCTCTCTCCTCCTCTAAGATGTGAACGCTTCCCCTGCCCAGCACTTCCGAAACGGACCGGCCGCACCGGCTGCTCCCAATCCAGGCCGTGCGCACGTCATTCCTGCTCCTGCCCTAGAAAAGTGCCGTTCACCGCAGGGACCGCTGGCCCAGTTCTGAAGGAGTCCGACCCCCCCCCCCACTACGCTCTGCTCCTGCTCTCCCCTCCATCAACTTTACTTTTCTTCATTCTGTCCCACTCCAGAACCACGAACCGGACCAGGCTCTGCTGCCATTGTGTAGGCAGGGCCGAGGCCCAACAGCAACAAGTCTACGACTGGAGTCCCAAATGCGGAAGGAGGCTCCATTGACACATCGAGTCCAGCCTAAACATCAGCCTTTGAGCTCCAGCTCCAAGGCTAGGCCAGGTTCACTGTGGCCTACTCAGGCTCTGCAGTAACTTCCAGCTAGCTCTCTGACTCCAGGACAAGAAGGAACAGAAAGAAATCGCTCTAACCAAACCAGAAGCCCCTGACAGCTTCAGCTGCTCAGGCTCTCAGAACCTCGAGAACCTGCAGTCAGACGGGCTTTCTGGATGCGGAGGGGCAGCTTAAGCCCTGAGAAACACGTCGTGTTCAGCCATCATGCAGGGTGTGGAAATCAGGTCAAGCCAACACACCCTCTACTAAGACAGCCAAGCTGAGACATGTGACAAAGGCTACAGGCGGTGCATAAAAACACCATCGCAACAGTGGTTGGACAGTAGTTACACCAACCATTAACACCAAATGCTACAGCTTGACTGGTGTGCAGGATCATAGTACTTTAAAAGGAACCCAAGTATTTCCATATCTTCCCTGTGATTTTAGCAAGGAGCTAACAGTACATTTAAGAGAGCTGGAAGACGCCTGACAAATAGACGAACAGCAAAACGAGATGCTAATTAAAACTCTTTCACTAACAGTTGAACAACTGTAATGGAAAAATCACTACAAGATATTTTACCAAAGCACACAAAAAAAAGCACGAATCCAGTGGTGCACTGCAAAAGTGCCAAATAAAACTGGAAATGGCAGAGCCCATTTTGACCCCTGCACTAAGTGCAAATCCCTGATGGATGAGATGGAGAAATATCTGAAGAGATGTAGAAACACAATGTCCAACTTGAGGCTGTTCTGGTGCTTAGCAGAGACAATGCTTTGGGGAAGTTGGAAAGGGGAGGGGCGGGTGGCTCGATTGGGGAACTTGCACGTTTCACAGCGCAAACCACAAGCACCTCAAATCAATGCACTTCCTCTTATAGCAAAAGCATCACTACTAGCTTGGCCCCTCCCACTGCTGGGGAGGGGGTGCCCCATTAAAATGCATACCAGCAAACAGCGCACCAATACACATTCCAGGCATGCAAAGGGAATCATCTCAGAGAGGGAGATTCTCCAGCACCAGGGCACCCCCTATAACCAGAGACCACACACACACACAGAAGCGGGGTGGTCGCGCAGGCGGCGGCCTACTCAGAGGTCCTCGGGGCGGCCTACTCAGAGGTCCTCGGGACTCCACTAACACACAGAAGCGGGGCTGTCTGGCAGGCAGCAGCCTACTCAGAGGTCCTCGGGGCGGCCTACTCAGAGGTCCTCGGGACTCCACTAACACACAGAAGCGGGGCTGTCTGGCAGGCAGCAGCCTACTCAGAGGTCCTCGGGACTCCACTGACACAGGGATCGGACAGAATCCTCAGCAATCGAAAAGTACATATCTGTTTGAGGACTTTTTCTGACAGAGGGATATGTGCAAATGGCTCCGTGCTAAATGTGGGACAGCTCTAGTACCTTCTGGTACGATCATCACACAATCCAGACTCAAAAGAGAGGATGAGAAGTCAACTATGACTCAGTGCATGGCCGCACTTCATGGAGGACTGGGGGGCAGGGTCTAAATGCTGTAACAGCTAACCCCCTCCACCGCACTCTGCAACATGCAGGATACACCAATTCCCCAAGGCGCACCTTCCTTCACTGGTCATTCCCCCCACGTGGGAGTCAAAGTGTGCATTTTAACGAAAATCTGCGCAGTGGCGTTTCTCGGGCTGCAACCCGTTTCTGGGGAAAACGCCTGCAGCTTGATTTCTGAGCCAGTGCTGCAGCGACAAGTCGGCAGTGCAGGGGAGGCTGGGAGATCACACTGCTCCATCCAGTTGTGGACAGTACTGCAAAGGGGCTGGCTTTGCATTGTAACACCTGGCCACACCCCACCCCATTAAGAAAAGCGAATTTCTTTTCAAGCAAAATCCACAGTACCTATAATTAGAATATTGTTATAGTAAGGCCTGGCCTCCCCTTTAGGAAATGTAATAGCCACACAACATGCCAAACTTCTTTTATTACAAGGAACTGAAGCCATTTATCAGGACTGTAAACAGACCTGCCAACAGATTGATGCTCAATGGAAACCTTAACACAGAAGCACAAGAACGGTTTCTCTGTTTCTGTCTTGTCTTCACTTAATTAATTACAGACATTTCCCAAGCGATAGTGGACATGCTGTTCATTTCTCCTCTCACCTGACTTCATGTCAACTTTGCCGCGACCGACATCACGCGCAGCAGCCTCATGTACTAAAGCATGAGAGCAAGTGGAAATTCATTTCTTCGTTTCAGTCACAAATCTTGCAGATAAGAGGCACTCCTTCCTTTGTCAAGGCAACGTCACCGATTTTAATCGCTTGCATGACAGACACGTTCCGTTTACCAAATCATTTCTGGAAGAGTAGTTTAAAGCCCGATAACAAGCAAAATGGCTTCCTGAGTAGCACGGGTGTCTGCATTTTCCAAATTATACATTTCAACTTAGAAACACTGAAATGAGTCCGAACTGCTAATTAACACAAAAACAGGCTCGTGAAACTGCCCTAAAAACTACACGAATTAAGTATCAAAAACAGTTCAAAGCCCCAGTTAACAAATAACAATGCAAAAAAAACCTTGCCACATAAAATGGGCTAAATTAAATAAGACCACGTAGATTAAAACTTGCTTTTCCTCTATAAGAGGCTTTACTGACCACACGTCGTTGCCACGGAGACACTGCCACCACTGAAGGGGTCACTGCATGATGATCATAGGCTCATTCATAGAGTTTCCGATCTGTAACAAGGTCATACCGTTCTACAGAGCTCCTGTCCCCAGCTGACGGTCCAGGACGCTATGAGCTCAGCTGCTAATTACGATGTCAGCTAGACACAGAGCGCCACGACCCACACGGCCGCCCTTCCAGGTCGAGACAGTTCCTGTGCCGGTCTGAGCGATTCGAGGATTTGGCGGATTCGGCTTGAGAGCGAGAAGCAGAACTGGACGAGGCCAGCTCTACTACTGGCTCATCTGGCTACAGGATCAATGAGGAGCAAGACTGGCTGGCAGCCACTGGTTTGGGAGTCTCTTAATGGGAATTACAGCACCACTGATGGGGGGAGGGCAAATGGAGGAAGAACACCACAAAAAAGGACCATTGTTTCAATGCACCAGAATCAGTAAATATCACCAATCAAAGATTATCAGGCTCTCGCTAGCAGGACAAAGAGCACAGCTATACAAGCCTGCCTTGGGAGAATGGAGCACAGCTCTGCTGCAATGAGCCCAAATTCACTGTTACTTTACAAGAGCATTAAGCTCCACGTTTATAAACTACCTGCTCTAAGCAGGTCCTGATTCAAATCTAGGTTTAAGCAAAGCACACCCTACCGTAAAAGACATGACACACACTGTCACTTTAATGCCCAAACCCTGGTGTTCCCAAAGCAGCCTCACACGCCTGCAGCCGATGCTCTGCAGAAAGACAACCAACTGAAAAAGATGAGCTTGATCTCACCCATTAAAACAAAATATTCCACCCATCTCAGTGACAAAATGCATGCTTCGTCCAAAATACAATCCAGCCTATTCAGAAACACCTGCACAAGTACAGCATTGATATACATTTTAATAAAGAGGAAACTCAACCATCACACATGCAGCCAGACATTCCTTCCTAGAAGGAACCTTTTTCACACGTTATTGCACGGCGCCTCCATCTTTAAACATCATGCAACGCTTAACATGTCCACATCTGCCCTATAACACGCCCGCCCCAGATCCACATGGCAGGCGCTTATACGGAGGCAGTGCAATACTAAAACGCTCCTCGGTGCGTCTGCATCAGTCTAAACTCACCTGGAGCCGACAGGAATTAAAATGCGAGAATATTGGAGGGGGTTCATCGTCATGTAACCCTGCAGCAAAGGTTTCTCAGACAAGTGGGACACGGCAATGCGAACACACCGGCTTGCGATACAGGATACATACCAGAGAGGGGGAGCGAAAGGCATCGCTGCAGCGCTGGGGAGGCTGGATCTCATAAAAAAGGGGAGAGACGACGAGCCTGCCTTTCCCTCCTCTGCCGAAAACGCCGCTTCAAAGTTCAGCTCCTGCAAAGGAATACAAAAGGGGGGAAATGCAATCGCGTACGAGCTCGTTAAATAACCAGCTCTTTTTGGCAAAGTAACTGGTGCAGCTCCCAGTCTCTGACCTCGAATATATGGCCTGAAGAATAACCGCTTATCCTCAAGCTACAAACCATTCAGCTGGAGCGGCTTACCTCGGAAAAAAACATTCCAAAAATCTCCGTTAAGAAGCTGCAGGGCCAGATTCGAAATAACTTCGTGATGCATAGTGCCACATTTGGGCTTACCAGCCAAGACAATATGTTAAACTGAACTGGCATCAGGGATTGACAACGGCACGGTGGTGCAAATAATCGGAGAAAAGAGCTGCCGCTAATCTCCACCTCTACAAAAAAAATGCCTTTTGTATGACAAAGAACAAAGTTTAATCACATGATTTCTATTCTACAATCATCTAGTAGCGCCTATATTTCAAAAGCATCCATTGTGCCTATAACGGTTTTGCTGTGCCAGACGATGTTGCCATAAATTCCCAATTTACCAAACGCGTCCCACAAATTTACGTATTAATTAGGCAAGTTTGAATTAATACAGCTATTAAATTACCGAACGAAAATGTTACCGGGTAAAAACGGGGGAAATCTATGCTTACTTGTCGCCTGCATGTCCTAGTGAGCGCCGAGCGCGATAACTTTCATTGTGCTAACGTTTCCAGTCCTTGTTTTTAATGTCTCCAGTCTTCTTCCGCACGTCTGCAAACACTTCTTACCTTACTGAGTAGCCAATTATGATTCCTCTGAGTAGCCTTCCTTTGATTATGGTTTCTCTAGATTTAAACCACAAACCGGTGACTTCCTCGCGTTTTGCTTTTTTTTTCCACTCCACATTAAACAAACTTTTTATATCATTTTCCGGAAAACGTTTCAAGTCATTTCGGTACTTGTAGTTTAAATGTATCGGACATTCCCACTATATATTATCCCATTCTGCGGGCACTTTTGAAAATAAAAGACTACAAAACCCACAATGCTTTGTCAAAGAGAAGAGCGCACGCGCCCAGCTTTCGACCCGTTAACTGAGTTCTGTAATACTTCGTCTGTACCGTTGTTATAAATAACGGCATTTCTATCTAAAATGTGCTTCGATACAACACGGTTCTGAAGATCATAAAAACTTAACATATAAATAGTTGTTTAGGAAAAAAACAATGTACATTTAATTTTTCAACAATAACAAACGTTTCATTTAAATATGAGTAAGTAAACTAAGTTTTGTTTCTCATAATTGAAGCATTAAACAGGATATCTTGGTGCTTAAAATACTAAAAAAATGACAAAAAACACGTAAACATTACGTAATATAAGCATTTTTTTTAGTGAGTGATATCTGCCCTTAAATTCACAAGTGTAGCTTCGTATGGCTGATACGACATTCACATTTCTTTATTCGGCATATTGTATTGACGAGACAGCACTCTTACAGCTTATTCGGGTTTAGTGGTTCTGGGGTAAGATTGACCAGGAACAGTTGCAAGATATGAGCTTTGGAAAAGAAGTTATACAAACACTACTGAATACTGTTTGCACTCTGAATATATACACTGAGTTGAGCTGACGAATATTTAGTATTCAAGTGTCTGGGTAACTGGTTCTCTGATCTCGGAGGAGCTGCTTGTGAAAGAGGAAGTCACTCAGAGTAAGAATCCCTGGGTGAAAGCAGTGAGCCCTTTAACCAACTTAGTGCCGCACTCTCTACAGGGATGCAGAACTTGCTAGGCAGACACGAGTGAATAAAGAGTGCTGTCGGGAGTATATTACCATGAACTGTACAAAGTGCACAATTCACGATAGTCTTATCCTGTTTCAGTGAAGTAATTTCATCATGGGGGTGATAGACAGGTTATTGTGTCCACACAATAATGGGCTTCCTGATTCCGTCAGATACGTTTATGAGATCACAAAGCCTTAGTGGAAATGCGCTAAGTGGGAGGCTGGTTCTCCCAATTCCATTACCGCTAAAATCAGTGAGTCTTGCAGGAAACCGCAGAGAAAATCAGCTTAGCTCACACTGTCAGGGTCACGAACATAGGAGAATAAAGACAGGGATTCTCAGGCTTGTTTCCAATCAGTATCGGCATTTTAAATTTCATTTATCCTTGTGCTTTTTTTTTTGTCAAGTTGTCAAGATACACAATACACACTACAGAGTATTTCCTGATAGAATAATTATACATTGGAGTGACTGGTGTATACAGGGGTGCCACTGACATATTATATGGGCCCAGAAATCAGTTCAAGCAAATTGTGGTCCCAGTACTAATGACCTCTATCACTCAGGGGTCCTTGGAATCATCGTAATTCTCCCCACCCCCTTAAGAAGCCCCTCAATCTGCAAATCAGTTTTCCAGCATGAGGAAGGAAGCACGTCATTTTTGCAACATATATTTCTTTTGGTTCAGAAATATAGCTTTCAGATATAATGTTTGGGGACATCAGTGCTGTGATGCCTCGTTGGGATTGTGTGCATGTGTGTGTGTGTTATACATTGTGGGGACCAAATGGCCTCGTGCATTTCCTCAGAGATCCTTTGTAGTATGAAGAATTGTAGCGATGCTAATTATGGTTCTGTAGTGTGGGATTGTGTTTATCTGGGTGGGGTGGGGTGGGAGTGATTAACACACTTCTGGGACCAGGGTTTGAGTTTCCACCTTCCCTGTCTCTGCTCTTGTGATGTCTTCTCGGTCTGCCCGCCGCAACAATATGTTGCTTAGCGATCAAATTTTGTGATGCAAAAATATGGAGACACAAGCAAAAAATATATTGATTAATACATTAAATGTAACTGAGGTGCAAAAATAATTTGATTCGCTCGGTTTTTGCTCCGCTTTCCTGCACTTCCGCATAATTGCCATGTTAGTGCCGGTGCTTGCGTTCAACCAATTAGCAAGCTATGGCTGTAAGTGCTTCCACAGTAAGCCTAGTTTGTGTTCAGACGAAAAGTACAGAGTCAGTACTAAAAAAAGATCCTGCAGTGTGAACACGACAAAAATCCCAGGTTCCGGAAAAAGTGTGAAGGTGCCTAGTAATGAACATTCTGGAATCACACATGTGGCAAAAATTAAACTTATTGTCCACGATGGAGGGGGGGGGGGGGGTTACGGTTTTAATAAACAAAGTTATTTTTGGCCCCTTTTTTGTTTAGGTCTGTGCGGTAAAACACCTCTGTAGGAACCAAAACCCACAAATATGTGATAGTCCGGATTCGGACATTAATGACTATTTACTGCCATCTAGTGTTTATTTTGGCTTTACACTTTTTCTTGCTTGCTGTGGCACATTTCATGAAACATAATTAAATAGTTTTTGTCAATTGTTTTGGAGCATTTCTCAAATGATAATTAACCTTTGCAAAACAACTAAAGTAATCTGCACACTATGTCACTTCTGCACAGTAGCACATAATTTCTCATTTCTTCACAAAAATTTGTTTCAATACATATATGCAAATTGTTTTGTACAATTGCCACCATTTGCCGTCAGTCAAAAAAACACTCTAGAACACAAAAACAGCAAAATTGAAACAAAATCATGTACGCTGGGAGTCAAAAATACAAGTGCCGTATCACTGCAATTTCTGAATCATTTTGAAAATCCGGTGAACTGTTTCGTACGTGGTGGCTAACACGATTATCCCTTATATATATGGGTGTATAATTAATACAACTGTAAACTATATAATGCAGTTTTTACTATGACTAAAGCAAGTGAAAATTCTGCCTAATTATGACTATTGCATACATATGCTTCACGACAATTTGCATACATATACTAAAACATTTGGAAATTTGTGTGAAACAAGACATGATGTTCTGATGTGCAGAAATGGCATCATGATGTAGGAATTTGTTGTTTTGCGAATGTTAACTGTCATTTGAGAAATGTACCAAAGCAATCGAGAAGAACAGTAAATACATAGGTGGATTATGCAGATTGACACGTTTTTTAAACAGACACGTATACTAAATTTAAAATTTTAAAAATAAATTTAATCTGATTACCTCGTGCTTATCCCTGTGTATTGTTCACAGATGATGTATTGACAATTACTAAAATGACAATATAAGTAATATATTTCAGTAACGAATCCGTGATAGGAACGCTCTTTTGGAAACTCAATTAATTTCGCCGCCTTGTGGCCATTAGTTGAAGTTGTCCGAAAACCAAAGCGTTTCTTTTTGCCTTGTAAACCAAATTTAGTAAATATGAACAACTAATTACATTTTATATTGTGTCAGTGATTTGGCTTAAACCAACAACTTTCAGAGCTGTCTGTACTTCTCCATTCTTCATCAAAAAATGTCAAGTCAGATAATACACACATATGTGTGCTTGCGTGTGTGCGTGCGTGTGTGTGCAAAGGTCTTTGGCAGTCTAAGACAATTATGTTAAAATAATTTCATGTTGGTGTAAAACTGATATCTGTCTACACGTGTCAGCTTAGCTATTTCAGAACCTTTCCTAAACTCAGTTCAGTATTTGTAGCAACCACCCGATACATCCATGTACTTTTAGACTCGACCATTACCCCAACTTATATGACTAATGCTTCTTTGACTTTTAAAACTACATTGATTAATTGATCAATTGAGCTGGACGTGAAATGTAACAAATACACGGAATGGCCGGGGTGCCCCTGAGATGAGGTTTATGCATCTAGCCATTCAACAAGGTATCAGAATTTTTTGGAGATTGGGGGAAATTCTTGTTAGTTTTTGTTGCATCGCTCTTAAATTTCGTATGTTAATGTTTGTTTTTTTATGTTAAAATTTGTATTTTGTTCTGAGCACACAGACGGAGTGAACTGAACGGTGAACTGTTTTGCGTGTGGTGACGCACACAATGATCTCCTATATGGTTTTGGGTGTATAGTTATTACGTTGGGAAAATGCGCCCACGCAATCCATGTTTTTACCAATAAGACTAAATCAATTGAAAATTGTACTAAATGATCACAATCGTTGAAGACGATGTAAGACAACTTTTGGAAATTTCTGTGAAACAATCAGAAAGGTCGTTCTGCTGCGCATACAGTATGTGACATCATTGTGTGGGGATTTCAGTTGTTTTACAAATGTTGTCATTTGAGAAACGCTCCAAAGCAATCGAGAAGAACAGTAAATACATAGGTGGTTTATGCAGATCAGGACACAATTTTTCAACAGACACCTAATAATAAATTTAATCTGATTAATTTGTGTTCATCACTGCGTAATTTTCACCGATGATGTGTTGGCAATTACTAAAATGACAAAATAAGCAATGTACTAAAGTTTTTAACAAATCGGTAAACGCTCTTTTGAAAAGGTAGTTAATTTTGCCACCTTAGCAATCGAGAAATACTGTATGACAGAAGAACAATTAAAATTTTGTAATTCAAAACAGCAATGTAACACAAGTAAATAAACACTGGTGAGTAACTTATTTTACTGCTCGAGAAACTTGTTTTGCGGCACATATGCATTTCTGTATTTCTACAGAAAAAATATTGCAAACAAGTTCCCTCTCATATCCTGAGTCCGAAACCGAATATTAGAATACGCACATATAGTTTAGTTCCATTATGCTTCACTTCCCTCAGTATTCATGACCTCTAAGTTATGAACCATTTTTGGCTGGCGTATGTTGCCCTATTGTCGTTTCATTTCAGCTGCATAAAGGTCACAATGAACACAAGTGAAACTTTGAATAGGAAAAAAAAAGCTGAAAGGGCGTTTGACGTCAAACGTTTGCACAAGCACGCACTACCTGAACACACGTACAGCCACCTGAATATGCATCAGAATGTTGTTTTGCTCTGACATATTGGGTATATAGAGTACCCACGTTGACATCTGATCTGCTTTATGTTTCATGCATATTTACAGACTTTGACATATTCTTTATGTAGGAGTCCATACATGCAAGGCTGACTTGAAGACACTAATTTATACCAAAAGGAACACAGTAAATTGACTTTTAACTTTCGTCTCTGCCCTCTCTTGGTTTTTAACCAATAAGGAATTAGGGCTGTTTGTCAGGTATGTCAAATTTAAAATCTTTCCATTTGCTCAGAAACATGTCTGACAGCATTTCTGCTGAATATTTTGGATATTTTCTCATGCTTTCTGAACACAGTAATGCTGAGCAAGATTCAAATATAGTTATCTGTTATTATTTTAGTGTTTTACTATTTACAGTTTCTCTCAGTTGCTTTGGTACATTTCTCAAATCATCCTTAACATTTGCAAAACAGTAAGTGCATGTCTTGAAGCGATTTGTACAAACCGCACCACACAATGGATTTTACTGCAAAAGCCTGTTACTTTCTCAAAATCCTTAGTTTATCCCTCAAAGGCAAATAAATATGTCAATGAACTTGTTAATGCCATCAGAATGACAAGTCCTTGTGTCATTGTTCACAAACAAGACGGTCAAAAAGTCACCCCTTTCAAACAAACATTCCATTCCACCATTCCTTCCAAACACATGTACCTGCACATTGTGTTACAGTTTTTGCCTATTGCTTACACACTTTTTGCTAAATTTGGCACATTGTGTCAAAACTCTACACACAAACCCATC
>JAODKF010000147.1:26256790-26278652 GCA_026779585.1 Mormyrus proboscirostris
GTGCGGCCAGTCAGCAGTGTTCACTGGGTTATTCTGTGTAGCCATCTGTGCGGCCAGTCAGCAGTGTTCACTGGGTTATTCTGTGTAGCCATCTGTGCGGCCAGTCAGCAGTGTTCACTGGGTTTTTCTGTGCTGCATCGTCTGTGGAGGGTCAGAGGCTCGTAGGTTTCATTCAGGGGATGTTTGGAAGAGGTGGGGCGAAAATGAACAGGGACCTTTGAAATGCTTTTAGATGTATGAGTGATAGACATAAAAGCTGTTTGCTGGCTTATCCACATATGTCTTGCTTGAGTGACCAGCCGACCACCAGACCGCTGTGAAGAAGAAGACGAAGAGGAAGACCAGGCTGCAGTTGTGGGGAAATCAATCCCCGATCCCAGGAGGTGCATGACCACAGTGCTGCTCCCTGCTTTATAAAGCCCCTGGCATCTTAAATAAAACAGGTGACTAAAGCAGGCTGCTAACCAATAGGAGGCATGAGGTCCAGTTTAAGAAAATGTTATGGAGTGATAAGCAAGTCTGTTACAGCCATTTATATATTTACAGTCTTATATAGGTGTTGTGTTTGTATTTGTCTTTAATGATATCAACATGATATAATTTCTCAGACTGTTTTTTTCTAATGTTACTGCATGTCGGCCTGTAATTTATTTAGCTTTGTACACACATATTTTAATCTAGGTGTGACTCAATGCATCACAGAGATATTAATAACTTTGTATCTAATTATAGGTGTAAAAGTTTGCTTTGTTTGTGTGTGCGTGAACATTGCTGTTATTCTGATGTTGTGGGGACCATTTTTCAGGTACCCACAAAGATCTGCGAATGTAGTCAAAAAAGCAAAAATACCAAAAATCTCAAATTTAGTTTGATTACTTACGGTTAAGGTTAGGCCTGGGTAGAGGTTAAGGTCGTCATGTCGGGATTAGAGTTTTCCCCATAGAAATTAACGGAGAGTCCCCACAAAGATATAATTACAAACCTGTGTGTGTGTGTGTGTGTGTGTGTGTGTATGCACATAGACATATATAAAGGGTCATATCCCCCAATGGAATGAAGGGGGTGGTATTCTCTGGCAAACAATGAACAATGCTGAAGTTCAGAAAAATATTTCACTGGCTTAAGTGAGGTATAATTCCAGGCGGGGTTTACCAGAAGCAGCCTGCTATCATGTGATGGCGACAGACATTTCCAGCTCAGCCGATAAATAGTAGAGTGTATGGAAGGTCCCCTTCCTCTCACTGTCTGCCAGGGCGGCCCGCTCCTCTAGGTCAAGCATGAGCAGCTTTTACTTTCTGCTCCCGATAGGATGTGGTGCAGGAAATCAGCATCAAATTCCATCACACGCTGAGAGCTGACAAAACCTCGCTGTCATTTGAATAGTCAAACATAGTTTTAAAATGGAGTCTCATTCTTCGTCATCACATCAACTGCTATGCGTCATGTGACCCACAGGGAGCCCTCACACAGGTCGCCGTCACGTCATGTGACCCACAGGGAGCCGTCACGCAGGTCGCCGTCACGTCATGTGACCCACAGGGAGCCCTCACACAGGTCGCCGTCATGTCATGTGACCCACAGGGAGCTGTCACGCAGGTCGGCGTCACGCCATGTGACCCACAGGGAGTCCTCACACAGGTCGCCCTCACATCATGTGACCCACAGGGAGCCGTCACGCAGGTCGGCGTCACGCCATGTGACCCACAGGGAGCCCTGATGCAGGTCGCCGTCATGTCATGTGACCCACAGGGAGCCGTCATGTCACCGTCAGCTCATTCAGGCCATTGCTTTCTCTGGTGCCTGCAACCTCTTCACTTTCTATAACGAAAGGTTCGTTATGTATAATTATTTTTATGTTGGTTTTGCTTATAACTCAGTTTATAAAATTTGAAACAGCTCTTATATCTGAACCGATAGAGCTTTGTACTAACAACAGGCAGGGTGTGGGTTTGAATCCCTTCCCTACATTGCAAGTCGCTCTGGATAAAAGCATCAGATAAATAAGCAGATGTAAATGAAATGTAACGGAAACATTAAATAATCTCCACCACCGTCATTTGACCTTGCATCCTCCACACCATGAAGTTCACCGTCAATGATAATTGTTTATTTCTTGGAGGAACTGAATTGCTTTGGGCAAAGGGCCACAGAAAACAGCAGTAAGACCAGACCTCACAAAGCTGCCACTCAGCTCTATTAATATCACCCTCAGGGTGTAGAAGTAGAGAGAGAAAAAAAACAACAGCTTGCAGTCAATGTGGTAAAACAGAGTCACGAAGGAGACAATTAGGGTGTCATTACTGCAGCAGAGCATTTTTCACAAAGAATTGAAACAGAAGATAACCTGCTAACTCTGTCTAACGTCTTTTGCCAGAGACAGATAATTTGATTAAGGGGTAAAATAATCACTCCGCAGACAGTTTTCAGCAGAATGGCACTCTTAAATCCACAATCCAAAGGCTGTCAGTAAAGCCCTCACTGCTGAAAAGAGCCTGCATTTTGCATCAAAAGTTCTCATGGCATGTGAAACAGTTGTGGAGCATCATGCGACTCTGTCATGTGACACGAATCCCTGGGCACATAAAATGATGCAGCACTGTAATATAGCTATCATATAATGTGATTTGTAACACTGATGGTGATGGTGATGTCGGTGCCTGATAATAGTGGGCTGTCTTGGTCTGTTTTTAAAGAATATCTTGAATCTTCATAGCCAATGCTCAGAAACAGAATAATTGCTGTGAATCAATCAAGAAAAAGCAACTAAATAAAACTGATCATTTCACCAAAGGGTGGAGTGCTGGCTCTGAGATTAGGGACCAGAAGGTTGCCGGTTTGAATCCCGTGAATGCCAGGAGCGATCCTAGTTTGTTAGGTCCTCGAGCAAAGCCCTTAACCTACAATTCTCCAACTTACCGGGAAAATTTGGAGGTTTGGGGCAGGATTGGCACTACAGCCACTGTAAAAAACTCACACTGGTCCATTCATATGAGTGTGGTGCTGAGGTATCACTTGCCGCACGGCTGCACTCAGGTTCTCATCCCTTAGGCGGTTTGTTGTGTGGTGGGTGTGGCAATGCACTGTAATAAGTGCATGCTTCATACCTCTCTCTCTATTTACCCAAAAGGTAATTGAACTTTAAAAAGGAGAGAAACACGGTAAGGACTTGGACACCTTGTTATATAGCACAGTCACTTTTGAAGACACCTGTTTGCCTTGCAGAGCGTGTAACAAAATTACACCTGAAGCTACAGCTATCGGTATGACCAGAAACTCACTTTAGAGCTCTTTAGGAATGAGGACCCTCCCTTTAGCTCAGAGGAAGATTCAGGCACATACGGAACACATTCAAAGAGCCGTGAAGCTATGTATACCTTCTCGGTGAGTGTTGGAGAGACCAACTCTAAATGCCAGCAGTTCGAAGGGCATCTGTATCTCCATTCCTGCACAAAGACACACAGGGATAAACCAGATGTCGCTTCTAAGATGAGAATAGCACTGGTACATTGTGCTCCTGCTTGGGCTGCTGTAATATTCTGCCCAAATGGACCTCATTGCTGGCCATGAGGATTGAGGTGGTTATGTAGGCCCTATAGTGACCTCTGATTAGAGCAGGAGATGGGGCAGGAGTGAAGGGATTTATTTTGAGTATTATAAGGGTTCAGAGACCCAGTTATGTGCAAAGTTATCTTCAAATGCAAGTGAAAATCCATGTTTCACGCATGGTACTGAACCACACTGACAAAACATTTCATACATTCAATTAATCATTTCTTAAAGGCAATCCAGAACATTTATCCAGAATGATTTTTGATTCATTAATCATTTTGTTTAGCATGCCAGGATATTCCACATTCATAGCTGCTCCCTAAAATAATTAATATATGATTTCTAATATCTTTTGTGGCCTTTTATGACTTAAATGAAGAAACTTATGACTTAAATGACGAAAGTTAGAAACTTATGACTATAATCAATACTTTTACAAGTTATGTGGAGAAATCCCAAGAAAAATGGTAGAATTAGACATCCATGGCAAATAAATGATGAGTTTGAATTTAGTATTATCAGTTACATTTAATACTTGTAACAAGATCATCAAGTAATCAAAAGCTATTTGGAATTTACATTTAACTTGTTGTTATAGTATGAAGACAAGTGGGGACAGTGAGAGGACAGTGGGGGGCCGGAGAACAGGGAGAGGTGTGGGGACAGTGGGAGGTCTGTGGACAGCAGGAGGCCTGGGGACAGGGGGAGGTTTGGGGACAGCGGGAGGCCTGGGGACAGTGGAAAGACAGCGAGAAGCCTGAGGACAGTGGAAAGACAGCAGGAAGCCTGGGGACAGTGGGAGGACAGGGGGAGGTCTGGATATAGGCATGTTTCCCCTAAACACTCTTAATTGACTGTTAAAGCTGGTTAATGTCTAGATATCACTGATGTGATGATTTAGGAGGTGTGAATGGTATAAATGTGTGTTTCTCCCAAACTCTTATTTTCTAACTAACTTTCACACAGAACATGTCACACGCTGTATTCTATAATAAATCTCCTAGTGACTTTAGCATGGCAAATAGTCTTATACAGATTTTCTCCTCTGCATAAACAGCAATATTTTCTCACAGTACATGAAATTGTGATTATTTTTGTGTGTCTCCCAGTCTCTTGACTTGGCCCATGTTCTGGGCTTTCTGGATGTTTTTTAGGAGCCGTATTGCAAATTACAGATAGCCTCCATGACTAAGAACTTGGAATATTTTCCTTTCTGCTGATGTCATGCTTCAGGGCTGATGTGTCTCTCAGCGAGTTTCTGCACAGGTGACTCTCCTGAGCATTGTGGGCCTCCAATCAGGAATCAGGATGGACCGATGTGTAAATTAGCTTTGTTACTCATGTTAGCTATTGCCGTCAGTTGCTGAGCAGGAACAGGTTGGCATGAAAGCCAGCTATTGTGGCCGATTAGCACCAGCAGATAAGGTTTGCTGTTCTTCCTTGGGAGTGTCACTTCTGAATTCCTACTAACTGTATCCCCCCCCACACCACCCGCACCACTTCTGAGGGATATTAGTTCCTAAGCAGTAGACAATTATATCATTAGAACAGACATGTAATATTGTTACTACTAAGCCCAACTGAATCACCATCACTTCGGATACTGCTTGCGTAACATATTAACCTTAACAGCACTGCTGCTGTGATATAACTGGTGTCCAGAAACATTGCTTTTTGTATGACATTCTGCCCAAGTTCCCTTCCAAACCCTTGCAATAGCCCTGTAAAAGCCTGGAAAATGAATAAACAGCAATGCTTACACCCATTGTCTAACCACTTGCTCTGAACTCAGAGCCCCTCACAGACATCACAGGGCACAAGACAGGGGACACCCTGGACGGGATGCCAGTCCATCACAGGGCACAAGACAGGGG
Source organism: Mormyrus proboscirostris (assembly GCA_026779585.1). NCBI lineage: Eukaryota > Metazoa > Chordata > Actinopteri > Osteoglossiformes > Mormyridae > Mormyrus > Mormyrus proboscirostris. The sequence goes on from JAODKF010000147.1 coordinate 26,262,214, forward strand.
ACACCCTGGACGGGATGCCAGTCCATCACAGGGCAGGAGACAGGGGACACCCTGGACGGGATGCCAGTTCATTACAGGGCATCCTTGATGGGATGCTGGAAAATTGCTGGAGCATTTTGAAACATGACTTTTCTTAATATTTTTGGCCTGCGGGAGGAACCAGGGATACCGTGCAAACAGAAGTAAACATGAAACTGCACATGCAGAGCTTGGGCCACGAATCAAACTGGGGGCGTGAGACCACAGCACTGAGCCTCCAGACAGGATTCCAGTCTATCACATGGCGCGAGACAGGGGACACCCTGGACAGGGTACAACCAGGGCAATCTCTGCATGGGATGGGCAGGGTTCGATATAACACCAGCTGCCAACACAAAGAGTGGTTTAATTATAGTCAGTTGTTGGTCTTTTTAACCACAAAACACAATCTAAACACGAATACTGTGCTGCAGATCTAGTTCTTGGTGAAAAACCTTGGAAATCATATCAATATACCTACCAAATACTGGATGAGTGACAATGGTTCAGGTGTACTTTGCATCTCAATTGTTTTAATTGCTTTAATTCTGATTAATTACTGCTTTTCAGTGCATCAGCATCTCCTGTTGACCCTTCAGATACAAATTTGCTGCACCTAGTGTTAAGTTTACATCAGCAACGGTGAACTGTTATGGAGAAATATTTCCTCAAGGGCAACAATGTGTTTTATTTGTATAAGAAAGGAGTAGTAGTCAAGTTACTGACGCTGAAGTGCAGTGAAGTGAATTGTTTTGTGAAATTTAATCCTGGTTCATATATCTGTAAAGCAGCCCCATTCAGAAGCATTCTTATGAACATGGTGATTCCTGCCTTTCCCTGAACGCGTCTCCATTACAGGGTGGCAGTGAGTTTGGAACCCAACCCAGGCGGCACAGGGCAGGGACGCCCTCAAAGGGACACCTGTCCATCCCAGGGCGATCACTCACACAGAGTCACAAACTCTGGGCGGTTTAGAGACACCAGTCCACCTGCTGGCATGTTATTGGACTGCAGGAGGAAGGCAGAGTTTGTGGGGGGGGGGTCGTGAGGACTGGCAGAGCCAGTGACAGCGGCCAGTCACCCTGTGAATGTGCAGCCACAATGAGACTTTGTGCCACCCGACCATCAAATTCAAAGCCAGATGAATGATTAAATGTTTTATAGTAACACGTTGTATCTGTACACACATATGGGTCTTCAGGACGATTGTGCTTCAATCAAACCCCAATTAAGGTTGGGCAGCAGAGTGCGAGATGCTGCACGGAGATGAGTGATAGAGAGAGACAGGAGCAACGGAGCGCAGACAGACTGTAAGACTGTAACCCCCCCGCATCACGGCCACCTTCCACCCTCCCTCCCAGACGGCGGGTGCCCCAAGTGCCATGCAGAGGTGAGTCACTAGACTGCGCCGGCGAGCAGATGTCTGGCAGGTGGGTGAGGGCAGTGACCAAGCTTCCATGGCGGTGTTTCATCACTTCACTGAGACGCCCGTGTGGCTGCGGTCCAGCACCTTCACCATCAGAGTTTGGTTGTCTCTGGACCCTGATGGCCGTCCCTGACCCCCGTACCCACAGCTCAGGGCCTGTTGTCATGTGCAATGTGCGTTTTCCTAAACACCAGCTTCGTTTCTCTTGAAACTGCCCCCAAACGAAGCCCTGGTTCATTGCTCCTATGCCCCTGTCAGTTGTTTTCACTCATCCCGCCCAACTAAGGATGCTGCCCTTGCATTGTGGACAAACATACCTTCATTCCCCACAAAAACTAAATGAAGAGGGTGTCTTGAGGCTCTCATAACATGAAGGCTTAGCCTTGCAGTGCTGCTCTACACCCCCACAGCCCCCGCAAGCTGCCTGATGGACTTCTGAGGTCAGACAAATGTGGTAAGTGAGGGGAAGCATGAGAAAGTGAGTGATTTATACCCTGACATCATACCCTGACCCTCTCTAGGGATTGTGTCAGATTGCCCGGTTTTCCAGTGAAGCATGACTGTTCCATCGAATTATTTCAGAATCATGTATTTATTATCTCTATTAATACGTTGTTACGTTATGTTGCGTACACTTACGATAATTAAACACTCATTATCTCATTACCTCATTATATCCATGTAGATCACCTGTTCTGTACATGTAGGCTGTTCAAAGCATTCAGTGTAATGTTCATTTGGGGATCTTGGCATGGTGATTGGCTGCTTTATACTGTAGCCTCACACCTCCAGAACTCACAGCTTCTGTTTCAGCCCCAGCTCCGTGTCTTTGGACGTTCCAGGTTCTCCTGGATCCGCCAGCCACCCGAAAGCATGCAGTTTGACTGAATTGACACCTAAATTACCAGGGTGTCCCCTGCCCTGTGCCCTGTGATGGACTGGCATCCCGTCCAGGGTGCCCCCTGCCCTGTGCCCTGTACTTCCTGGAATAGGCTGCAAACCCACCACAACCCTTCCCGTGACTTATTAGTGGACAGATAGATATGTGGGATCTGTCTAGCGCCACCCAGTGTCAATGCTCATCCTGTTTCTCTTTTACTCTCACAATTTACAAGATTCCAGTTTTCCAATACTGGGAAGGTTCTTGAATCAATGTGTATCTCACTGGCAGGGGAATCTCTTACATTCAACAAGCAGTTCCTATGTGGTGACGTCTCTCCACCAGTCAATGGGAAAATGCTCAGAAATTCCCCGTCTATCTATCTTCAGTATTAAAAATATGACCATTCCACTTCCTCAATAGATAAGTGTAAACAGCAATAAAGACCCATAACCATGAGATCATGAATTAATTTCTATATTATCCCATGCTAATAAAAATACCATTTTCTCCTTTGGAACCTTGTCAGTGTATATCTGCATATCTGATGGGTCCGGAGTAACTGTGCTCTGAAACTTTACTGGAATTCCATGTATGGTAAGGTGACAACATCTTAAAACAGATAAGACAAAACTATAGACAAAAATAAACATTGAAAAAGTCTCAAGAAGAAGCAGGAAAATTATTCACTGAAATAAAACCATTGTGCATTGCTGAAAAATAAATAGCAGTGTGAATGATAACAGGTCAATGCCTGCTATAACAGCTTTGCTATTTGAATGAACTAATTCAAATACTTCTCTGTTTTTGTTGATGATAGTTTGGGACGATTGGGATGGTAACTGACGGTGAATAGTGGTGGTAACCAAAGCGACAGAGATAAAACACATTCTTCCCACACCCCGCGTCACCTGAAGGCATTATTGCGAATATGGTTCCTTAATGAAATTCTTACGCGATTTCACCTTTTTACCGCCGTGCTGATGCCTGGTCGATGCCCATATTTGTGTGCTTGAGGATGCAAAAGGAGCGTCACACCGTGCTCAACATCTCCCCCACTAAAAAGAAGGAAAATGATCAAAAATCTGATTCAAAAACACTTCACGTTTCACATCTGCATACATAGTTCACCAACACAGCCAATTAACAATTAACCAGCTGAACTGGATGCAATTATAATTATGCGGCAATTACATTTGGTGAAACTACCCTGATAAGGACACAAATATAGATTTCACCAATAAAAACACTAAGGCAGGGCTCTTCAACTCTGGACCTCGATTCCTAATCCAGGCCTTGTTTTCAGTTCTTCCACGTGTGTAGTTTAATAATTACTGATTCTGATTGGCCAGAGGCCCTGCACTAAGGGGATATAGTTAAATAAAATTTCAGTATTTTGCTGTTTTTTTTTACATCTGCTTCACAATTACCTTTCCTAGAAGACACTTTTAATCAAGCTGACTTTTATCTTATCTTATCATTATGATCAGAAGCCCTGCTTCAAGGCTGTTATCGCCATGCATTCATAGTGTGGAAATAGTGGGTTTTAGCTTGATTTCTGATAAAGATGTTCCCATCATATTTTCTTTGTGCAATAATATCTGGTTTGACAGCTAACATGGACAAATGACTCAGATTTCAAAGAGCCGTGGCAGGTTTCAGATAATTGTATGTGAAGCATAGTAGGTACCTGCAGCAGATGAGCACGACTGCGCAGGGCACTGGAAAACCTTGGCATGAAGTATAGCATGCCTTCGAAGGGTAATGCTTACCCCTCCTTAATTTAAACATGCTGTGAGAGTATTTTAAAAACATTTTATTTGCAGCTGTCACCTATAATGCACTATAGATACCTTCATAATGCATTATAATAGTCGGTATAAGAATTAATAAATCATTACAGCATCGTCTATTGACAGTCATAAGGCATTATAGTGATGATTATAATACTTCATAAGATCCGCTGAATCTCTTATCTATCATACATTATAGATACCTTCAAAATACATTACATAAGTATTAATATGCTTTGTATTGAATTATGAAGGTAACAATAGTAGATTACAGATGAGAGCGTCATAAAGCATTCATAATGAATAGTAAATTATATATATATATATATATAATTATATTTTTACTACATATATGTAATATTTTGGCTTTTAATACATATTTGTAGCTTTATCAATGCATTGTAATGTGTGAATATATTGATAAATTCTTATTTTGATACCATTCTTAGAAAGCGTTACAGGCCCATCATATGGGTGAGACTCGCGTTGCATTTCAACTGGCAGCAGAACCCACAACCCTCAAAATAGAATTTATAAGACCTACATGTCTGTTGTCAGACCTATGTGTCCTAAAGGGTTTCTCCCGGAGAGATGATGGCCAGGCTAAGAGATGATGGCCAGGAGAGGTTGTTGGCTTGGACATATCTTCTGTATAACAGAATCATGTAATGCTGAACATCACAGCCTCCAGATCAACACCCCAAGCACAGTTCACAGATCATCTCATCAAAAAGCTAGAAGCCCAATTTTATGGTGGTTGCCCTTCCTTCAGCCTGGACGGGATGCCAGTCCATCACAGGGCAAGAGACAGGGGACACCCTGGATGGGATCTCAATCCTTCACTGGGTACAAGGCAGATGACACCCTGGACGGGATGCCAGTCTATCACAGGGCATGAGGCAGGGGACACTCTAGATGGAATGCCAGTCTATCACAGGACATGAGGCAGGGGACACCCTGGACGGGATGCCAGTCCATCACAGGGCAAGAGACAGGGGACACCCTGGATGGGATCTCAATCCTTCACTGGGCACAAGGCAGATGACACCCTGGACGGGATGCCAGTCTATCACAGGGCATGAGGCAGGGGACACTCTAGATGGAATGCCAGTCTATCACAGGGCATGAGGCAGGGGACACCCTGGACGGGATGCCAGTCCATCACAGGGCACAAGGCAGGGGACACCCTGGACGGGATGTCAGACCATCACAGGGCATGAGGCAGGGGACACCCTGGACGAGATGTCAGACCATCAGAAGGCATCAGACACGCTGGATAGGATACAAATCTATCATTGGGCACAGGGACGGGGACACCCTGCATTGAATGCTGGAGAAATGCAGGGTGCAGATTCACACGATACGGGGCATTTTGAAGCAAGACTTCGCTTAACATTTTCGGGCTGTGGGAGGAAACCAGAGATACCGTGCAAACAGAAGGAAACATGAAGCTGCACATGCAGACCTGGGGGCACGAATCAAACTGGGGGCGTGAGACCACAGCACTGAGCCTCTGAGCCGTCACGCCAGTCATAATCATTGTTATTCAGAGGATGTGATGTAATTAAGCTTTACCTCGAAAACAGAACAGAAACGTACATGTACACTGTCTGCATAATGCGGCGCTGTCACTGTGAATTCCGTGGGAACAGAAATGAGGATTGACATTTCCAGTTGACTCATTGCTTGAACACTTACAAGGACACACCCCAGTGACAGCAGTTTTATACCGCAGTGAAGTAAACATGTATTAGACTGAAAATATGCAAGTAGCATTAATACGTGACTCACATTGGGGTCAGTATCGATTTAGTGAAGTGTGACGTTAATAACATAACATAAACATCTTTGTCCCCTCAAATTTCCCTCCCGTTCTCTCTCTGTGAGGAAAGAGTTAACGTGGCGTTTCTACCATGGAACTGTGCCTGGAAAAACTCCTCGGCCAGATTTGTCTAAAAACGTGGCACCTGATTATCAACCGATTAGATGCATAAGAGCAATCATGTTAGCCAGAGGTGCAAGAAGGAAGGGTTAGGGAGAAATAAAGGCTGTCTTTCATACCGTGACTCTCCCATGACTACAGCACTGAGAGCAGGATTCTTGGGCCAAGTGGATAAGGATGAGTAACCATGTTTATAATGTTAATCAGTCACACGAAATTCTAAAAATCAAATTGGAACAAGACAAAGCATTCGAAGACCTGCTCCAAGGTGTGAATGTCATCTTCTCACCCTTTCAGCTGAATTTGAGGGTAGGCTGGTGGCTTCAGCATTGCAGGGCTTTTTCTGGATGGGACGACATGGCACGACACGGGGATGGGAGGAAGAATGGGCCTGTCTGGAGGCCAGTCCGTGTCAGCATAAGAGGAAGTGCAAGAAAACAAAAAAGGCAGAGAGAGAGACGTGGGCTGGGGGCAGGATGAAGACTCATATGCAAAATAAGACACAGATGAAGTGTATGAGGGGGCTTGTTACCTGATTCCCCCGCCCCAAATCATTCACGCCCCAGAGCTCCTGTAAGCTTCTCAAGAGAAAACCCTCTCTGTCTGTTTGCAAGATTAGGGCACGTTTTTGATAATCTGTGCTCACGATCCATGGGTGTAAATCACGGGGGGATAGGGGTCTAATAATCAAAACCAGCCAATACAACTCCCCCCTCCTCAAATAATCTCAAAATGGGTGGAGACCTCAACTCCTCGACCCCCCACTGTTCAACCCAAAGTTACACCCTTGGCATGATCCTTTCTTTAACAGATCTGTTTTCTTTTCCTCTTCCTTTATGCATTTTTCCCCTTATCGACACTGATCTCAGATCAGTACAAAGTACGTGGCACCCTCAGCCGGGGCCTTCTCAGTCCAGCACACTCCCTCCACACAAACACTCGTGCACAGAATCCAGTTCTGTGTTCGTTTTTTTTTAAATCCCATTCCATTCATACAAGCAGACGTCTCAACATGTCGCTACATTGCACGTGTCTACAGGTTAAGTCAGCCGGCGTGACTGAAAGCCAGTTAATATACTCCATGGCTTGTGTCGAGCACTGATCTGGGATCAGTGTTGGCTTCTGTAAGGTGGATCAAGGTCATGCTGATCTGATCAGTCCCTGGCTACTCAGGGCATGCTGCAGGTGAAGGGATCATGGATGTTCTTCCAGGCTGATATTAAATGGTGCACAGACAGTAGCTTTGAAGCCACCAAGCTGGACGCCAGCTGATCCTGGACCCCGTAACTCCACAAGCTCATCGTGGATCTGCTTATCAGAGTTTCTTATCCAGAGCAATTTCCATGAGCAGTAAATGTTAACTTGCACAATCTGTTGTTTAGCAAAGCAATTCAGGTCAACCGCATTCCGGACCCCTGCACTTCCTGGGAAGCTATTATGGAAAATGTATGGATGGATTGGCACATTCCACATGCCAGAGGGAATTTGAACTTGTGACCTGGTGCTTGAGACAGTTTAAAAGGCAGCTAGCGGGCAGCAGGTCTGCGGTCCTGCATTTATCTCATTAGCATCCTGTTCTGTTGTTAAATGCTGAGTGTAACGCGGAGAGTGGGGAGACAGAAGGTTCCTGAAAGGGCAGGTCGGCGAGGCGGAACCACAGGCCTGATATCAGAGAGGGGAAGGCGGGTACACCGTTTGTTTGTCTGGGTCCAGACTACTGGCTGGAGGAAACAGGCCCATCCTGTTGTGGACCCAGCGACACGCGAGAGGCGGGCCCAGCACGGCAGAGGACATGCTTCCAAGCAGCCGCATGGAAAAGTTGAAAGCCCAGCATTGCTGCGCTGTTCGATTTGGCAGATGTTCGAAGTTTTTCATCGTTGCGTGCAGCTCTGTTTGCGCTGCTGTGGCCAGCCCTATTGTCCCCTGTTTATTTTGCTTTGCCTCCGGTACCAAGTCGCTGATCCCCAGCCCTCTGTAACCAAGGGAGCGTATTCATGGCCTTTATTAAACAAATAAACAAACATATGCCTACTGGGGGAAGCCGCGGAGCACCGCATCCAACGTGCCTCAGTGCCACCGGTACTGATATTCTCAGATTTGAGTAACGGACACCTTCGGGACCCGGCGGAAACCGGCATCTCGCTGCACGCGTGCCAATACTGTGCCGCCGTCCTCCCATGTCAGAGTAGTACACATTTGCTGCAGGCTGTTTATGCAGAGCTGCCTGTGTGGTCTGCATCTCTCGACTTAAGCGAGGGCTGTCATGTCAACCTGCACGAGCGCGCTGATAGATGCGTCTACGCAGCCTCTCGCACAGCCTCCTGCCGCAAACTGACATACTAACATGCGATGTCTATCACTTTTTAGCTGAATGGGAAATTAAGATTGGTATCTGCATTTCTCAAATTGGGAGCACAGTGGCTGTTTACAGAACATACCAGACGATATATACTTAGACACAAGTTCCCGCCTGGGTCCCTGGTCACCTATGATGCGGTTATCCGTCCATCGGGTGTACGTGTGCTACAGCGCATGGCCATGCATAGGAGAGAAATATATGACAATAAGGAGACGTGCAGTCTGGAGAATGAGCCTAAGTGTGTAATGCGACTACGTGCCTAACAAACACATAGAGTGGCCGGTCAGTCCATCGATGTCTATTTTCTCTCATTATCCCAAAGGGATTGTTTAAATATTGTGGGTGTTCACAATCTCGACGTTCCCCCCCAATCTGTTTCCACTTCTGCACGTGCAGCCTGTTCAGCTCTCATCACGTTACTAATGTTACAAAACTCAGTTTTCATTTTACAATTAACATTATAAGACATGTAACATTATTATTATATTTAAAGTTTGGGCAAAGTGTGTATTTTGTAAATATTACACATTGCACCTAATTAATTGTCTTCTAACTGCATGTGTCACGTGACTAATTTTGGACCAATCATGATCAAGTCATCACAACGGCAGTAAAAGCTAGACTAGTTTCATTAGCTCAAGACAGATAATAACCTTGAGACTGCAGGCCCCAAAGGCACATTCATATATTTGTTTCCATAGTTATTTTGTGTTGTTGATCTAGTACATTCTTTAATGTTCTTCTCTTTAGATCTTTTAAATTGTGGATCTGGAGAATCATTACCTCCTTAACAAATATATCCAGCCTTGTCTTCTGCAAACCTGACCCAGTACAGGGCTGCAGTGGGCCTGGCGCAGAATGTATTGGACACACACTATTTAAGGAAACCTATTCACTTCACTGCATGTTTTTGGGCTACAGGAAGAAACCAGAGTACATGGAAGAGACACACACAAACTCGGGGAGAACATGCAAACTCCATACACACTCGGAAGGGGGTATGGGGGCATGATGTCGCGGAGTTTCAGGAAGAGGCATAAAGATCATCACAATCCTGTAACCACCATCCAGTCTGTGAGCTGGATGCACGTGAAGTGTGACTCCGTGGGGCTAGCTTGGCTTAGAAACCCAGCAAGCAAGGTTTTCATATCTCAGATGTTTTGTCAGTCCGATCCTATAGAAGTGGAAAGTTTTTCTCGATTAGATCATTTCTATGGGACTTTAAATTTTATCGCGGGAAAGATGCTGGAATGCTATGTGGGATGTTTAGGATAAACGAGAGCAGGAGACATGCTGAAACACACAGCCCGTCTAAAACGGGAGAGAAACACAAGACATAGGTGGAGATGGAAAAGACTTGATCTCTCAGCATGTTCACTGCAATGAGATGCGGCCTTGTTGAACTTCCCAGACCTTAAACCATAATTTGTTTTCTTCTAACCTATAGATTTTCTTGTAAGAAATTTCTTGCAGAATTGCTTGTATGTGTATATTCATAGAGGGATAAGATCTGACAAGAATCTTTATTGTCACTGCGCAAACAGCAGTTAAATCATTTAGTGGCACACTGCATCCAGCAGTATTCCATATACATTATGCATAAACAGGACAATAAATCCAAAAACACAATATACAAATATATAAAGTATGAGGCCAGAAAAATATGCACAGTATTTGTGTTTCAGTGCATAAAGGTATCAGTGCAACATATCAACGGTGCAATTAACAGAATGAGTTGCGACTGGACAAATGGATCCCGTTGCACATTGGTGTAAGGGAGGTATATCATTTACAAAGGCAGTATTGCAGCTGTTGTGAGGCAAAAGTAGTTTTTAGCCATGTTGTGCAGATAAGGTATGGCTGGGCCTACTTCATTTGCCTGGTGGCAAAAGCTCAAATTTGTGAGTTTCACAGCAGTGGTGGGTTGCGCCGTCTTTACCACCTGCTGCAGGTTTCTCCAATCAGCAGCAGTGCAGCCAGAATGCCATACTGTACTGCAGTAGCTGAAGACCCAAGAAATTTGAAATGGTACCTAACAGCATCCAAACTAATGTCGACAACGCAAAGCTGAGAACTGCTATAGAACCGTACTCATAAATACTAGACATGCTTGACGCATTCTGATACGCCAATCAGTCTAAACGTCATCTGAGAGCTTGTTGGAGGAACCCAGAAAACTCCACTGAAATCCACAGAAAGACAGGTAGGCCCGCACACAGAGTTGGGGCTGGACTCAAACCCCCCAGACGTGAAGCCAAAATGCTACCGGCTGAGTCGCCACATGTCTGGCACTGTAATTAGCCCCGGGGTGGCAGGGGTAATGCCACACGGCGCCATCTAGCTTCCAAAAGATACTCTAACACACTTATTAAAAAAGAAACAGTGTTGTTTTGTACAAGCCCCCGTCTTACCTTAGCGACAGTGTGCACAATGGCATACACTCCAAAAAACATGGCAACGGCACTGCGCCTCCTTCCCACGTGCCATATTCCCATTTTTCCATGCCCCCCACATTAGCACCCGTTCGGCTTGGCCCACCACTAAGGCAGAGGGGCTCTGGAATCTCGTGAGCATGGGGGGGAGGGGGGCATCGCCACCACTCATGGCGAACAAAACCAGGAAGAGACGGAATGTTCCAATGCTGGCTTCTACTGTAATCGGAGGCACCCTTCTGCATTGGGATCCAACTACTGGGACAAAACAACAGCAAATATACACACACACACACACACACACACACACACACACACACACACACACACACACATTCATGCATGCACAGACTCACATACTCGTCAGGGAACAATAAAGAGGAACAGGGGGAGAGAGAGGAACAACACAAGCAATGTCAAAGACAATCCAGCCATTAATCATCCTTTATCAACCTCTGTAAACTCCATATCAGCCCTCATTATTGTGGTCCAGTACGCCTATGTTTTCCTATGTTCCTTCTCTCTCTCTTTTTCCCTCTTTGGGGGGTAGGAATGTCACAGGAATGTGAGAAAAGCATCCTGTTTTTCTCTCTCAGCCCAAAGAGCCAGAGGAACGGTGAGCTTGCATAAACTTGCGAGTGGCATGGCTGGGGCAGTGTCAGCCTGCCACACGGGCACCAGGCAGACGGGCAAGGGGAACACCAGCTAACCCTCCCTCGGTGGGTATGGGACGGAGCAGAACGGAATGGCATAGCATGGGACAGGACGGGATGGGACGTGATGGGACGAGAGGGGACGTAATGTGGTGGGATGGGATGGGAAGAGACAGGACGGGACGAAACAGGACAAGGTGGGACTGGGCGGGAGAGCACGGGACAGGATGGCACAGAACAGGACGGGATGGGATGTGATGGGATAAGATGGGACGTGATGGGACGAGACGGGGTGGGATGGGACGGGGTAGGACAGCATGGGGTGGGATGGCACAGGACAAAACGAGATGGGACGTGATGGGACGGGACGGGACGTGACGGGGTGGGATAGGGCAGGAGGGGGGAGGACGAGATGGGATGTGATGGGACGAGACGGGACAGTGTGGGATGGGGCGGGGTGGCATGGAACAAGACGGGATGGGACGTGATGGGACGGGACGGGACGGGACGGGGTGGGACGGGGCGGGATGGAACAGGACAGCTGCATGCTTACACACAATCAAAATCACATCCAAAGATTCACAGGCATACAAGAGAGACAATGCATGATGCAAATGCGTTTGCTGCATCCCAGCAAAGTGATCACAATTAAAGTAACATTTGCATGACCTTTCCCTTTCCCTACTTCACATGCCAAAAATCTTAGCTCTGCGTTGGTAGGCACAAGATAAAGATGGACGAAAAAGATAAGACACAAAGAAAAGGCTAAATATAACTAATACTTAGCAAACACCAGCGTATTTCAGTAATGCCACATCCATCACCGGAATCTGACTTGAACTCAGCGTAAAGGCTTCCAGCATTCAGCCACTGAATATGATTACAGTCTCCCCATACACACCATCCATCAACACTCAGAAGCTTTTGGCTTTCGGCTCCCATTCACATGAATTAAAGTTAATTATTTTCTTTGTTATGTCTTCAACCCTGTGGCAACAATAAAACAGCATTATTTATGGGTTCTGGTTAGGAGCAGAGGAGGAAAGACCCCCCCACCCCCAAAGAAGGGAAAGTCACATGGTGATTTCCCAGAAAGTGCAAGAAGTACCCAGACGACAGTTTGTGATTGCAATCTTGTTTCTGTCTCTTGGATAAACAAACAGATGGTAGAGAAAGAGATGTGGCACCTTGCAGAGATAAAATGCCAGAAGGCCCTCCTTATGCTACACAAAAGAGACACTGATTTACTCCTTGGCCCCTGGTTTGAGCAGCCACACTTTGCGAGAGCTGTGTGCCATTTGGTGGCGCGTCACGCGCTACCGCGAGGGGATTCCTGTGTCCTCTGTCTTTGGCTGGGTGGCACAGGAGCTGTACAGGTAACACAGTGGCCTTGCACATCCACGGTTAGCATTCAAACACTGCCCCTGTGGGAAGCAGGAGTTTGAATGGCTTTGCTGGGAGTTCCTCCTATAGCCCAAATCATGTGGCCTGATTAATTATTGCATTTTAATTTCCTGGGTTTAGAGACACCAATATCACCAACATGCCCGTTATCGGATTCCAAACTAGATCATTTCAGGTAAAGATACTGGATCCCTACTGATAAAGGATTGGATCCTTACTGGTAAAGGACTGAATTCCTACTTGTAAAGGGCTGGATCCCTACAGGTAAAGGACTGGATTCCTACTTGTAAGGAATCGGATTCCTGGTGGTAAAGGACTGGATCTTTACTAGTAAAGAGATGGATTCCAAGTAGTAAAAGGATTGAATTCCTACTGATAAAGGACCAGGTCCCAAGAGATAAATGACTGGATTCCTGCTAATAATAAGTGTGCTAATAATAATAAGAGTTGGATTCCTACTTGCAAAGGGCTGGATCCCTACTGGTAAAGGACTGCACTCAAAAAGATACAGTGAAAAACCAAACACAAGCTACTTTGCCTTGACATAGCTGGACTACTGGTTGATAAGGGTCATGGTGTCCGTCCTTCACCTGCTTCTCTGTGGCTCTGCATGTCTCCATAGGTCATTGTTAATTTCCTCTTGACATGCCAACATGTTGATGTAAGGCAGCTTTCCATCCACACTTCTGTAACGCTGGGGCACCCGGAGTACATCCTGGAATGCACAGAGAACCCGGAGTACATCCTGGAATGCACAGAGAACCCGGAGTACATCCTGGAATGCACAGAGAACCCGGAGTCCATCCTGGAATGCACAGAGAACCCGGAGTCCATCCTGGAATGCACAGAGAACCCGGAGTCCATCCTGGAATACACAGAGAACCCGGAGTACATCCTGGAATGCACAGAGAACCCGGAGTCCATCCTGGAATACACAGAGAAAAGGAGACTCTGCATGGAATCTCAGTCCATTGCCAAGCATGCCTACCAGATCAATTTGGAGACATGAATTCCCCAAAAATATGCGAATGAATCCAGAGTACCAGGAGAATATCTGCATGAACACAAGGGAAACGCACAAAACACACATGCAAGCGCACAAAGCTGGACTGGGGAAGGAACATCTGACCCTGGAGGAAGAAGGCCACGGTGCCCAACAGCCCCCCCATTAGGCGACTTGGTGTCTCCCGTGTCTATAGCCTATACCTGCCTGGGCGCCCTGCCAAAGGTGTCCCAGGTCCCAGGCTCACAGCGACTCTGCTTCAGACCGATGATCTTCCCATTCCAGAAAGTTCACCTTGCGTGCAATAATGTTCATTTCCAAATTTAGCATTTTGCTCCTGATGTTTTCCTGACCTTTATTGAATTCAGGCTGATCAGAATAATTGGCCTTTCGGCAAAACCTGAAATAAAAACTTGAGTGAAACAATGTTGTGAGTAAGTACGGTACAGCCAGTCCTGAGGACATGAACGTGATGCATTCCCTAGGTTGGCCTTTAAGTCGAATTTGTAGGTAAGTGGGAACAATATTGGTACAGTACATAATAACAATGAGACAGTAACAATAAAAGTAACTACACATGGTGTTTTCACGCATTCTTTATTACAAACCGTTGAATATATTAGGCTTTACGGCAGTCATTAACCTGGGAACTGCCTGTAACTTGTATATTTCTTACTATCATTATTATGCCAGTACATCTTTGCTACTTTGAAGCCCTTTGCTGCAGAAGAGTAAAGACATAAAAGTCCAACATAGTCCTGCTGAACATGAGCGTGGGACACAGTCAGCATAAGTCTGTTTGCAAATCATAATTGTGGTGTGCACAGTGCAGCTTTGTGTGCCAAACAACATGAAGTGGCTGGCAGGTGGAGATTAGTGCGAGGTGGCCATTGTCCTGCATCCTGCGCATTGAACGTGATTCACCTGCGAATCGCCACCATAAGGAATCATTTCCGTTCAGTTTTTACAGCAGGGCGGGGGGGTTTATGTGACCCCACACAACTGGCAACAGCTGTTTACCCCCAGCTTGCTATCTGTAAACATCTATGTAGTTGTAAACAACAGACACCTTAACTTCAGGGAAAGCAGTTTCCTGATATCGCAACCTGGATCCTCAGTCGTGCCTGCTGGGCTAACATGTCTGTGGTAACGTCTGGGTCACATGAGGTCAAACTAAGGGGGACGCGAGAGAAGCCCTGAAGCTGAGGTCAGGCACAACTGAGACGAGAAAGGCTTAAGGGCTGCGTGTCAAAGTCTTGACTTCTCCATCACCGAAAATCTGCGGGAAGAGCAGATGGCCGTCCGTGCTTGATTCCCGAGTGAAGATGAGCAACAAATCGCACCACACCCGTTGGCAGAGACCTACAGCTTTGATTACTGTGCTCTGAGCAGTTGCATTCTTAACATATTTCTGATTTCAATTATTTTATTGCTAGTGCTTTTTCCTTTTAAATTAAGTAAGAATTGAGGTAAAGAACACCTTTGGAACAAAAAAACTGTTAAAAAAAATGTTGGTGGGTGACTTTTAGTATACTGGGATGCTAAAGAAGACTGACAGCACACGCCAAGGACTGTAATGCAGGCTATTCATTGTTTCCGCAGGCCTTCGTATAGTCACACAGATAATCTGATACTGTGGTTACAATTCTGCAATGAAAACAATAATAACAGCACAGTATTAGCTTAAGGCAGTGTTTCTCCAACCCCTCCCTGGAGAGAAATGGGGCTAAAGATAGAATGGAGTGTTTCTTACATGCAGAACATAAGCACACATTACAGGTTATCGATTTTGCCCCACTGGCAATTTCCCACTAGCTAAACTAAGTCAGGCACGAGCCAAGAATTCTCAGGGAGTCAGATATTAATTTATTGAACATTTTGCTTTCACAGAGAAAGTTCAGTCAGTACATAAATATAATCCATCAAAAACTGATTAAATACAAGTCCTACACAAATGCACAATAAATAAGTTCTTTGTCGTAACAAGAAGTCAGCAGGTCTGAATGAATGAGCATATATTGGCCAGAGACGCAAACTATTAAGAGTGTTTCTGTGTTTTAACGAAGTGCATGTTGAAGATGAACAAGCTTTCCTTCTGCTGATAACATCAGGCATAAATAAAAAAACGACAGTCTTTCTACACACAGACTTAAATAGATTGAGAAACAGACTTAAATTAAATATGAAACATTATCATAATTTTACAGTTTTGATTAGTCCTGAGATCAGACTTCATTTCAGCAGCACAGACTTCCCACAGACATCAGCAAGCTAAACACTGTCTACTCGCTAACAATAAGCATTCCACGCTGACCCTACATCACTATCGCCTGCGTCTTTCCTAATGAGCAATTAGAGCATTCCTTTTTCCATATGTCTCAAACAATTGCGTTTTTTTTGGCAAACTCCCCGCCATTCAAACCCCCGGCTGCTGGGAACAATCGAAACATTATAGCCACACGCAAAGCGTTTTTCAGCTGGTGGGGAGAGAGAGAGATGACACTGCAGAAAGGAACAGTGCAGAACCAC
>JAODKF010000147.1:26283394-26299911 GCA_026779585.1 Mormyrus proboscirostris
TCTGCCCCCCCCCCCCCCCCCAAAAAAAAAACAGGCTATTCCAAGTATGCGACTATCTGTCGGTTTCCACTTGACCAAAGGTTTTGGCCTTTTCGGGATTCGGTATGCGAGAGATGGAAATTCCCTTCTTTAGATTTAGCTTTGATTTTAATGTCAGTCAGGCTTGATAAGGCTGTTACAGAATGTTTATTGATCCTGGTCTTATAGGACAGGAAGCAGAGAGGCTCTGGGGCAGCGCCGTCACCTCCCACATTCATGCAGGTTCCCTCCTACATCCCAAAACATGCGAGTATCTGGAACATCCCTTTGTGAGTGGATGTGTATGTGTTTCCGGAAAGCGGCTCACCCAGGCCCTCTCCTCGATACGAGGTTATGGAAGATGGAGGTAATAAAGAAAGGTCCGCACATCTATCTCCAAACTGCACCTCCGGTACAGGGTTCCCAGGCTTGCTGGATCACATCCCAGTCAGGGCGCAAGTCAGTAGACCATCCTGGATGGGATTGGAAAGAACAAATACCCAGCATTTCAATAAATGAAATATCATACGATCAAATAATGCCTGACTGTGGGCAGAGGGTCAGATCCCATGCATGGAGCACTGCAGTCTGGTGCTGCCTGAGACAGACTCAGTGACCTTGACCGGGATGAATGGTTAGAAGATGGATGTATGTTCAGCTAGATTTAAACTGCGATTATTTTGATATATATACTGTACACGTATTTCACAAAAGTGGATTGTGTTCTATATGTCACTGCCTGTGATGAGCTTAACTGCCACTGGGAGGTGAAGCTGTGGGGCTGAGCCCCCCCCAGAGGCTTCGGCTCATAAGACCAAATGGGAGAAAAAGACTAATTATTATCTTGTGCAGAATAAACAGGTCAGCTGGGGGATTCTGAAGGAGTGGGAAGATGAGGCACGTCCTCCGTGTTTAGGACACACAGCAGCGACGGACTGATCCATCACTTGGCTTTACTGCCCGAAATGTGCTGGGTGCCACGATGGTGTCACACTTCCTGGGTGCTGAGCTCGATTCCCAAATGGGCTTCATGCTGACGGACTTCATGCGGTCCTCCTTCCTGGATCCTGAGTTTACCTCTCCAGTCTAAAATCATGAAAGGGTTCCGGTGTCCTCTGCCTCCTCCTGGGATGGACTCACCTCAACCCGGCACTGGATAAGCGCTTATGGAAGATGGACTGCTGAAACCTGCAGCCCAGTTACCACATCTTGTCTATATGATGGACCTGCATGTGTCCTTGCTTTTGCTTATTGAAAGTCATGTGATCTGTGGGGCTATTTGTTTTTTTTTCTCTTGAGCATTCCATATAAAGTGTTATATAGGTATAAGATATGTAGGATATGTATAACTATACAGGTGATTAATAAGTGTGATTTCGATCACCTTTTTATTGGACAAAATTTTCCCAGTGCAGGGTTGACTTGAAGGTCAGCATTGCGACCTGCCTTTCATCATAAGCGTGGGCCTCAATGCATTTGGCTTGGAAATATGGACTTGATAAACCACCAATGGGACATTCCGGATGCGCTATCAGAGCATCGTGTGAAAGTACAGATAAGGTATAAGTAGCTGCTCTGAGCATCACAGTTATTCTGTACTGACACATCCCCGCCGAGGGCGTCCCTCACAGCACATCATGACAGACAAGTTCCTGGGATAAATCGTACAAAGCACGATAAGCCACAGACGTGCCTGACTATCGGGATTACCATAGATTCACCTCGGGCCAGGCCCCGATGCAATATACCCATGAGCATGAAACCGTTATACTTGGGAGATACGGAAATACCGTGAACTATCAGATTGGGGGTAAATGTGGGGGGGGGGGGGGGGATCAGACATGGACGGAACAGCCCAGGAATCATTCCTGCTTCCCATCTTCTCATGAAGAAACATCTCTGGATCATGAGCGTTTCATCCTCGCCGCCCTTCAGAGGAGACGAGGGAAAAGGCCCAGCCTTCCCTGATCAGCATCACGTTTTGGCAGCAGCTGCCCTAAACATGGATACATCTGGGTGAATGTGAGGAAAGAGCAGCTGATTACTGTGTGATATTTAATTCCACAAGCACCGATATGATCTCCATTTCCATGAATCGCTGAACAAGAGGACAGGACTTAAAAGTTTAAATTAAGATACACGGACTTGGCCACACCCACGCAAACAACCACGAGATCTTGATCATTCTTATTTCGTTCTGGTTGTTTCCCCGTGTTTTTATTTTTCACAAAGAGTTCTGCAGTAAATGTGCCGGAGTGTTGGTCGTTCTAATGCTACCAGAAGCCCCCCTGAACAAGCAACACCCTAGAAGGTTCCTAATTTCCCCTGCTCTTGTTAGCACATCTTTAGGAACCTATTGGATCGATGAAAATGGCATCATGAACCAGCAAGGCTACTAAGGAGTGTTCATTTAACATTCTAACATTAATCATTTTAACCTGGGAAGTTTTTGCTTCGCACTATGAATCCAAAATTCTTTTTTTTTTCTTCACGAAGGCCTTTAACGCTATGATTTTTTTTCACTGCTGGTTTTTATGCTAAATATAGAACCAAAACTACGACTCATGATGCACTCAACACCAGCATCCAAAATATTTTTATGGTTACTTTTGACTCAGTGTGACACCTTATTGGCTAACAGAATGACTAGCATCCTTGCGCAGCTTTAGCAGGACCCCACCCTGTGACCCCACCCTGTGACTGTCCAGGAGTTTCTCAAGGCCACATTCTCCACCTGTCAGTCCTTATTCTCCTGGGCCTGGTTAAATGCCACCAGGCAGCTTGAGATCTTCCTGTTGCCCACATACTGTATGTTACGCATATAAAACCTGCTACAGGTCTTCACCCATCCATAAGACAGATATATTTATCTTAAGGTAGATGTCATGAACTTTATAGGCCCTTAAAATACAAAACCTTTTCCTACAACTGCTTATCCAGTCATGGCGACCACAGGGCATGTCCCAGGAATCAGAAGCTGGGAGTATTCTGGCTGGGATGCAGGATGTACACTCACATTATGGGCAAATCAGAGACACCAGCAGAGGATGAAGATGAAACACGGTTGCTCGTCACACATACGTAGCCAGGGGCAGGAACCAAAGCCACAGTCCTGCAGCTGTGAGGATCAACGGTGATTCAGTGCATTAAGCTATTATCTCACCTCATTACGGTCATAACTCCCTTTTTGAGGCTGTTCACCCTCCTGGTTTCCTCTGAGTATTCCCAATTCCTCCCGCAGTCTAATGGCATGGAGTTAGTCGATTGCCCCATGTGATGAACTGGCACCTCCAAGCCGTTCTCCTACCCTGAACCCTAAGCTGCTTTGGATAGACTCCAGCCTCCCTGTGAGTACTGGAAGAGAGAGGCAGAGGTAAGGAACATGTGCTGACACCCACCACACAACAAACCACCTCAGGTGGAAGAGCCGTGTGGCGGGTGATACCTCAGCACCACACTGCACCAAATGGACCAGTGTGAGGTTATTTCCCAGTGACTGCAGTGCCAATCCTGCCACCAACCCCCAAGTTATCCCCTGTAAGTTGGAGGACCTCCTTATAGGGCTGGATGTAGATTAACATCCTACCCAGGATGAAGCAGTTGCTGAAGGCCGAGAAGAGTAGGATCACTCCAGGAATCCACAGGATTTGAACCAGCGACCGGCCAATTGCTGGCACAGATCTCTCGCCTCAGAGCTGCCAGTTGACCTGCACCAGAAGATTGCTGTGTACATTTAAAGGATGTAAAATGTTTTTAAGATTTTAAAGTACTCGTTGGCTCAGACCATTAGCAATATTCTACAATTAGCAGACTTTAAAATCCTTAATCACACCCGTGCTATAAATACACCTCTTTGAAAATAATCAAGACTAATGAGAGAGATTAAAACAGAATTGGTCTTTTTGATCTTTATTTTCCATATTTTCATAAAACAAAAAACTGTGTTCTGCTATAGTACTCGTTCGGTGTTGGGTTCCCTGAGGTTAAATCACAGCTGCTTTTGTCTTTCTGACTCACTCCCTCAGCCCCCTTACACTGACCACAGCAGAGTATGGAAGCTGCTAAGACGTAAGCAGCCTCGCTGGTTGCCTGACACACAGGCACACAGGCAAATGGAAAGTTACAAGCCAACCGCCCCAAAAAAAAACGGTGATGGAATTGTACTACAGATGTATACTTAAAGGACAGGGGTAGAGGCTCTTGATCCACCTCTACCGACAGTTATTTATTTTTCATTACGCCTTGTTTTCACTCCCTGTTCCTCTTGGCATGCTCAATTTCCACTGCGCATGGTCCTGGAGGAGCCGGCGGCATAGCTATGCCCTTCCTGTAATGATACGTGTGCTTAAAAATAGACCTTGTCCACTCATTGTTTTGGATGCTCTGGATGTCAGTGAAATGTTGCAGTCTTCCTCCACACGGCCATGATAAGTTAATCTTCTCTTGTCATCTCCCTTTAATAAACTCCTCCGGGAGCATCTGGAAGTCTGGGGGGCAGTCAGACACACCCGCAAACCTCAGGGCTGCTTCTTCCTCTTTCGTAAGCCTCACTGTGGTCAGGGCTTGCAGAGCACTACAGTTTAATGGAACGCTTTGTGGGTATATGATTTTATCTCCTCGCAGCGGTCCTGATCAGTTGTGTCATGCCAGATCCTACTCCTGGTAAGTGAATGTTTAGGTAATGTAAGGCTGTGGGCAACACAATAGAGGATTGATGTACCCCCCCCAACACACACACACACACACACACACACACACACACACACGCATGGGTCACCAAGTAGCTGGGGTGTCACATGTGTCATATACAGGGGGGAGTGAACAAGGAGCAGAAGAGGAGGGGGTGTAACCTATTCTTTAGCGATCAGGTGTCTGCTGGTGGTGGTGGTGCTGGGGGGGGCGCGGGGTAAAAAGGAGTTCAGTATTCTACAGAAATTTCCCCCCTTGGGGCGATGAGGATGTCGTCTGAGCTTGGGGACATTGTCGTCTCACATTCCACAGGGCTGACTGTGCACCCGCGATACGACCGGGAATGTAAACAAACCTTCCAGACGGCCTGATAGCCGTCTCTCTCGGAGCCCACACCATGAGGGCAAGAGCAAATAGAGAGGAAGCTTCCGGCACCTCATCGGAGCACAATCGACACGTAAGGCCGCATTACAGCTCCAAATTTGGCAAGGGTGCCTCTGGGCTGGAGACGAGCTTTCCAGACGGCATACCTGTGGCCCTGGTGTTACTGTAAACAGCACTGCATCCCTGTTGTGTAACCACAGAGACTTGTGCGGGACCAATCTGTGCATCTAAACCTAGACACAATGAAAACAGATATTACTAATCATCTTCCCGCATTACATCACACGAGTAATTACATGCATTTTTCTTGCTTTTCTCACTGTTCTGACTGCTCAGGGAACCTATGTTAGGGCTGCTCCTTGACCTTTCACCAGTTTTCATACCACGCCTACGCGGTGGTTTCTGGCATGTTCAGCCGACTGCATCATCACAGGTTTAGCCTTATCCTGACATTACTGCGGCGTAACAATGCAGAAGGTTTGCTGACTTGTGCTTCTGCGACACCATGTAGAGGGACACTTTACACTTCACAGAAATACAGTTTGAGGTACGAGATGTCATTTTAGCATCTGCCGAGAGGCCAACTCATAAAAACCTCTGCATTTACAATGGCTGCCCTTTCGGTATGGCACAGGGGCTGAAAAAAACTATATTTTTTATTTTACTTATTCTGAAATGCCTTATGAGCATTAGACTCAACTGAAAACCTTTTCTCTGTATTGTCAGTTGTCATAAAAACACCATTTATATGTTTTTTCTGGTTTTAGTGTTCATTTTCTTTCTTTTCTTTGTACCTAAATGAAAGTACAACACAATCAATTCATCAACATCTATTGTCATTGTGACAAGCAAGGCTTTGTGAAATTAGCTCAGCTTTTCATGATTTCTGTTTTTAACACACGGCTGACTAAATCCTCAGACACTCAGGTAAATCTCTGTCCCCAAGTGTGAACTATGACGTTTAAAGAAACGACGGTATATCAACCGTGACATGATAGCTAGTCGGTTGGCTGGTCTGCAACATGTATCCCTGAATGTTCTCCATCTCTCTGACATGCAGGACCAGGTGTCAGAATGTCATCGGACCATAGAATGTCAGCTGTATTTTTACGATTTATTTACTGATAAATTTCAAACTAAAAACACACTGTAACTTCATGGTGAAAATTTAGTTGTACTGAGGAAATCATTTTATTCATTAACAAATAGCTTGAATCAAAATCATTTATTATGAGTTAATGACATGTTACACAAAAGACTTTCTCTGACTGGTATTATGGGTCAATCAAAAGAGTAAGATGTACACAGCCAGTAAAATATTTAATTCGTTTAGTAACTTATTGTAAGAATGTTTATAGGAACACGTAAAAAATTAACAGACTATGTAAGGCAAACTGACAGCTAACGCATAAGAAGAACGTGTTTTGGTAAAACGTTTTAGAAGCATACAGCATCTTGCTCGTATTTTAAAATGTTTTGAGGATTCGGTCAAATCGGGTGTGTCACCCCATCACAGCAGGTTATACGTGTCTCTGAAAAGTTGAGTTGTATCACTGTCGGTGGCGCTGTACATGTACTGTATCACTGTATCTATCACTGCCATTGACGCCTGAGGACAATGTGACTGCTCAAATATTATGAAGTGAATGGTGTCCATTCTACTGTAACGCGGTAATCTGAGAGGCAGTGTAGTCAGTGTAAAAGGCTAAACAAAAAACACATTGAAAACACTGGACAGGGTGAATCAGTGAAGATATCCCTTAAGGTTTTAGGGACGTAAACAAGAAAGCTCATAATAAAGCTTATCACAATAACCTAGTCATGTACCCGGAGGCATCGTGACAGCACAGGCAGGGCAGGTAATGGCCTGGGGCCCCGAGCTGGGAGGGGCCCCGAGCTGGGAGGGGCCCCTAGGGCGAACAATTACACAGTATATTGCGACACCTATTCCGCTTTACTTGTGTATTCCGTTTTTCACAAAAGTGAAAATAAAGAGCTAGCGTTTATTAAATCCTCTTTGTTGATATTATTACTTCAGACTCAAATAATGGCAATAACTTTCGGCTGAAAGACACTGAGATCTGCCTTCTTTAGCAGCAACACATAGAAACATGCAGTATAGGGGACGATCCAGCAGCATGGTGAGCCCTGCGATGACATCACACTGGGCAACTAGCCATAATTATCCGGTGCATAAATGCAGCCGGTGTGGCAGGTATATAAAATATGCAGGATGACAACATGAATACAGTTTGATGTGACAAGCCGTCTAATTCTAGATGGAGGAATGAATCTTTCCTAATATCTTATGTATTAATGTTTTTCTTACTGCCTTGCACCTGCCTTACTGCCTTAATTCATTAAGAATTACTATAAAAATTAAAACAAATTCCTGTCACTCAGGGTTCTGGGCAATACCTAGGGCAATATGGCATGGCATCCGGAGAAAAGAATATAACTTACTGACATATTAAAAATTAGAATGAGTCCATGTTTTTGCAATGTGTCATGACACACAGGACATCGAGCCGAGTCGCATATTAGGCTTTGTAGTCACAGGTCAGTCAGAGTGCCCGTGCATGCATCATGCGGATGGGTGGGTACGTGTCGACCGTCTGTGGCATGTGTTGGACTGACAAGTATAATCCCCAATGCGCAGAAGAACTGGATCGTCATTGAAATCATCTGCCACTTCTGTTGGTGGATACCAAACAGGACAGCACTCGCTCACGTCTCGCATGGATTCCCGCGTCCTGGTCGCCCGGCACCCTGACGGCGGTTCCTGATCGCTCCCCCCTCGTAGAACTTCTTAGTTTTCAGCAGGTACTCAAATCACCCTGCAGGCTCTGTCCTTCTAGAGATGCTCAGTCCAAGTCATTTGGACCTTGTCAGATTCGCTTAGGTCTTTACTCCGGACCATTTCTTTTGCATGCAAAACGTAAACTACGAGTAGCAAACATTTGCTTGCTGTCCGATATGTCCCAGATCTTGACATCCGCTGCTTTTGTAAATGACAAGACAGTCAATATAATTCATGTCATGTGGGGGTGGTCATAATGTTTGGGTCATCGGTGTATATATGTGCGTACATACTGTGCATATATATATATATATATATATATATATATACACACACACACACACACACACACACACACACACGGAGTATGGCCCAGTGTGCGTTATGCCTCTGATCATAAGGACCCTCAACCAGATAAGTGGCCTGATCCCGTATCCAGACCCCAAGCTTCACCCTCAGCTGTGTATGTATGGGTGTCTGACTGTAAACTGAGAGCAAAATGTATGTATGTGTGCAAATGGCTCATAGTGGAGCTTCATTGTTATCTCCACTTTCGTTGAGGCTTGTGAGTGAAATGTGTGGTGAAAACTCAGCGTTTCAAACCTACTGACTATAAACACACTAAACACGGAAAGGTGTACGGGCAGGTAATCCGCAGCAGATGCCTGCAGCATTAAATTGTTGTACACTGACATCTGGTGGTCATTTTGTAGAATGACACAAAATCGCTGCAGCTGCCTGAGATATGCGACACCCAGAGAGGGTTTCGTTAACGTATTAAAGGATTTACGGACTGCTAAGCTGGAAACAGATGACCTGTCAGTTATGGCTTCAGAAATCAAGAAACAAACACATTGATCTCAATTTTATACTGGGAAGACTGGTTAGGAACAGCACGTTAGCTAACTGGTTAGCACTTCAACGTCAAACTTACAATGTTTGCCGTGCCCTGCAGTTTTGTCTGTGTGGTGTGGAGGCTGCACACTCTGCTGCCCGCCGTCCCCCCAATCCAAAGACACGTGGTATGTGAATTTGTCTTTCTAGATTGACCATAGTTTATGATCGCGAGTGTGTGGCCTGCCATGCACTGGCGCCTCTCCATGGTGTCCCGTGCCTTGTGCTTCCTGAGGTGGAGCTCCCGGTTCGCCGGACACGTGGTGACGGATCGGCCATCCGAAGACTGATCCACCATATAATTACGCCGGTTGATGTTGCAGTTCTCACACATATACACCAGGGTGTGCCAAAGGAAAGTAAATGCAACAGCGCGAAATATGAATGGTGTGTAGTTATAGTGAAATAATGATGATGTACTGAGCTTAGGTCCAAACTGTTCTTAAGAATAATATCTACAGGAAAAATATATACAGTGTAGAGATGTTATTCTTTATTGATACACACAGCAATTTTATTCACCCATTTTATAATGGTGATACTTTGTTAATTCTCTTTTTGCCTAACACATCTTGCTCTCCATGAGACACACAGACAGGTGAAAGCATGTTTTGGCGTCACAGTGCAGGGTCAGCCAACATGCAGCCTCGCTGGAGTTGTGGGTTAAGGGCGTTGCTTAGGGACCCAACAGACGTAACTATTGTACCGAGGTTGGGGCTTGAAATGGCAACCGTCTGATCACAGGCATAGAGGCTTAACTCACTGAGCCACAAACCTCCTCCATACCTGTTTATTTTATGCGGGGTCGTGGACACAAGGCAGAGAAATAACCCAGGGTGGGGCGCCAACCTATCACAGGCGGTAAGACAAAGACCTTGATCAATGGTTTGACTTATCTTGGATTGGAGGGGCAGCAAGGAATGTTGGACATCCCAAATTATCTGGGTGCGTGACAAAAAGTGGCAGGGGGGAGGAAGAGGAGTAGGAGACATTGTAAAGGCTGTCAAACTTATATTTGTGTCTATTAAGATTTGGTACAGCAATGATGGCAAGAAGTGACTAAATGCCCTCCGTGGAATTTTAGTGAAACCTCACTTAACCTGAAATGCTTCAGAAAGTATTGAATCCAAGTATACAACCAAATTTCGTCACTTTCATTTTATGGTTACACACACACACAGATACACATTTTTTCAAGCTAAGCTGATGCAGGCTATGGGATCTGTTTTTTCTGGAAATCCACACTGAGTGAGCATCCTCTAATGAGCCAGGCTGCCATTAGACACCAAACTTAGCCAGATAGTTACCCCAGAAATGACCCTAACGGACATGCCTACCTTCTGTGAGATTGCGGCACACAACATACTTACATACTGGATCACTGGCTTCGCCAGTTCCCTGTCTGTTCTCCTCCTCCTGCTCACTCTCCTCTTGGCCCTGCTTTTCCCCTTTTGTTCCGTCACCCTCAGACAGTCTCTGCCGCCTCTCCCACCCACGTACACCCTCACATTTCCTGTCTGCTCGCTGATACAATTACTGCCTGCTACATTAACCAAACTAAAGCTCATATCTCTGAAACTCATTGAAAATATCACCCAGAACAACAACCTCTTACAGAACCAGTAGTGTATAAAGCAGTGCTATCAGGCAGCATTTTGGAATAGCTTAGAATAAAGGCTAAGTTGTGGAGTTTGCTGGGTGAAATGGTTTGTCCCTGAAAAAGTAACCCCTCCCCCCAGTCATGCTGAGGGCTATCTTTGGCAAGCTGTTGGCAGGCTTGATGAAAGGACCTGAATGCTCCAATGTAGGTAGGAGGAAGCAGCCCATTGCAGCAGGAGTATCCTTCAGAGGAGCTTCTGAACAGGTTCCTGGGACTGCGACAGCGGCATTTCTCATCACGCAAGGTCACTCCAGGGCTCTGATGTCTTACCAGTAAACCGATTTCATTTTCATCTTCTTTGACTTCTTCCTAGAACTTCCTATAGATTATGGTAGCCTCATAATGTCCCTTCAACCTCATACGTGACAGTTTTTCAACCACTCTTAGGATTTTGGAGTGAGGCATCTTCAGACAGAGAGTTTACCTGATGGATGCTTTGGTTTATTAACATAATTTTTTAACTTCAGTAGAATAGCGGTAATGAATTTGACAGAAATGGTTAAATGATGTAAACCCTGACACTTGAGCTGCTGGTAACATAATTTCGATTGCTTATTTGTAATCAGCATCAGTCATTTGGAAATGTATGGCTGGAATCTACTATCTGGGGCTTGTTACATTATGTCAATTAAGCAAAATAGTTAATTAGAGGCCACTTTTGAATCTAGGCAAATTCCACCTGTATTCATCATCCACCGGTTTTCCAAACCAGTCACCAAATGGGGGGCTTGTGGCTGTTCTTACCCCCACAGCTGGGTGTTATCAGGATAAAGTGCCTGTTTTTCTTACATTGCGGCCCTGTTGTACTTGCTCCCGCTATTGAAAGTAGGCACTTATTCTCACGAGTCATTTTTCTCAGAGTTCTGCTCCCTTTTGGGTATTCATTGAGAGTTTTTTAAAAAGGCAACTGGCCAGCATTATGTTTGGTATCCTAGCAACTTGCCTTCAGATTCAGAGATGCTTCATATTTTCAGCGCCCTTGCAAAAATTATCCAGGACAACAGGAAATCGACCTATTGTAAAGCATCCTGTTTATCTGCAGGGGGAAAGCGCTCGCTCTGTGATGCTTCCCACCCAGTATTTCGAGGATGTGACCAACAAGCACGCTTTGCCATCCCGAGTAGGTCCACAAAAACCAAAAGCAAGGAAAGTTCCACAGTGTCGCAATTGCAAAGAGACTTACACGGTTCCACCATGGAACAAAGAAAAAAAAGATCATTTAAGGGTCCTTAGGGACCCCAGACTGTACATGTTTTTGCTCCCTACCAGTTCACAACATTGGGAAACACTGGCTTATGGACCCAACAAAAAACAGAAAACTTGTACCTGTACTGTGGTTTTGTTTGGACTTTACTGTACTGATGGAAAGGTCCACTGAAGTGTGTATAGAAAAAGAACAGCATAAAAGGAAGTGAAGGCGTTTGTTACAAAGCAGAAGACAAACACAAGATCCCAGGAAAGTCTGGTGCAGTTTGTTTTTTAATTGGTTTAGAAACTAGAAACCTGCCCTGGCTGAAACCCACAGGGCAACTGCATGTTTGGCCAAGGACCAATCCCCCCCGCCCCCCCGACACCCAGCCAGCATCCACCTGGCCTAGTACCTCAATTTCAAGTCATAAGAACTTTATCAAAAAGAGGACACACAGGGATGTGACATCGGCATGTTTTAGAAAAAAAAAGTCATAAAAAACGGAGAAGCATTTTTACGTCTTTAAGCTGCAATAAATACTGACCAGAGACTTCTGTCCTGTACAGGAACATAAGATTTTAGTCTTTAGTGATATAAAAAATATGACTTCAGTGCATTTTCTTTGCAAATCTTCTCTTCTCCCGTCCGCGGCTCCTTCGCTCTTTAACATTTTAACTTTTGCCCTTTACCCTGACTTTAGAAATGGCCAAGAAGGAAAACAAAATATATAGATATATATATATATATATGCTCTACCTCTTCCCCAAACACTCGCCCATCAAAACACAAAAATATATGAAAAAAAATTCACAGCCTTTTAAACTTTTTGTCTACATTTCAAGCAACAAACCATGACATGAAAGGCACAATAAACTACGTTTTTAGTAATACTGAACAAGAGACGAACAAAACTGGAATTATTGTCATGTTCTGTATTGGTTTTGGTCATTTACAAATATATGTATATTCATCATATAGATCATATATATTGTAACAGATATTAAGATAGGAAGATAAATAAAGGAACAGAGATAGATAGAAATAGTATTGGCAATAAAGGTGCATCTTATTACAATCCTAAATATTGCAGAAGGACAAAAACAAACGTAGGTAAACAACAGTGTCATAAATTGTATAAAAACGAAACCATAAAAAACAACAACAACAAAAAATATTAACAACAAATATCTGCAGTGATCCTGTACACAGAATCAGGGAGGAGTTTTAAGTGCTTCCTGTTGTGTTGTTTTTGCTCTGGCCCACCCTGGTCTCAACTCCCGATCCGCTGGCCCCTCCCCGGGCTGGCTCTGGGACACGCCCCCCATGCAGCACCCCAGTTGGGCACTTGCTCTCAGGGGGCGGGCTAGTCCTGTGAGTGGGAGGAGCCTGCCGGCCAGGAGAGGGACGCGAGGGTCTTCCTGGCTCAGACTCAGAGCCGCTTTCCTCAGTCTGAACGTCTGCTGCCTCAGTGGCCAAAGTGCTCGTCTGCGACTGAGTGCATAAGCTGCCATATTGCTTCGTGCCCGTGTCTTTGGGCTCGTCCCCGCCCATCTCAGGAACGTGTTCTTTTGGGGGGGCGTGGCCTTTGCTTGTGCAAAACCCTGATTGGCTAGTTCCAGCTTCTTCGCTTTGCGCCCCACGGTCCCCCAGAATCCCAGCCCACGCCCCTTTGGTCTCGCCCAGGGACTGGCTCGGGCCCCTCCTCCGGCCAGGAGGTGGCGAGGCACCACCGGGGCACCGGAGCAGTCTGGGGTGGGCACTGGGCCGGGGCTGCACCATCTGAATGCCCCCTATGGGGATCATGAGGCAGGGTATCCGCGTCAGCTGCTGTGAGTGCAGCGGCAGGTGGCTGAAGGTGCGGTCTACAATCCGGGGCGGCGTGTGGCCCAGGAACTCACCCGGCGTGAGCCGCAGAGCGGGGGAAGGTGGGCTGGCATCCGTAGGGATCAGCCTTTCACGAGGGTAGCTAATCTGCTCCTTAAAGAAAATCGTAGGGGAGGGAGGGGTGTCAATGTCACGCAACATGCGCAAGTTATAGTCACTGTGTCACCAGTCACAAATGCATTCACTGCTGGCAAGACGCAGGTTAGATAGACAAAGAGATGCTGAGGCCCGTATGGTAAACATGTATGTAATTAGTCAGGTGTGGTTAAGTGGGGTTTGAGTTTAGCACCCTGAGGAGTGCTGTGTGGTGGCTGCCATTTTTAAACCTTTTTACAGCAGTGGTAAAAATAAAAACAGCTTTTAACTTTAGATTTTTATTTTTGATATCTGCTGTTCTTTGAGCTGAAAACTGCCATCTACCGCATATTTACATGTATATGTTTACAAACTGTACAGAAATAAATGTTAGGGTTTATATACAGGATTTAAATGAAGTATAGAGAATAATTTCCACCAAAGTCTTCCAATTGCATGGAATAATATAGTAACGTTAAAGAATTCCATATGTATTTCATTCATCTACATGCACTGATTACGTCAAATGTGCTGCACACTGTATGTATGTGTAAAGTTTGATGGGAATGACAGTCATTTGCCTGCTAAATGCACAGCATCAGCACAGACTCACCTGCCAGCCTTCGCTGGCTTCCGTGCTGCCTTCTGCATCCTTGGAATGCCGGCCAGTGGAGCTCTGGGCTCTGTGGCAGCCCACCGAGGGAGCGGGTGAGGCCAGGCCCCGGGGCCCCGCGTAGCGGCCCGGGGACAGCGAGCCAAGGGGAGACAGTGGCCGAATCGGGGACAGTCCCCGCTCAGGGGACGGGGACAGGTGGCGGCCGGGGGAGGACAGGTCCAGCCTGGGGGAGAGGCACCGTAGGGGGGACGCCTCCCGGGGCCCCGGTGACCGGCGGCAGAGGAGGGAGCCCTCACCGCTGGGGGAGAAGGCCCTGGGAGAGGTTTCCCAGTGGCACCGTGAGAACAGCGCCCTCTTGCTGCCAGGGGAGGCAGCCCTCCCACTAGGCCAGGGCCTCCTTGGTGACGGGTAGTCCTGCTGTGTCAAGCCCGCCTCCCTCTCCTCAGGGGTATCCCTCTGGAGCGGCTGCCCACTGTCCGAGCGACCGCCGCTGGAAAGCCGTGTGTCTGGAGAGCAGGATGAAGGAGGCTCATCATGTGAAGACGACTCTTCTTCCTCCTCCTCTTCCTCATTGTCGTCGTCATCCTCTGAATCTTCCACATCAGAGAACTGATGCTCCTCCTGGTCCTCTGAGCCTCCGGCCTGTTCCTCGCTGCCCCCAACTGGTCGGTGTGAAAACAGTGGCCGTTATCGTGTGGACATTCTTAGCCCTTAACTGCATGAATCCTAATAACCCAACTGAGACAGAGCACAGGGTTCTAATGAGGACACAAAGCTGGACAGAACAAGCCCAATGCGGCTCTGAGGAAGGTTACCCGGACCGGCAAGCAGGCTTATAAATAGCCAGGACAAGTGAGGGGACTTTAATTATAACACAATCACGACTGCTCCATTCACAAGCTGCGTCTGGCGGTTGAAGAGTCGAGCGGCCTTTTAATGGGCCCGACCTTGGCTCTTGCAGCACTCTCTGCCCCCACCGGGGGGAGCCAGTTTGAATGAGGTGGTGGGATCGGGGGGGGCTGATGCTGCTGAACTATATTTACAGCACTCAATGGAGTGCGCTGTATGGAGCGGCTGATCCCCCTTATAGCACCCAGGCCCTTACATCTGCTGCTGCGGCCTTGGGACCATTGTGTGCCAGTCAGCGCTTCCCACAATGCACCGGGAGAGATGACTCAATGAAAGTTCTTCTTAAGTGCTTCATTATTCACTTATTCCTTTTTTTCCCCCTTCCCTTGACAACGGGTAGCGAATAAATTACTTTCCATTATGTAATCTTTCTCAAACAGCCTGCCCGAAGCCACCAGCTGTAGAAAGTTTCAGGGGGGCCAAAGTGAACTATTTTCCGTGAGCGTGCCTGAAAAAGCTGGCATGCTGGGCTACACTCCTGCCTCATGCCTCCAAGGTTGTGGGTTCAAATTCCACCGTTTCTGTGTGCTTGTGTGTTCACCTTGGGTTGTGTTACAGTTACTCTGCTCATAATGTGTTTGGATACATACCCCTTTGGACTGGTACACTATGATGGACTGGCACCCCAACCAAGGTGTGACGGGCCCCAGGCCGCCCCTACAACCCTGCACTGGATAAGTAGTTTGAAGACGGGTGCTGCCTATGCTACACTGCCAGGGGGAAAACGATCAACTGAAAAAAATGCAGGAAAATTAGCAAGATGCTAATGAGATCAATTTTTGCAGGAGCAGTAGAGCAAAGAAGTACGGTGTTTCTGGCCACTGCAGATGAAGCAGGAATGTGTGTGTGGGTTTCACTGGATATCCTCTCTGGTCCTAGTGTGTGCTCCAAATAAAAAGAACACAGTACTTTATACACAGCTCAGCTCCTTGTCTAGTACTGCTTTGTGACAGAGAGGAAATCAAAATAAATGGACCTGTCAATCAATGCAATGTGAAACAGGAAGTCCCACCTCCTTCCTCGGCCTCCAGCTCGTCCAAGGAGGACCCAGAGACCCCCATCTCCTGGCACTTCTTGCCATGGGCCTTGGACTTCATGTGTTTGGTGAGGTTCCCTGCGGGGTAAGGTAAGCGGGTCTTAGCGAGGGTGACGATCCACCTGTGATACCCCCCTCCTCCAACGCACAAACCCTGCCCACCTTTGGTCTTGAAGGCGAAGTTGCAGTGCCTACAGACATAGGGCCGCAGGTCGGTGTGCGTGCGGATGTGCTTCCTCAGCATGCTGGGCTTCTTGCAGCGAATACCGCACTCCTCACACACGTACTTGCCGCGGCCGCGCCCACGCACGTACACGTACTCCTCGTTGGACTTGTATCTGGGAGTTAGCGAGAGAGAGAGAG
>JAODKF010000147.1:26301028-26316840 GCA_026779585.1 Mormyrus proboscirostris
GTACGGGGGTGGGGGAGGGGGGGTCATCGCTGTCACTCATAGACAGACACACAGAGACGTTCACGACCCCCCCTGACACACCACAGTGTCCGGTCAGAAGAAGGAAAGCACATGGATGTGTGTGTGTGTGTGTGTGTATGGGGGGGGGGGGTCTAGGCTGCCCCGTCTATGGCCCTGATTGATACCCCTGTGAGATACCACTATGTGGGAGTTTTTGTCATGGTAAAAAAAAATAATTCCTGTATTTCATAATTTCTCTATCGTCTCGTTGGCAGGGGGGGGGATCTCCAAAATGCCCTGGTATCCCTGTCTTCCCTGCCTGGTAACATTCATACACAGAAGGGACATTTCAAACTGAACCACAAGGATGGCCACTCTAGGCATCTGCCTGCGCGGTGAGAGGCAAGAATTTTTATCCCAGTGTAGACAGACAGGGACACAAACACACTGCTGCAGCTAGACAGAAACCACCTGACATAATCATGGCAGTTTTCAGGTCTGAGGTTGGTGGGATTCTCGAGGACGGAGCAACACTCCAGTAGCTAATGTGCTCCTTCATCAGCGTAAAAGCCAACAGGCCTGCGGACACAGAGGGCTTATTGTGGATGAGGCCACAACAGTACTCCAGGTGACACACCCACTGGTTCTTCAGAGGTGGAAAATCTCCCTGACGTTCCTCTTACGGGTCAGGGGTCTTAGAGAGTAACTTAGAAGGGGTACCAGCAGCTGGGGTAAACAAGCAGCATAAACAGCACCTCACATTATAAGCAGACTGCATAGAGGCAAAGGAACAAGAGCTCAAGACTGTCACTTCTAATCCTGCCAGAGGAATGGCTGTTGTACCCTTGAGGTAGGAGCTGAAAATGAATGGCAAGTGTGCTGTTACAGTGTTAAGTGGGAAATTAACAGGAAAAAAGTTAAATGAATAATGTGCAGCTAAGGGAATGTGTAATCACAGTTATATTAATAATTGCAGTGATACAAGCCCTTTAAAGCCCCTCCATTAAACACAAATACTTAATAAGGGCAAGTGAAAGACCTTAATGTCATGTTATAGCACTCGACTACTGTTCACAGGGGCCACAGCACCA
This sequence comes from Mormyrus proboscirostris, assembly GCA_026779585.1. Classification (NCBI taxonomy): domain Eukaryota; kingdom Metazoa; phylum Chordata; class Actinopteri; order Osteoglossiformes; family Mormyridae; genus Mormyrus; species Mormyrus proboscirostris. The sequence continues at coordinate 26,302,120 of JAODKF010000147.1, forward strand.
GCAGAGGGCCCCTAGGGCTGGGAAGGCTGCTTCAAACAGATAGGCCCCCAGGGGGCTCCCATTGACTGAGGGCCTGCCTCTTTGGCTCACTGCGTAACCACTGTACGCCCAGCTCCACCCACACCCCAACCTCAACCCCCAATCCTTAGCCGCCCCAGCAACTGAAAGCTCATTTTAGCTGCTGTAACACGACGGAGAAACTGGAAAATTCTGAACCCCCCCACCTGGCTAAGGCTGCCAATAACAACAGCCGAAATGGGGCAGGACAGCCTCATCCACACAGTTGCCAAAAATAAACCAATACTAAAAAACTGGGGGGGGGGGGGGGGCACACATCACACCACAATCCAAGAAAGTCTGCTGGAGCACCTATAAAAATCATGTTTACGCTGGTTTATTAATATCTACCAGACCTTTACGCTTGTGGGACAGTGTGGGGGCTTGATCAGACCTTTACACTTGTGGGACGGTGTGGGGGCTTGATCAGACCTTTACGCTCGTGGGACGGTGTGGGGGCTTGATCAGACCTTTACGCTCGTGGGACAGTGTGGGGGCTTGATCGGACCTTTACACTTGTGGGACGGTGTGGGGGCTTGATCGGACCTTTACGCTTGTGGGACAGTGTGGGGGCTTGATCAGACCTTTACGCTTGTGGGACGGTGTGGGGGCTTGATCAGACCTTTACGCTCGTGGGACGGTGCAGGGGCTTGTTTCTGACCTTTATGCTCGGGGGACGGTCTGGGGGCTTGATCAGACCTTTACGCTTGTGGGACAGTCTGGGGGCTTGATCAGACCTTTATGCTCGTGGGACGGTGCGGGGGCCTGTTTCTGCTTCTGAGGTCCCTTCTGGAAACTGTCGTCCTCAAAAATGAATCCAAAAACTTACATATCTGTACTTCCAAGTTCCAAAAAAAAGTTCCAGAGTTCCATTTACAAATATTGCAACAGTACATAACATACAGATGTGTGTGTGTGTGTATACACTCAGTGATAAAATAAGTTAAGCGCCCAGAAGTAATGGCGCAATTTGGATGTAATCTGGTACATGTGCTGAGCAGCGATGGTATATAAATGATTCGATTTACAAGGATCTGGCACAGATCCTCACCAGACACAGAGGATGCCTCGGAGACGCATTCGACAGCATTACCAGCACTTCACAGAGTTTGACAGGGGTCGCATTGTAAGTTTGCGTGAGGCTGGGTGGTCGTATCGTGCAACTGCCCGCAATGTGGGGCATGCAGATGTCACAGACGGCCAACGTTGGAACCAATGGGCACGTGAGGGCACCCACACACGTCATGAAGGTTCTGGTTGCCCAAGACAGACCACGCCAAGGGTGGATCGTCGTATTGTGTGCCAGGTATTACAGAACCCCATGACATCTGCACCTGCCATCCCGACACAGGTATTGGACTCTCTACATAACCCTGTGCCATCCCGCACCGTGTCTCGACAACTGGCATTAACTGTACTATAGATTCACCATCCTGTACGTAGGCTGCCGTTAACACCAGCACAGAGACGGCTGTGCTTGGAGTGGGGCCCTAACCGAGAGGCCTGGACTGATTACAAGTGGCGTTGTACCATGTTCTGCGATGAATCTTGGTTCTGCATTACCATGGATGACTGTTTTGTGCGTGTATGATGGTACCAAGGGGAGAGGACCAATGCTGCCAATGTTGTGTAGACACAAATCGGCGTTAGTCCTGGCATCAGGGAGCCACAGGGAATGACTTCAGGTCATCTCTGGTAGTGATTCGGGGGACCCTGACGGCACAGCGCTACATCATAGACATCCTGCACCTGATGTCTTACCCCTTCTGAGTCTTTTAACAAATGGTACGTGTGTGTATGGACTGCCTGCGTCATGTTGAGGTCCTCCCACAGCCAGCCAGGTCCCCCGATCTTTCCCCAATCTAACATGTGAGGGATCAGCTCAGACGGCAACTCAGACCCAGTGCCAATCTGCAGGATCTCGAGGGCCAGTTTCAACAGCTGTGGGCCAATTTCCCACAGGAGGGGATACAGCGGCCGTACGACCGTATGCTAATGACATGTCCAGCAGTACTGCCAACTCTGTTGTCCATTTGATCTGATATTATAACCATCGTGATAGAGTCACATGACCTTTCACCATCTGCAGATTCATTTCATTTCCACCATTCCGTCTGGGTGCTTAACTTCTTTTGACATTGAGTGTACATACAAAAAACATACACACAAAAACAAAACTATATTTGTATTTTTTCAGTTGGTCAGAACAGAACGACCCACAAACTCTTGTAAATGTTTAATAGAGATAAATAAAAAACTAGTTCCTGAATGCTCAATGGTCTTGAATGCTCCTGGCATTCTAGGAGTCTTTTTTTTAGTTATTATAATCGAATGATCATCATTACCACCGAACCCTCATCCATGAGCAGCAAGCAGACAGCAGTTTAGCGCAGCCATCTGACATCACACAAGCACGAGGCCGAGACCGTGATGCTTCCTCCGCGTTCACTGGGCATAGCATCTCAAACAAACCACAGCCTCACCACTCTCTCGCCAGAGGGCTCTGAATCTCAGTCTTCTCAGGCGTGAACCGTCACACGTGCCAGCCGCTCTGACGGACGGGCCGGCTCTCGCCATGGAGAAGTGGCAGCGGCAGGGGTGCCGTGAGTCACGGTTGAGTCAGTTCCGAGGCCAAACTGTCCCTGCAGACGCCACATGAGGTGTCCAGATGGACGGCGGCACGGGGAGACCAGCCTGAACACTGCGACCCAGCTGAACTGCTGCTTACACTGATAGTGTCTAAACTGACCCTTTCAGGCAAAATGAGCTCATGGGAACAGGATGCTTACATGCTCCAAGGCACAACTGCAGAACCCTTCTGGGACATGAATCAGCTGCCTTTGGGTTGCAGGGTCTTGTTTGTACTACAGCACCACCTCTGCCAGATCAATCTAACTGCAGGGGGCGCTGGGGAGCAGGAGACCCGAGTTCCACATGACACCCACCTCAGCAGCATCCCAAGACACCTGGAGTCTCATTTATCAAAGTTGCATAATACAGTGGTGGCCAAAATGAGGAAACGCCTACTGTATCATTTCTGGCATTACGCTTTAAAAATTACCACACAAGTTTATAAACAGTCAAAGAATGTTACAGATACGTACTGGAAGATTAAATGAGTAATTGGAGCAACAGTTAAAGTTCTGCAATCTCTAAAAATTGGAAGTGTTTCCACAACTTTGGCCACTAGCGCATACACAATGTTTTACACAAAATCCCAGATTTATCAAACAAAACTTTGCAGGAAAAAATGTGTATTTTTACAGCAGCGTAACAATTTGGTGCATACAACAAATCTGGAAAAATGCCCCCAAGTATATTACTTTGTTGTGCTTCCATCTCATACTGCTCAAAATTTCTCTTCTTGTTTATTTGTTTATAGTCGCTATTATTAGACTTGATTTGAAAGTCTTGATTTGCCTATTATGTGAGTCGTAGTTCATTTGCATTTAGCATTTCTGGTCATTTGTGGGTGGCGACTGGGCAGGATCTAAGGCTCGTGCATCAGCGCACATTTACATGATAGTTCCGAGGGGGAAATATGTGCACGATAGATTTGAATTTTTTGTGCGTGCGCATTTTTTTCCCCCATGTGTATGTATTTTTTCACAATAAAATTCACGGCAAGTTTGAAAGATGAGAGCCTTGCTGTTCTGTGAGTGAGGGAGAATACCTCTCAGCATGCAGCCGCCACGTTTGCTCATATGCATTAAATGCTTTTATGCATTCAGGTTTGCTCCCGCTGTGTCAGGATAAAAACATATAGTTAATAATGATAAACAATAGTAATAACTGGATTGCTGAGTAGGCGACCAGCCAGGGTCGGTTCCAGCCTGTGCCCCTTGTTCCCGGGATAGGCTCCGGTCCCCCCCGCGAACCCAGTTGGGATTAAGCGGTTCCAGAAAATGGATGGATGGATGGATGGATGGATAGATGGACTGCTGAGTATTTATAGAAAATGGGTTGTGTGAGTGTTAGAATGAGGTCAACTGCTTAAAAGCAGTGAGGTTGGTGTGTGTGCATGTGTGCGTGTGTGTGTGCATGTGCATGGATGCGCATACACGGAGAACACTTTGGCCACTACTCATGGAGCATAGAAAATGCTATTCTCTGACATGGATGCTGACCTCTCCACCCAGGGACAAGATCTAGACCTGATGTAGAACAAGCATTTTGTCAATGATGGTGCTTCAGAACCCATTCTAGGTCAGTCTGTCCGCAAACGCTCTATGGAGTCTACCGAGGGTTTTGGAAGCTAACAGCTGCCTGCTGCTGTGGGGCTGATGTGAAACATGGACATATCCTGCTAGGTGAGGAACACAGATTTACACGACGGCACCAGATTGGGATGTGTCACGGCAGAGGGCCTTCTCCTGTCCCTGCAACTCACAAATAAACTGCGAGGAAGACCGGACATACGTAGGTGGCGAGACGAGAGGGCGGGGAGCGGTCTACCTCTCTGATGACAGCGCGTATTCCGGTGCCCAGAGTCTGGCCCGCGCTTCAGAGAGAACTGCAAAGAGAGAGAGAGAGCGAGAGAGGGGGTGGGGGGGGGGGGGAGGGAGAAAGAAAGAGAGGGAGCCCAGAATAAAAAGTAAGGATTGCCGAACAGAAAAATAAAGGGGGAACAGAAGGCGAGTGGGGACAGGAAGGTGAGAAGAAACAGAGATGGAAGACAGGAGGGAGATTGGACAGGGGAGACAGTAGAGAAGTCTGAGGAGATAGACAAGGGGGAGGGAGCCTGCCCTTCGCTGCGTCGACGCTGGCTAAGGACCGTAAACGGCCCTTATTATGTGCTCACCCTAACCCGCCATCCCCCCCCCGGACACCACACTCCTCCCCGCCGCTGTGCTCTCCTGTGTCTCTTTGCCCTGGCCCTCGTCCTCTCACACCTCCACGTACAAAATAACTCCCTCGCTCTGAAGTCGGTTTCCTTTCAGGAAATGCAGAGGACAAGAAATAAATTTAATAATAAAGGCAACCATCCCATTTAGGGGAAAACTACATGGACAGAGACTTTCCTTGTGCGGGACCTGGCTGGAAAAGAATTTTCTCAAAAAGTACCTTCAAAGTGCTCCAGTATTCCCCCTTGCAAGGTCAGAGGATTTGAATTTTCTGTGTAAACAGAGTCCAGCTGCACGTTACGTAAAGGGAGTCAACGTGGGGCTGAGGCCGTCGACAGACCCAGCTCTGTTGGCCCGGCAGTACGCTCCAACACCTGCCACAGGCATGCACACGCAGTCACGCTCCTCTAGTGACACCCGCAAAGCTACCCAAGCTGCACTACTCAATCACAGGAACACCCAGGCATAAGTACCCTAAAAACAGCTCAAACAGCACCCCCTCCCCTTATACCAGCATTATCCCAATCAAAGGCTTCCTTGCCAGGGTCTTTCCAGCATAAATTGACCTTTCCCAGCTTTGATTTTCCGAGCTGTTCCCCAGATTACTCTCTGAGCGTTAAGGCCCCGGAACTCACTTGCAAGAACATCACACAGTCAGGATGTGTGCACCACACCTCCAACACTGACAGCAACATCGACAACAGGTGACACTCGACGGGACATGTGACTTCCAGCCAATGAGAGCAGGTGCTGTCGTTCGGTGGTGCACCTTCGCAGCATAAAGAGCGTGAAAGGGAGACTCAGCAGCGATTTTGAGATGGGATGAGGATGGGGATCGACATGTTTCTTTTTACATTATTCCCCCCAAAATAAGATTTATAATTCCGGACTTTTCAGAAGAAGACAAAATTAACTCGAGGCTCAACTTAAATCTATGTGATAGTTTCGAGGCTATTTTTATTGAACAGATTTAACTAAAGTAAAATCTTAACAAATAATTAATATTATACAAATAAAGCAGTTTAAAACAGGAAAGGTAACCTGCACCTCTTGACAATAACAATGCTATGAAATGACATGGTGTGGCCAGGTGGAACCTGTAAAGTGTTAAAGGTGGGATACTAGGGGACCAACATAACAACACACACCCCCGATATTCATACACAGACCCTGCCCCACCTATGTAAACAACATACACATCCCTCCACTTCTGTTAAGGGCCATTTGTGAGGTGAGTTATTTTCTACCCTTGAGCTAAAGAGCTTCACAACCGCAGGTATTTCCATGCCTGACCACCAGCTACAGGGGTCCACAGTGAACAAAGATGCCCTCCTTTCCTCTACCTGGCTCAAAGCCCACTGTGAGAGCTGGGAAGAATGACTGCATCCACAGTGCCGCTTAAGACTAAGATTTACAATCTGATTAATGTTCAGAATATGATCTTTGCAAACATCTGCATCAAAGTCATCCTTCTAGTTTTCATAAAACCCAAATTTTGCACCACTAATTCTGATGCTGATGTGTTTTACTAACAGAGAACATGAGGACACTGGTGGTTTAAGGAGTGGACTTCATACCACTATTTAATGACTCTATAATGAACTGGGGTGCACAGGGTCTCTTTCTGCCTCTGACTTACCCGCCCTCGAAGATCCGAATACGCGATGGCTCACAGCGTTTGGATGTGGAGGGCGCTTCCTCCTTCCCTTTCTTCTCCTCCTCCTTCTCAGATGGAGGTGTCTCCTTCACTTCAAAGGGGGTGTGGGGAGGTGTGTCTCGTACCTATACTCAGGACAAACAAAGACGACTTCAGTGGCTTCTCCTCTACACCACATAGTACAGAAATGACGAGAACTGGGGGGAAACTCACTCACACAAATTTATATCACTCCTACAAATGTATGTCACTCACACAAGTGTATGTCACATCTACAAGTTTATGTTACTTGCACAAGTATATGTCACTCCTATAAGTGACACTCGCACAACTGTGTCACTCTTACTGTTGCGTTTTGCAACATGAGGCTTTAAGTAACATATGAATCAGAATCAGAAAAAAACTTTATTGATCCCATAAGGAAATTGCTTAATGTATAAATGTGCTTCAGCTCATCAGCATGCACCTCCCAAACTCCAGAGGACACACTACCACCCACCAAAGCTCTACATTCTAAATTCTATGTATTTACCATAATTGTTTAGCTGAAGCATTAATACACTGTAAATTAAAATCAAGACGGTTACTACAGCTGGATATATAGCCGGACAAATTAAGGTAAAATGAGAAAAGATTAAAGATTTAAGTAAAATAGTCACTAAGTGAAAATCACGATAGGCTAGGCGTCACTGCGATTGTGCTTCATGCTGACAAGTTTGACGGTTGCTGCCATTTCCACAGATAAAATACTTGTACAGTTACGCCAGCATTACTCTCACTCTTGTGTGCATTGTTGGCAAGCATACAAAACTTGCTCATAAATGTACACATTGGTTGTGCATCGGTTAAAAATGATTTTGTTTTTATTATTGGTTTTAATGGTCGCTACCTGACATAGTCACTAAACATGGAGTGGGTGTACATAGCTTCCTCCAACACAGACATTATAAACACATATACAGTATACTACAGAAATCTTTTGTTGTTGAGCTCATGTGCATTTAAAGTACCTTTTTATAGAATTCTAAGGTGTTTGCGTGTGAAGTGTGCCGCGCTCTACCAGCGTGACTAGGGAGCGGCCCTGCTGTGGTTGCAGGGAGGCCCAGAGGGCAAACACAGCCCTGCGTTCCTCTGCGTGGATTAGACATGCATGATCACCAACATATCTTAATAAGTCAGTTTACTGCCTCTACTTTTGCATGAGCTCTCCATGCATTTTACAAAACTTAGTGAGAAGCAAAAAAACAAACAAGATCTCGTCACCAAAAGACATTTGTCTTCCGCTGTATGGAATATTGCAGATTCCACAAAGTCGATGTTGACCATATAATTTGTTGCCACCACTTTGTGTCTTTTGGCACAACTTAGTGCAACACCACCAGCTTATTTGACACACTCTTTATGAAGATAATTCATTCTGTTTGGCTACAGTGTATATTGGTAAATATTACAATTCCTATCATCAAAATTTCAAATATCACAATATGATTCTTTCTCCAATATGACTGAGCCATAATCAGAGGGCTGGCTTTCTCTGACTCTGCTGTAGGTGCTCAACCACGACATCTACAGTCAGCTGGGTGGCTGCGGATGGAATCAAGGGAATAGCACTTTCCCCCAGGTGTGCTATTGCTCAATAAGTTCTTCAGCCGACAGAGGAGTATGAAGCAAATAGCTGACACAACATTCTACAACTGACTGGGGGAAAAAACTGATTTTGATTAAAAAAAAACAATTCACAGCATGATGTCTACAATGCAACCTAAACATGACAGATGTTAGACTTACTTCAGTCATACGTGGCTTCCTGGCATTAGCCGGAACCAGCTTGCCAGCAGTGGGCTGCGGTGCCGTGGCTGTGGTGTAGGTCTCCAGGCTGTGCTTCTGCTTCGAGCGCAGCAGCGCGAGTGCCACCTTGGTGGAAAGGCCAGGCAGGTTGGGGTTGTGCATGCTGACACACCAGGAGGAATACACAGAAGCCTGGGCATCCCTCTGGGGGGATGGGTTGGGTTTCACATAGTTCAGGTAGCACCAGCTGACCGAGGTGGTGGTGTGAAGACTATGGTACGATGGGCCCTTGTGACTTTCTGGACTCAAGACCCGGATTCTTATGCTCTCCTCCTCTTCCTCCTCCTTGGAGGGAACTGGCTCTTCTGGTGCTGCCTCACCCTTGTCCTCTTCTGGCTCCTCTTCCTTTGCTTCCTCCACCTTCTCTTTGCTTTCATGCACCAGAGCAGCTTCAATAACCACCTTGTCTTTAGCCCTTTCTCCATCACCTCCTCTTCTGATGCCTTCACTGTCTTCCTTCTCCTCTTCCTCTTCTTCCTTCACACGCTTCTGTTGCCTCTGTGCCTCAGTACTGAGCTCCAGGCTCCCAGCTGGGGAAAGCATGCGCTTGCTCCCACCCACACTTGTTGATCCATATCCCTCTTCTGAACCCACCCTAAGCTCCAATTCCAAAGGCAGGTTCATTGGCAGGTAACTCTTTGAAGTGGGGATCGTTAAGTATGGGCTCTGAAGTGTACGCTCCTCTAGCTTGCTCATGAGAACCATAGCAGAGCAGCAGACGGGCTCATTGGATTGGGTGGTTACGAGGATCTGAGAGAGGGTGGTGTACATTGCACTGGCATATGTGGGAATGTGTGTCTGGAGGCGTACTGGCACCACAAGAGACACCACTGGTGCCAGCTGCTCTAGACAGGGCGCGATGATTGGGCGAGGATGGTGAGGTTGATGATGGTAGGGGATGGGTGTCTGCGAAGAGGATGAAGATTCTTTGGATTCCCGAAACGGTTCTGTGGGAACCTGAAGGGTTAGTCCACTCGGCATGGGGAGATAGAGGGCCTGGGCAGCACCAGTTGGATACTGCAAGGGAAGGAGTGATGAGAAGGGCTGAAGAGGAAGACCCAGGTGATCTGCAATGCGGAGTGGGGGTGGAGCAGTCTGCAAATAAGCCCGAGGGATGATCTGAGCAGATGGGACATCAGTGATGCCTGTTGTGGCAGGTAAGAGCTGAGCTAGCTGTCCTTGGGGGAATGTCTCTGGAGGTCGTGTATGCTGGGGATAAATTGATTGGGGGAGAGAAGGCAGTGAGGGTTGAAGAAGCTGTACAGACTTTGTTAAAGAATCTGGGCTATGCCTGGAGGAGGAGTGTGCCATGCTGGACTCTGTACCTGAAGATAGAGCAGGATGAGTAGCGTAGGACAGGCAGACCAGAGGAGTTCCAGGTTTGGCAGATGGACCAGCAGGCTGATCTTCCTGATCCGGCTCCCCCAGAGTGGCATGTTTCACCAGGAGGCACTTCCGTCTCTCCCTCCAGGTTATGGAGGAGCGTTGTGGGGAGAGGCAACCATAGTCGAAGGACTTGCTCCGAGTTTCGACGATCTGGGCAGGGTGCTGGGTGCTCGCAGGGGCCTGCTCTGAAGCAGAGCGCCTCATTTCCCGATGAGGATGCTGATGCTGGTGTGGGGCAGAAGGAACAGTCAGCATGTGGGAACCCTGGGAGCCTCTAGAAGCACCAGCTGGAGCCACGTCAGAGTCAGGTTTTCCTGAATCCTCAAAGGAAGCAGACCGGCTAGAGGCATGGGATATGCTGCTTTCCTGACTGGGACTGCGAGGCAGTGAAACTGACTCAAAGCTCGACTCCCCAGAGGACTGGGTTGCCTCAGCTAGTCGAAGCCGTTTCTTCTTTGGTGGCAGCTTCTCAGCTGGAAGCTGGGCTAAAGTCTGACTTCTCTGTGGCCACTGGAACTCCTCCACCTTCTCTGGTTCCTTAGCCATTGACGTTATAGCTGTGGTTGGGACCGGCACCATGTCTGTATCTGGCTCTTCGGTTACAAGGATCTCTGGCACTTGAATGTTATGCTGGCGAACCAAGCGGGATATTGGGTGTGGTTTCGGCGGTGGCTGTTGCTGAATTTTCAGTGGCAGCGGTAATTGGTGTTCCACAGAAGGCAGTGGCACGCTAATTAGTTTCTCCTCTTTCTCTTGGCTTTCCACAGACATACTTTCCTGCTTCTCAAATGAGCTGGTGTGCTGGATCACAGAGATCTCCTTCCAAGTGCTTCTTCTGTCTGGTTCCATTTGTGTGGAAGTCTCCCTCTCAAACATATCTTCTCGTCCCGGTAAAGGGGTAGGGGCACTAAGAGGAAATGAAACAGCCGCTGGTCCTGGGCTGGGAGGATCCTCCTCCAGACTCTCCTCTTTCCTCCTTTTGCGCACAGCCATTGCCATAGCCCTGAATTTATAATGCATCATTTGAGGTCTGTCCTCTCGATAAGTGCTGGTCTCCGGTCCCTTCTTGGGTTCCTCAGGCTGGCGTGCCGTGCAGAAACTGCGACGGTGTGTCTCATAGCTCTCTCTTTTCTTGCACCGGGTACCACAAGCTTCACACTCGTAAAGTCTGGGCCCACGCCGCTGCTTTCGGCTCGGGTCAGATGTCAGAGGAGTGACAGAGGATGAAACAGAGGGAGCATTCTCCTCAGGGATGAACTCTGCTCCAAGCGGTACCTCAATTGCGGGCTGGCGCTTCAGCATGCGGTGATGGTGGCCTACACGCATCTCTGCTACCACAGCTTGCCTTTCGTCGAACGAATGACTGAGACGGAAACTGCGAGAAGTGGTAGCAGAATCGGCCCGGCCTGCTGAGGAAGGCATTGAGTGGCTTCTTAGGAGAGGCACTGTAGAAGCCTGACCAGCCATCAAATCAACGTTGGGGAACTTGGGACGGAGGGATTCACTTGAAAAGCCACTAAGACTCATAGGAACAGCACTGCTGCTACTGGGTCCAAGTGCTTCTGACTTGGGATCTATGCTGCTTTTCCTGGAGAGGGAAGACCTTCTGGGCTTGACACTGTCGATTTCACTGGTGTCTACTACAGCTTCGTTAATGGTAATAAGTTTGGTAATGTGCTCTATGACCTGTGTCTTAGGCACCGTAAAAGGGATAGTCTTTTCCTCTTGCCCTAAGGAAGAGGTGGAAGAGGGCTGAAGGTGTTGGTGATGAGGGCCCCTTTGCTGTTGCCCCAGCCGTCCATACTTGCCCAGAATTATTTCAGCATAGGTTTTGGCATTGGTATTTGGAGGGCTCACCTGGGACAGCTCAGTGCTCCCAGAAAGGGAGCAATAACCTGACTCTGTACTACCCTTACTTCCAGGGCCCAGGGAGGAAGGTGGATCATCTGAAGAAGCTACTGGCACACGTTTCCTCTCACTTAACCTCATGGCTAGCCTCTGTTTAACTGCCTGGGAGTCCTCAGCTCGTTGTGGCTCCTCCAAGTTTGGTGTCTCTGTGCTTCCACTCTTCTGTGAGGTCAGTTTCTCCAGGGAGGACACTGGGGCATGTTGTCCTGTTTCATCTTCTGAGTCTGTGCTTTCTCCCTCTGTGGGTTCTTCCGGATCCTCCCCCAGAGTACCCCCCTCGGTTCCACCTAAGCTATAGTCCTCCCTGCTGGTAGCCAACCCTGCCTTGATCCGGTGGGCATGGGACTTGCGGTGTTTATACAGGTTGCTCTTGGTCTTGAAGGAGAATCCGCATGGGACACAGGGGTAGGGGCGCTCTCCAGTGTGGGAGCGAATGTGCTTCTGGAGAACACTAGGCTTGGCACATGGACGGCCGCAGTAAGTGCATACATACTTTCCCGGCTTCTGGGGCTTACGTTCCCGCCTGGGCGGGGCACACTCCTGGACTTCTTGGCTGCATTGTGATGGGATTACCTGGGCATGCATGCCTTGAGTGGAAGAAGATGACTGAGAGGCTGTGGGAAAGTTCCCTCCAGAGGGACCCGGGGCACCTGCAAGCTGCCACGTTGGTGCTGCTGCAGAGGTAGAAGACTGATGCTGCACCCGGAGGAGCTGCCGCTCTAGGTCACTACGCTTAGGCTGCCGGTGATGGTGTCGACCATGAGAGCCATGGGGAGGTCGGGAGGGGGCCTGCTGCAGCTGCTGAAGCTGCGGCAGATGGTCTTCCGGAGGATGCTCAGACAGGGGATGCTCTTGCCCTGCAGACCGCTCCCCACCGGTCGGCTGGCTGTGCTCGGCCTCCATAGAGTGGGGAGGAGGCCTTAAATAAACACTGGGAATGCTTCTGTCTTAGTCAGACCACACAGCCTCATCGATTTAGCCACAAAGCTGCAGAGCTCTCCCAGTACATAATGGCATGGAGAAGGCTCTGCAAAAAAACAGCCAGAGGGTATCTGAAGAGCTCCTTTTGTCTAGTGAAAAAGGTTTCTTCTTCTTTCCTTTGTTTCACTTTATGATTATTAAACTTTCTTAAAGTTTCTTTTTAAATCATATCCATGTATGGCAAAGGCCTCAATGAAACAGTATAAACGGACACCATCAAAGCGGGGCTAAGAGTAATATCCAAGCAGACTGTAGCAATCCATCACCCAGCGCTGAACAGATGACCACTTTGCATCTTGATCTTCCCATGGTGTACTGCAGATATCTAACTTCTTAGCACCACCTTTGGACTGGTCTTAGAGTTGGTCCACGGTCAGACAACGGTCCAGATGCACACAGCAACTCTCTTCTGAGGTCCCTCTCAGCTTTCCGCTGCTGATTGTCACCTCACTGGGTCTGTGAAAACAGACACAGAATGAAGTACATCATCTCATACTGTAAGTTATTATCATACCTGGTATTTACCTGTCACATCACTCACACTCCCAAAGGGAAATAACCTTTTCCAGGCTAAATCTGAAGGTATATCCCTGCATATGCTTGATGTTTTTCAATCTGTTTCCCTTGTACTGCTCACAATGTACAAATACTAATGATTGAATTACCATATGAGAGGTTCTAAACATTAACCCTGGAGTCGGCCGTCCCACACGCGGGATATAACAGAAATTTCGCCAAACCGTTTAAATGAGTTTTTGTCATATAAACATTTTAAAAACACCCTCAGAAACCTTGGATGGTCTACTTTTCAAATATATATAGGTAGAAATTAAATATATTTTTACATCTTTGTGATACGTATAAAAAGAACAAGAGTGACAGACTTAAGCATCTGTGTCTTGAAGCAGCTCTGAATGCCCGCCCACTTGCAAATCGCGCTATTCACATGATAACGACATGATAATCCGACAGTTGGTATTGGGTAAAGAAATGTGTGAATACGCCCATCGTGACTCAAATAAACAAGAGCACATGTCTGGGTAGTGTTTACACTGATCGGATAGAACATGGCACACGTACGTTTCTGCTGCTGAAGCATTGTGCCAGCGAATCTCATACCTGTGGTCATTTCAGCATTGTTCGCTCGCATGCGAATGCGCTTTGAATACGCGGTAATGCGGCTATTTAGAATGTGAATAGCGATCTTCAGGTGAGAGCGGTGCTACACGCCCCCAGTGCAAGGTTAAAATATCACAGCAAATGAATTTCAATATCTTACGCAACAAACTTATTGAAAAATCTGAATCTTTCCCGTCATTTCCTGCTACATCCTATACCTTGGAAACAAAACTCAAGCCAAAGTCACAACTATATACTGATAACAATAAGATGTTAACACAAGACTGAAGATGAATTAATGGACAACAGATTCCTATGACATAACTACAGCTCCCGGCTGGATCCTGCTATGTTCTGTAGGAAAAATTCTTCATCCTCTCCTCATCCATTGGTCAGCATCCGATGCCAATCCAAAAGAGATTTTCTCTGCTATCAGATGTATTTTAGCCATGAAGGCAGCATCCCACACTACTAATGATGGTGCTCATAATTCTGTTAAACCAGTATTGATTTCTCAGTTGTGATTATTTTAACATTACTATTTTTAATCTATTATATTTTTCAGTTTTGCAGTCATGTAGAAAAGTAAAACTGAACCTCATTTCAAAACAGCATCTGCCATGAAAATATATTTTAAGTTCAAAAACATAACAGTTACTGGATTTACAGTATTGGATCTCACTTTACGTATCAGTTCAATCCTCCCAATTCTGTACAAACCTCATCAGGCACCACCTTAGATTAAGATGCCTTTGAAGGTGAGTCAGTCATGTTGGCACTCTCAATACCTCAGTGTCTACACATGAATAATAATCCCTGCCGAGCGTTGAACCCTCTGGCTGATGTCTGAAGTGAAACGGCAAGAGGCCTTCCCGTCAACACCTGGCCACTCCCCCCCCAACCCCCCCCCGGCCCCCCAAC
>JAODKF010000147.1:26333568-26345167 GCA_026779585.1 Mormyrus proboscirostris
GCCCAGACAAGGGCACCCCTCCAAAACACTCGTTTCCCTCTGTACTCTTAGGTTACTGGAGAATGCTCCAGGTTAATCTCTTTGGCTATCACCATATACAGTGCAGTAGAGGTCCTCATTAAAGGAATAAGCCCTCCTCCACAGAGGGTCAAAGGTCATTAGCCTGAGTGAATTTGTTTTTTTTCTGGTCCCCATGTGTGACTGCAATCTGTGACTACAGTCAAAAAACTAACAATGCCAAAAGGCTTATATTTCTTTGGTTATTTATGGTTAAGGTTAAGGCTATCATAGTTAGTGATTTTTATGGGTTTTTCCCATAGAAATGAACGTGTATATGTGTGTGTGTGTGTGTGTGTGTGTGTGTGTGTAGGTCCCCCCTCCACAGTCATATGGCGAGACACTCGAGCCTTGACGGGAACAGCGGCAGGGTCAGGGAGCTCCTCACCATATCACCATATCAGATTCTGCCAGAGTGATGAAGCCAAACCCATCTGTTTGATAGATGTATGAAATGTATCGCCTATCCACTATGTCCAAGGACAAAAACAGGTCAGGTCTGCAGACCTGGCAAAATCACCAGCTATTCAAGCCATTTCCAAATCTCACAAAAATTTTTATTGATCTTCTCAAATTAATCTGCCAGGTGGGCCTACAAAACTACCACATTGAGTTCCCCTGAAAAAAAGTCATACAAACCATGAAATGATAATAAATGTCCCGATGTTACCGTAATCCATAAGCTGTTTCGGTCTCTACGCTTTCAAACACGGAAGGGTAAATAATTCAAAGAACTCCAGGAGCTTTACTGGAAGTGAAATGTGAAATTCATCAGACCTTTTCATACAATTTGCTCTCCAGTCCCTTTATCCACTGTTGATAACTTAACTCACTAGATTATTTGGTGCTGCAATATGTTCAAAATAAAGCTCATTTGACATGGTGCTCTCAGTTATTGGTCCAGTATTCATGCTGACAGCCTGTTCATATGCTGTCACAAATGATGGCTTCTTGTGTCACACCTTGGAGGGAACAGCCCGGGATCTGTTAGGCCAAAAACGGCTGTTTCCCGGATCCAAAAACCATCAAGCTATAATTACAGGAGAACGTAGCCAAACCGACCATTACAAGAACTTAAGCTACCCAGCTCCATCGATCGCCAAATTGCCTTACATGGGAGTTCCTCTAATTGACGTGTAAATCACAGAGCGATCCCCTCACATCAGAGGACAGCAGGGACCGAGATCCTGGCCTAACAACACAGCCAGTGACCTTTCAAGTACCTTTGAGCATCCCTGCACAAAAGAGTACAATACAGCTGTTTTTTATTTACAGAAATACTTGGACTATCTACTGACACCAGTCCTAAAATAAAACTGTAGCTTTAACAGAAGCCTACAGTCCAGTGGCCCAATGTGACGTACAGCATCTTCCATCACTGATGGGCCACTACAAAGGTACTAGATGGATGACAATCTCATAGCTGCCGTCCTTCTGATAAGAATGATCCAGCTTGACCTAACTGAGGATTCATCAAAAATCTGCCTGTCAAAACCAAGATGGAACAGTTCCTGGAAATGCGAGTCCCACTATAAACACAGTTACTGCTGGAGCCAGCTGAAGTGAAACGGACCCGTTGAACGGTGGCAGACATAGCGAAGGTGATACCATCAACGGCACCCCCCCACTTCTATAGCTTTACAGATTGAGGGTTATTCTAAATTGTTTCCATGTGCATGTGGCGTGTGTCTGCGTATACCTCTGCGTTTGTGTAAGAAATAAAATGTGTCAAAAACCACAGGGTTTGTTTGGACATGTCAATGTTTCCCATAGCTGTTGTGTCTGGATTTTAATGTTAAAATTGGGCCCTCCCCCCAAAAAGTCTTTATATGTTGTCCATGCATGCCGTCCATCCATCCATTACTTATCCAGTATATGGATGCAGTGAGCCTGGAGCCTGGTTTTAAATGTTGTCTAAAAGAAAATGGATATGCATAAAATCATAGTTCCAAACCTTTGTCAGCTACAGACACCAGACCCCAAGTAAATTTGCTCTTTGTATTAAGGCCACTTGTATTCAGATGTTCTCTTGCAAAAATAGTAATTTTTGCTATTTAAATCTCATTGCTGGCTTTTTCCTCATCTCATGGAAATTTGTCTGCTTGTTTGAGGCTCCGCAGTAGGCTGTCCCCGGCATTGCCTGACCCAGAAAACAGCGGTGTGTTGTGTGGAAGTCAGGCACCCCCATGGCCCAAGGGGTGGGGTGACAGGGCACAGAGGGCAAAAATAGCTGTGGGAGGTTGGGGGTGTGGCAGACAAAATACCATCCACACCTTCTCCTGAACTCTAGAGAACGGCAAAAACTGCACTCTTAACCCAAGAACACAAGAAGGAACTTATTAAGCGACAAGAGAAACTGGCAGAGTAGCTGTAAGACAGAACCGCAGCTAAAAACCACTACAGCTCAGTGCCAGCAGTCAGTCAATTCATGCACCAGGGGTTTCCGGGGCTCCTGTTAGCCGCCGAATTTCAAGAGAACATTTGGGAGGGGACTTTCCAGAAAATATGCACTTGTCAAGATCTGGCTAGGCAGGTTCTTCCACCTCCACAGAAGCTCCGTTTCAGTCATTTCGTCAGTCTGCTCAGGAACAAGAAGACTGGTTTATTTTTCTTCAGAAAATTTTAAAGAAAGCACCAGTTAAATCTTCTTGACGTTTACATACAGATCAAGATATTATAAACCCAAACCAAAGGACCACATTTGTGGGAGAAAGTTGTGTGGCACAAACAAAGATGTATGTTCAAATTTAAGTATGATCTAAGACTTCACCCTCTGACATCCCCACCCCCTACCACCAAGGAGGCCTCTTGTTGTTTGTTTGTCCTTGGACAGGAGTGACTGGTGGCCATGGTCCATGTCACCCCACACCAAAAAAACACAAATAAGACTATTAGAGTGAGAATACGGAGTCTTTGTCTTGGAGGATGAGGAGTAACATCCTGTCTGGTGCTGCAGTCAAATCAGTCCCCCTGCTCAGTAACTACTTACAGAAACTTAGAGCAACAAATTTAGTTTCTCCAAAATATTGGAACAACACTCTGACTGTTACCCCTTCTGCTCCACCTCCACACTCTGGGCATCCACAGAGCCTTTCCTTCTGTGCAGAAGCCCACATCTACAACTCTGGTCACCATGACAAGGCAGCAGCACATGATTTGTGTCTCTGTGAAGTTGCAGCAGGAGTAATGTTCTTCTCCCGGCGGCCTGTGGTATGGCCAGTGCTAACGGGCGGCACTAGCAGCATTCGCTAACGGGCAGTGCTAACAGAATCCACAAACGGCATTCACTAACGGGCATCGCTTACTGACTCCACTAACGGCATTAACTAGTAGCCATTGGTAACAGCGCTGACCAAAGTCATTTATACATAGCTGTCACCAGGCCAGCTTGGGCATTAGATTCCAGATGAATTTAACCTGGGTGCCCATTTCAGTGACCTGACAGACACACAGGGTACTTTTCCACCACACCAAGTACTGTACTTTCGGTACGGTATTTTCGGTATTTTGCCCTATGACTTCTGGTCAAGTACTGCTACCAAAAGTTCTATTACCAAAAGTACCATACCAGCTGGGATACTTTAGTACTTCGGGGTGGGACTTGAAATGCTTTCTTTGTCAACCTGTTATGCAAATAGCCTGAAACACAATACAAATGGAATCTGGAAAAAAGTTACAAATTCAGAATACAACAATAAACAATGTACAAAAAAAATATTGCGATCTGATCATTAGAACAGATACAACAAAAAGATTAAGATGGTATGACAATTTTTTTTAAGTATTTTGTTTAATATACTACGACAGCAGGCATATATCAATGTGATTTTGTTAGAAAGATTTTGGGATATTTATAAAGCAAAATCCACAAACCCATCTAGGAATGATTTAGCAGCAAGCATGAAAATGATTATGATTGTCTTAGTGCACTCACGCAAAAGCAGCAGAGGTAAATTTTAAACTGATTTTTAAACACATATTAGATAATCTATAAAAGCTAAGGTATTTTTTTCTATGAAAAAAAGCTCTATAATGTCCATACAGAATTCAAAGTAAGAAAGAGCCTGATCTTAATCTAGCTGATGTGATGTCATTTGGCCAGGTACCAGTTTTTACACCAGTAGAAAAACAACACCTTCAACCACCATATTTTTGGTAATTTCTCGAAGTACCAAAAGTACAGCGTGTGGTGTGGTGGAAAAGCACCCATACAGGTGTATGCATGCTCGCTCTCTCTCTCTCTCTCTCTCTCACACACACACATACACACAAACACACACGCACACCCACTCTCCTCTTCTCGTATCTTAGTGGAGACCATTTCTATGGAAAAACCCTAATCAACAACAACGACCGGCTTAACCCTTGTCCAGCCCTAACCTTAACCATAAGTAACCAAACAAAATACAAATATTTTGGCATTTTTAGTTTTTTTAATTGCAGTGACAATTTTTTTATAAAACTGAATTTATCCTTGTGGGGACCAAAAAACGGTCCTGACAGTATCATGATAACAGGTTTTTAATCACATTGTGGGGACGATGTAAAGTACATCTGACCCACAAACAGACAGACAGACACACACATACACGTTCGCACACACTGCTCTCACAGTCACATTTGCCAGAGTCTCATATCAGTTCCAAGGGCACCTGTCACACGACCAAAGAGGCAGTAACAAGAACCAGGGGCTGGAGACACCTGTGGTAAGATAAAGGTCCCCCGTTGCATGTATATAATGTCGCATGAAGTTTGCAGAAGGAGGAGGCAGAGTAGAGGCAGCTGGCCACCCTTTCCCCACTAAGCCCCCCCGACTTATACATCCATGGCCAGGCAGATGACACTAAACAACAGATTCCAGGCTCACATTTGATGTCCCTGCCACTGTTCTCTGAATGCATTTTGGGTGCAAAGCGAGCGAGACGCTAGCCACTATCACACAGGGCTCCACATCGTCTAAGGGCCATGCATCATCAGTCACAGATCCCCCAGGACTGTCCAGTCCCATTGAGCAGATTCTCACCTCCTCCCCTGCATCTGCTGCGTCTTTCATCGACGCCCATATCCCCCAACCCGAACAGTGATGCCGCTTGATCCCGGGCAGAGCAGCCAGAACTGCAGGGTCATAGGTTCAGTCCTGAGCAGTGGTCATGGAGGGACAGGCAGCCCTTATGTTTGGAAAGCCAAAGGCAAAAAGACCAGTGAGCAATGCCTGGACTGTCAGGTACTGTCTCTAAGCAGGGGGGCCCGGAGAGGAGGGAGTAAGCTGAGCAGAGGAGAGAATGACGCGGTGCGGGGGGAGATAAGCACAGCTCAAAATAGAAAGGGGAAGTGCTACTTTTAGACGACGCATTCTTTCTGTGCACCCACGCATTTCGGCAGTGGCAGCAGCACGTGGGCTGCCGGGATATAATTAGCGACGCAGGGGCTGCGGCGGTCAGGCACGCTCACGCAGCGGCGGCGGCGGCAGCAGCGGGACCCCAGCCAGGCAGGAGGGAGCCAGCGTGACATGGCAGAGAAACAGAGAGGGAAAGAAAATGCAAGTGACAAAAAAAGAGATAAAGAGACAGGGGAAGAGAGAGAGAGAGAGAGAGAGGAAGAAAGGCACGAAGAACGCGAGAAACAGGCGGATAGCGCGGCACTGCGTAATCTGCCAGAACATTTAGAATGGAAGCACGTTCACCCAGAAAGTGGCATGAAAACAGGAAACAAGGATAGCTCATACGGAGAAACGGAGAAAGCGAATTAGCAGCCAGGCCTGCCAAAGAAAACAATAGCCTACTGTCTTCACCAAAGCCTTCCCGCTTGCCTGTCTGCATGCCTGCCTGCCTGCCTGCCTGCTCACCCATCTGTTTGCCTGCCTATTTGTCTGCCCACATGCCTGCCTGCCAGCCTGTCTGCCTGCCTGCCCATCTGTCTGCCCACCTGTCCATCTGCATGCCCACCTGCCTGCCTGTGTGTCTCTGCTTGTTTGTCAGCTCGCCTGCCTGCCTGCCTGTTTGCTTCTGTGTCTGTCTACCTGCCTGCCCATCTAGCCCACTTTCCTGTGTGCCTGCCTGTCTGCCTGCCTGCCTGCCTGCCTGCTTGCCTGCCTGCTTGCCCATCTGCCCACTTGCCTGTCTGTCTGCCTGCTTGCCCATCTGCCCACTTGCCTGTCTGTCTGCCTGCCTGTCTGCCCACCTGCCCTCTAACATATCAATTCTGCTCATTGTTCATAAGAGAAATCTGCATTTAACCTATACAGGAAAATGCTGAATTGGGAAAGAGAAACAGGAAAAACAAAGATCTCTTACTTCTCCTGTGGTCTTCCCAAAACCTGTGAGACACACACCCAGAGAATAAGCAGCAGACTGAGGTTTCCTCTCAAGTCAAACATCCACTTACAGGGTTCCAGACTGTGACCATTTTTGGAGCGTGACTAAATTTTATAACTAGGTGCACCAGTGTGACTTGCAAATATGGCCCCAATATCGTGGCTGACCATATCATCGTACCTCACATGAAACACCCAGAGAGAGTGTGTATGTGTCTGCATGTGTGTGTGAGGAGATCGTCGGAACTTGGTCTGACCGCAGCTATTCAGTGGCGCCGCTGTCAAGGTGTGTACACTGATTACTCGCTGATAGGCTGACCACAAGCAATGGCGCTAACACTGAAGTTATGTGGAAATGAAGGAAAAGGAGAGAGACAGAAGTAGCAGAGCAAAAACTGAGCAGATGGTATTATTTTTGTACCTCCATATGACCGGATACCTTTTAGCTTGCATCTCCATATATTACTGGTGCTGGCGATGAAATGTGCAACCACTTATTAGTGGAATAACGTTACATCATTTTTATTCGGTGGAAAATGAAAGATCGATCTGCTGGACAGATTTGTTTATGAATTATAAACATGTCGTGGGTCATACAAGTAAAATAAATTATGATCACAGTCGATCCCCCCAGTAACAAACCAATAACTAACAAAACAACTTAACATCTATTGTTTTGCGGTGGCAGTATAGTTTCTTATGAAATTGCGCGTACCCATGCTTGTTTAGCAATAAGGTTCCAGTTTCTGTTGTGCGTTGGGAAAGCGACACACAAAAGTGGCAAGAAACTACAAAAGTTCCCTGTCCAGATAGCCCAGGAACTTGGAACCAGGAAGTAGGTTCCTGAATTTCAGTGGGAAAGAGCCTCATGAAACACTCACAACAGCAGGGTCAGATGCACTGACGGAATAGCGGCTGACCATATATACCTTATGTTTAGCTTGGTAAATTTATTATTTGGTGTTTATTTTTTTAAAAGCAGCATTTAACTTAAAGATGTCTTTTCTCTTAAGCACTACTTGACATTTTTCCTTCTCCTTTAAAATAAATCATATTGTTTTTTTTTTGTAAATTGTATGTTTATTTCCAAAGCATGTATCAGTAATACAATTAAGATCATCCCGTTATCTAGTGATGGAAAGCTGATTATCAGGCACTTAATCCAGAGCAACATGGCCTAAAATCTGAGGCCTGTCAGTCTGTACAGCTGCAGAAGTTTAGTCCCTCTCTTGGGACACGACAGCGACAATCTTTATGTTTAACCTAGTAACTGGTCACAAGCCCTTCACATTTATCCCCCGCCCCCCCAGCACTTACCCCACCCATAGCTGGCCCAGCCGCCCGCGGCCCCCCCGGATCTGCTCCACAAACATGGTCCATGGTACACAAACAGGAGCGAGCGTGGCTAAGAGTGTACAAACACCCGGTGCTGCCCGCAGGATGTCAGCTAGTTTCCGGTGGCAAACAGAGCCCCCCCACACCCCCAAAGCCCCCCGCCAGTGTACCTGAGGCAGGGCAATATGAGCCAAGCCAAGCTGACTTTCTTAATCAAGCTCCAAAATACAAGGGCCCCCTTTGATGCTGATAGTGTCTGGCTCCCGCACAGAGGCAGCAAGACCCTCGTAAAGGTAGCCAGGCTCACACACAATCCACTCTCATTGGTCCACAAGCCTCAGCCAGCTCCCACAATGCAATGCACACCCAGCACTGCTGCCCAGTTCTTTAGCCTGTTTATTCATTTCATTCATGAAATATTAGCCTGTTCATTATTCCTTAGAATCCATCGCTCTCATGGAAGCAGCATGACAGGTGACAGAAGAAGCACCATCCAAGTTGCCATGTGTTCATGCAGTACCAGCAGAGGCAGATAGGAGACACCGTCCCCTCCATCCAATGCCTGAACATGGACAGGCCAGATCACAGTCTGCAGTAATTTGCTCAGGCAGCTTCTCGGGGTAACAAAGACACAAAACTAATGATCTGCACAATAACTTTTCAATTTAGCCCTGTTGTACTGTTTGTGTTGCAAACGGTTTAAGAAAAATACTGGTTTTTCCTCTCATCCTGCCATTCCTGCCAGAATCCATTGCTTCAATACACACACACACACACACACACAGGCACACAAATATATATATATATATATATATATATATATAAACACACATACACACAACTACTCTTTACTTAACCTTCACCTTTCTTTTTTCATATTTCTATATATATATATTTTCAGATTTGAGGGGCACCCATCAGACACTGCTCCCAACATCTGGATTACTTTTGGAAATTAATGTACAGTTCAGGGCCTCAGCAAAAATAAATGCGAAATAAAGCACAAAATGTACAAGACATTTTTTTTTAAACGTCCTTAAAGTAACTAGAGGGGAAGTGACTCCCGACGCCTCTAATATTATTTGTTTCTTCATTTGCAAGCCTAAATTCCCATTTGGCACGCCGGAGGGACTGGGAGTTCCCCAGTATAATTCCAAATGCTTTTCCACCAGTTTTGGGAGCATACGAAGTACGAAGGCAGAGGGTGAGAGCTTAAATGTGAAACCATCCAAATTACAAGTTGCATCTGTGCATAAGCAATGGCAGCGTCCCACGGCAGGGGTGAGAGCAGCAGTCCTGGGGGTGTTTACAGTAGACTGGAGCCCTGTGTGGACTTGGGGGGGCACAGTAGCTTTGGGGAATTTCCTGTTTTTGTCTCGTACGTGTTATTCATACCAAAAAAAAAAAAATCATATTTGCTTCCTTGTTGTCACAGTGTTTTATGGGGGGCAGCGACGGCGGTGGGAAAGTGTCCCGCTTCCTGCCCCAAACCTCAAACTACACGGCCCACTCCGGCTCTGAGTCAGCAGGGGTGGGACCCCATACCTCCCCTTTCCACAGCATCTGTGCCGAGTGTCACTGGGCCCTTGGCGGCCCCCTCCGGTTCAGCTAAGAGGTTCAGGCAGCCGACACCAGCATCACAAGCAGCCGGGACCCACGCGGCCAAGTCACACACACACACACACACACACACACACACACACACACACACAGAGACACACACGACAGACCACTGCTCTGACATGTACCCTGTCTTGGGCACCCTACTGTCTTCTCGCTATGATGTTTTTATAATGTTAGTAGCATGATATGGGAAATAGGTGACCTCAAGCATTTTTTTTTTTTTTAGTGGGCGAGGGGCTTAGAGAATGTTCCAGTAATGATGTTCTTTGGGTTTGCTGAAGATGTCACAAAATTCAAATCTGACTCAAGTCTCCATCGTGGTTCCAATGTGACATTATAATTTATCAAGAATTTACTTGTCTATTTGTTTTTTTTCTATTAGTAACAGATGCGACTAAATGGGAATCACCACTAGAACAGCTGAAAAACTACGTGTCATAGTTCCTTAAACATATACTGTATACATATTTAAAGTAATTGCTATTTCAAGTGCCATTGAAGCAATAAAATTCAACTTAAGCACTTTTCTAATGTAGAATTTACACTTAATACTTTCTCGAAAAATAAGATTATGATGAAGACATCCCTCACAGGAAATTTTGAACATTTTGGACCGTACATGTATGTACAAATCAGACCAGCCCTGCTCTGGAGCCAGACCAAACCACGCCAGACTCTGTCCTCAACTACCTTAAAGTGATGTGATTGGCTAATGAATGAGTATAACCAAGACCCTGTTTGTCATGCTGCTAAAGTAAATGCTTGTTAAAGCAAATCATCATTTAGATTTATTCACGTTCTAAATCGTTTTTTCATCATTCTAAAGCAAATTTCCACTTAATGGATAAAATTGACCTGTTTCTCAGCTCGTGTGTGTGTGTGTGTGTAATTAAATAAATGATTATGCAATTAACACTGCAAACTCCATTTTAAAAAGTTAAAATAATGTGTGCAGTTGTGCTGCTCTTTTTGTCACGAGAGAGTGGTCAGTGATATTACGGTTCACTCAAATTATTTGCTTGCGCGCTGTACAACCAAGAGGTGTGGACACTTTCTGAGTTATAAGAAAGTACAGCCAGATTTGGATGGGTGCGTCAGAAACAAAAACCTGTTTTTGAGACATATCTGTTAAATTACTGGATTTATGGCAATCTATCCCAATCGGTGTCACTGTTTAACAACAAAATGTATTTTTAATTTATGACACAGGTTAAGCAACGCCAATATTTGAGCACTGCCTTCTAATGATAAATAGTAACTCTTAATAACATTCTGAATATCCTGCATTTTGTCAGATCATTTGTACTTGGGGCAAAACAGAGAAAGTGTGTTGTTTGTTGATATCACTTGACGTCACACTTCTCAGCCTCCAATACCTATGCCTTGTGCACAGCTGGACATCGTGATGAGTTTAACGCCTTTACAATTTGGGAGGAGTTGTACAGTGAATGCTTTGCATGTGCAGAAATTTCAAAAGAGCCTTAAAGACTCTTATTATTCACAAGTTGCTATCAACGAGTTGGAGTCAAGTCCAAGTCAAAAAATGAGTTGCAATTCGAGTCGAAAGTCAATTTAAGAGTGACTCGAGCACGACTTGAGTCCAAGTCACAAACTCAAGTCACCATCTCTGATGCCTTGTAAAAGTCGCAGAGATCCCAAGAGGTTTCCATGCCAGCAGAGTCCAAAGAGGCTCTAATGGTGTGGAGACACTGAACATGGGATTAGGGGGCAGGGGGGCACTCAGGTTGCCATTCCCATCCCTGAGTGGGACTTTAAACTGCCTCTCTTTATTAATGGTGTGTATGGTAAGCCAACCACTGAAACACATTTCCAGTTCTGGACACCATTAAAAGTCAGGTGGTGTGCCGTCTTCCTATCGCCCTTTGCACCCTCTGCCAAGCCCTGTTTCCTGCTTTCATCCCTGAAAAGTGCGTTGCAGAGTCATGCCCCCCAGTTAGAGATCAGTGAGCCTCATCACATGGCTCTGTTTGACAGCTGGGGTGGGAGGGGAGAGGAACAGCCTCAAATGGGCCCTCGTAAGACCTACAGCTCGAGGGCCACATCCTCCCATATAAGATTCCAGATCTTTCCTGGAATCCCTCCCAACTAGGACTCCGTCTGGAATAAAAATGCACTGCTTGCTGTATTCTCCCAACCAAAGGCTACAAGAAACCATGTATATGCAGATGTGTTTAAAAGGTCGCTGCTTTCACTCATTAAAGCTGTCAGTCAGATCAGGTCTTACGGGCAACCTCACAGACACACCTCCCC
>JAODKF010000147.1:26345471-26359695 GCA_026779585.1 Mormyrus proboscirostris
TCACAGGCAAGACCCCCCTCAGGGGCACAACTCGTCACGAGCAAGACCCCCCCCATGGGCATGGCCCATCATGGGGCAAGACTGCCCTCATGGGCAAGACCTGTCACTTGCACGACTCGTCACGGGCACGCTCCAGTCATTCACCAACATGCTACTTGCTAAAACCCCAAAAGCACCCACCACTTCCATTTTGGGTTCATGGACAGACAGCCTCTTTAACCAGGTTATTCTCGGACTGCCTGTGGTGTGTGACCACGGGAGGCAGCTGCCTGAGAAGGTGTATCCCTCTTCCAACTGGCCAATCAAAAAGGGTGACCAAATAAAAGGCCAGTTCTCCCTCTGAACAGACCAAAGCTGTGATGGCTGGCGTAAATCGCACAGTAAAGCCAGCTGTGTAATCTTAACTTAATCGAAATGAGAGCGGTACCAGTGGTTCAGCAGGACTGCCCGCCATGAATCAAATAAATTGGTCCACAGGCCTTGTGCCTGACCAAGTTCTGCCCAAGTTTTGCCCCAGCTTGCACGCAGCTGCCTGTCTGAAGTGGTGCAAGGCTGGCTGGTTGGCTGGCTGGTTGGCTCAGTAACGCCTGATCACTGCCGAGATGGACATGGTGAAGAAGGACATGGTAAGAGGACAGCATCAGCCCCAGGTGGCCCTCTGTCAACCCCACAGCATTCCCTAGACACGTACCAGTAAACCATTCCAGAGGAAACAGCCAGAAGGCTAGAAGCCAACAACCTGCATAAGTGGTATGGAGGGACACTACATTGTTCATTTGTGATACTGTATAACACACAAAGAGGCGCCCAGAGGGACCCAAGGTAAACAGGGCAGAGGTGATGCGGATGACGTGTCACTTGACAACGTAGTGGTCACAGGAGACCTTGTCCGTAAATGGGCCCCGGCTGAACTCCCCATGGCTGGAGAGACAGGATCCGACAGCTTCGGTGACCTGTTAACTAGAGTCTGTCGGGTTCAGGATGGTCGAGATGCGGGGGCAGAGATCCCAGCCGAAGGGGTACCGCTCTCCAATCAAAGTTTTGCAAGGGTGCCCCCCCCAGAAGGGGTCATATCACTGCTGACTGTCTTCCAAGCCAAGTTAAAAGATTATGTGACGGCGACTGCAAATGCAAACACGTGCGCGTGCGCACACACACAGACACACACACACGCATACAGACATATACACACACGCACATAACCCCAAATCATCCGGCTGGGGGTCTGGGGGAGGCGTCGGTACCTTATAAACACCACTCTTGGGACAACTGGACCCAGGAAGCACCTGCCACCAAGCACAGGGTCTGAGAGGTCTAGCCTCAACACTTTGCAGGGCCACCAGGAAGTGTCTCAGCCCACGTCTCGGCAAACGGTTCCAGGGAGATGGATAAGTCTCTGATTGGTACAGCAAGGCACTGTCAAGGTGATGGAGCTCTCTTAAAGATGAATGAAGCTGCTTTTGGTTTAATAAAACCTTCAGGGTGCCAGACAGCCATGCCATTTGGATTCTTCACCAATTGTAGATGTGAGAAGAGCAACAAAGACACATCAAGATGCATCTACTACGGGTGCAGGCGAGGGGGCAGATGCCCAAGGCCCCACCTGTCACCAGAGCCGAGGCAGTGGCCAGATCACATCTGCCTGGAATGTTCCCGGAAAAGAAATCGATGGTGTCAATGTAACTCGAGCTGTAAAACGTCCATGCCCAGTGCGGCTCGGAAAGTTACACTAAGGGGGAAATCGATATAGTCATGGCTGTGTCCAGTGGAATTCCGCTCCATCTTCACCCACTTCCGCTTCGGAATACTGGGGATTCTCCACGGTGCTCCTGGTTGCCCTCTCCCTCACAGCACAAGTCACATGGTCAAAATCTAACTGCACAGAGTCACATCTGTCCCCGTGGGCCACTCAGGGGCAGCCAGCCAAGATACCCTGACCCACTCCCCGACCCCCCCCCTCCCCCACTCGACCGAAAAACTGGGCTAATTATGTCCAGCTGCCCATGGTCGTGGACGGTCATAATTATTCCAGTCAAACACACTGGAGGGCTAAGTCAGTGGCTCATACTGGCTCCCTCTCATTTGGACCCTTTCTTCCTTTATTTATATGTTTAGCACAGAGATAACTAAACATCTTTGCATTTTTGCGTGTTTTTCATGGACAGCTTCCTTCAGACAGAGGGGTACAGCTGTGCCCTCTGCTCAGACTTTACGAAGAAAGTGACGCAGCTCCCAAGGAAAAACAGGAATCCCTGAGGAAACCTGCACAGATACAGTCACAGCGATGCTGTGGGGCTGAGAAGGTAGAAGTATTAACTATAGATACGCTACATCTGACGGGTACACGGACCGTAGCGTCAGGCATGCTGTGACCTCTGGCATGCTTCCTTGCCCCTGTGGGCTGAACGACAACCTGGAGACCAGGAGCACCTGGCCTTGCTTCCGCTTGCCCACGGACAGCCAGTGCTTTAACACACCTCCCACTGATAAATAATGCAGAATGTTTTCTCCTGCTGAAAGGACACGCAACAGCCGAATCCACAATCCCCATGGCGCCCCCCCTGAAGAGTCACAGCACCAGAGGTCACGTCACGTCACCCCAAAAAGGGCACATGGGGGGGACGGCACATCAAAACACCCTACTCGTGACATTTACCGCTCTCTCTCTATTACTCTCTCCATATCCCTCTCTGTCATCCGCCCAGGTAAGTTAAGCGCACCTTTATCATTTGAACCAGGGACACCCATCCGGTCCCCAATTCCCCCCAGTTCAGCCTCTACCCAGGTCATTCCATCAGCTGCCCCACATGATGCTCTCTGAATCACCCCGACGTTTCTTGCCACGACTGCACCAATAGTTCCAACAATGACTGCATCAACAGCCGTGGCAGCTACTCAACAGACCGACAACAGTCATCTCACAAGAAATGATGTGTTCTGTGCTTATTCTCCTACACTCCCTACTCTAGTGCAAGTCCAATGACTTCATATTTCCATCTTTTAAGTGGTAATTCGTTTCAGATTCATGTCGGCACTGATTACTCTGGTCTGGAAAGGGTTGGACATACCATTAAGACATTATAATTAGCGGGATTTGGCAATAAACTGCCTATGGGAAGGTCGTATAAGGTCACTTTTTTTATGCAGTATGCTTCCAGACATTTTCCATAAGCGTTAATCCAATATAAGTTAACTGTGAGCCTCTAGTAAATCCTTGGAAGCACAGAGTACGAGGCAGGGGACACCCTGGATGGGACTCCAGTCCATCACAGGGCACATACCACACAATACCACATATTATGACCTACTAAGGTCATATACCAATTTATTGGTTGTACGAGAAAACCAAAGCACTAAGAGGAAACAGAATGGAATGTGGGAACTGAACTCATGACCCTGGAGGTATGAGAGTGCAGTGCTCCTCACTGACGCACCTGAACACTGATAAGATAGGATGAGTACAGAACAAGCAGTCTCACACACGCTGAAGAAATAGGCTGCGGGACAGTGAGCGTGAACACCAAGAAGCCCCAACCAATTTTTGGGAGATTCCAGAGAAGAAGCAGGCCATGGCTAGGTGTGACTGGGCTCTAGTACTAGGTAAGTGATCCCTTTTATGGAGCTTTGTGACCAAAGACTCCACACATCTTCCTTTGGATTTAAACAATAGCAATACTCTCAGCATGGTGCCTTACAGTGCCGGAAGACTCTCATTGGACAGGAACTAAACATCCTCACAATGTCTCCTTGAGCAGGGCAACAGCCTTGCTGGCGAGAGCTGAAAGGTCCCCACAATGTTCAGAGCGAAGCTGCGGCGGCTTTACACGCCCCCTCGTACCCACAGCCCTGTGGCTGCCTCGTTTGGCAGAGATTCATCCAGCCCAGACACGCATATTTACGCACTGAAATCTTATCGTTTCACTGTGACGTTGTCCCATCAGGCATTCCCCTTCTCTGTAAGTGTCCTCCCATGCAGGATCAAACATGTTTAACTGCGCTCCTCGAACCCGCTTTCACTACACTACCCTTGAGTACCGCCCAGGGTGGGGGCTTTATTGAGGACAATCCCAAATCCGTCACATTATGACTAATGCTGAAGGCCTTTCATTGAAGGTGGTGGTGAACACAGCTCTGCCCAAGACCGGAACACAAGACTAAACCCCATGAGGTCCTGCACATGGCTCTGCTCAACCATCCTGGCCAGATCACAGCCACTGAGCACCTGAGCCAAGGAGACAAACACCAAGCTACACAAGTCGTTAGTGTGCAAGCCCTGAGCACTGGGTGCTGTTTGGTAAAGTGAAAGGAAAGCCTGGTGCAAAGTCATCTCTAACCTGACATTCTGACACTTCTCAGGTCAAAGAGGTTTCTCTAACGGTTTCTAGAAAGATCACTTGGGCTGGAAGCGAAGGGGCAGAATACATTTGAAAGTATATAGAGTGGTATCTTTGCAATCTGGTCCTCAGGGACCCACAGTCGGTCCATGTTTCTGCTCCCTCCGAGCTCCCTGCCAGACAGACCACACGCAATAACATGCACTGTCTGTGGATCCCCGAGGACCGGACTGGGAAACACTGATACAGGGCAAAAAGCCAAAGCAGAGAGAAGCACTGTAGATGACCTGTGCTGCAGCTAGACAGGAAGCAGCCATAAACCCTGGGGAAGCACCAGACCATGAGCTCTCTCTTTATCATGGGCTTCTTCCATGGAGAGTGACTGAAACCTGCATACACTCGCCTCGGTCGTTTCCCGGAACAGTGCACCGGCCATCAGAAAACACAGCACCCCCTGCCTGCAAAGGTTAATCCCATCGGTTTCCTGTTTGGAATGATGGAAGATACTATCAGGCACTGGACTAGGTGAGCGCTTAGAAAGCGGCAATGAAAAGCAAAACATAGAGGATGCTGTCAGCCTGCTTTTTGCCAGACAGGCACAAACATCGTGCTGTAAAACAAACATAATTTCAGTACATAAATTAGTCAAGAAATGACTAAGATACCTGCTTAGTTAAACCCAAAAAAGCAACATGGAATATATGAAGTGACTTGAGTTACTGTCCTGTGACTAGTCTGTTAACATTTAAAAACCAAAAAAATTAAATACTGACAGTATATCACTATGTCAGAGGTGTTTCATTTTAAGTAATGCATGTAACTGATCAATTTTTTCTACAGCCATGTCATCTAGTGTACGTGGTGGCACACTGGACTGAGTGCCGATGATTTTTTCTCTCTCTCTTCGCCCGGTTTGTTAGTTTTTTGTCCTGCCATTCATGGAGCTGCTTTTATCGCCTTTCATTTTGACTGCCACTGGACAATTTGCATTGCGACATGCATCAACTGAAAGAAAGAAAAAAGCAGCGGGGCAGCAGGCCGCATCGACGACTTGCGAAAACTCGCCCGCTGACTAATATCTTGGCGGCGGGTAGAGGATTCGCTCGGGAATTACGCAATCGACAGAGGGACTTTCAACAGCCAGAGTCCAATCAGAGTCCTCTGGGACAGAGGATTTATTTCTGTCTCAGCCTTAGCACTTGTTTCAAGCCATCATCACTTTCATTAAACTCATTATTCTTACTACTCAGTCATTTGTAAGGATGTAAAATGTGCATCTGCCACCTGCATCAAGGCGAGACATTTCTAACTGATCCGAAGAATACCGGCAAGGGATAATCTCACTGCACTAACTTCTCCAACGTTTTTTACTGCACCTGAAGCTGAGCAGAGATTCACACATGAAACAACGCCTGCTGTGGCGGCTATACTGTGTCGAAGTTCCACACACTGGATAAACAGGAACTGCCCCTTTGGGTGGGTGGGGGGATGGGCACAGTGGGAACTGCCCCTTTGGGTGGGTGGGAACTGCCCCGGGAGGGAAGGGAAAAAAAAACAGTGCAACCTAGTAAGAGCAAAGATGAAAAGTAAGCAGACAGGAATCTTTACAGCATGATTACATCATATACTGTAATATCAATACAGTTTGTGTTTATAGTACTTAAGGCAGGGTAAAGCCATTTAACCCAAACTGCATACAAAGAGAGGCAAGACATGAAACTCCCTGGGCCAGAGCTGGAGGCGTGAGGCAGAGGTGCCACACTGTCACCATGACTGTGTTACCCCAACACCGTGTCACACCATCACAATCATCATCACCATGGCTGTTACCCCAACACCGTGTCACACCATCACCATCACCATCACCATGGCTGTTACCCCAACACCGTGTCACACCATCACCATGGCTGTTACCCCAACACCGTGTCACACCATCACCATCACCATGGCTGTTACCCCAACACCGTGTCACACCATCAATACTGCCGTACTTCACCATCACCATGCAGCACCATCTCCACTGCCGTGTCACCCCATCTCCACTGCCGTGTCACCCCATCACGTTATCACACAATCAGCATGCCACAGCACGACCATGCCACGCCATCACTGTGCCACTCCTAAGTTAACCTCACAAGTATTATAATGACAAAGGAGAGAATTTGAAATGCTGTCACCAATGAAGATTGATTCATGGCAACAAAGCAGCTTATGAAACAGCCATTAATGCTGCAGCTATCTGAAGCTCATGGCATTTTCCCACGTGTTTGACTGTGGCATTGGAAAGCAGGAAGTTCTACACAGTTCAAAAGCAGCCTCCTCTCCTCTGAAAAATCCCCCTTATGTGGGAAAAATGGGCCAGGTTTGTCGACATTATTTGCTTTTTAATAGTAACGTTATTTTTTTTATGAGACAGATTTGCTCCCTGTCACTTACTTAAAAGTGCAGCCACAAACAGCTGGTTAATGTCTATGCTTGGACAGGCCAAACATTCATGAAGACGAAATGATAATGGTGAGTATTGGTTTAAAGTATTTCAGATCTAGCACCACTGTCCAGGCCCACTGCTCCACCATCAGCACCCCTAACGGACTGCAAAAAATTCCGCAGGGGAAAGATGATGGGCTTGAACCCCTTTCTGTGCCGCATACACCAACACACCCACTTCATTGACAGCTGCGTGTTCTGGGGATTTCCCTTCAATGTCTAAATGCCAACTTGTCAAAACTCATAAAACAGATGAAAATTGATAACAAAGAAAACAGTCTTTGCTCTTCCTTTTTATTTTTTAAGTAAATAAAGTTTGTCTTGCAGACATGTCCCTACAGTTTCAGGTTTTTTTCCAAGTTTTTCTGTCTTACTGTATATTACAAAATGAGGCTTCACGAGACAAGCTGAACCTGTCCAATCAAGACACAGCACATCCTGCCCATGCTGAGTCCACTGAGCCCCAGTGAATGTGCCACCATCATCCAGGCTACAAGCAGACCATCAGAAAAAGTATCACTGGACAACAGTCACCAGAAATATTTATCCTAAGTTAATGATCACCTTAAAGTCCAAGCATCATGGCTGTCCAGTTCAGGTGCACTGCATCTCATCGAGTGCTGGAAGAGGGCCAGCATCCAAACAAGTGAGGGGTCAGCAGTATGCATGACCCCTTCACCGTAAATAACCAAGCTCAGCAGCTCTGCCTCACATGTGAGTCATGGCAAAACACCATGGTGATCACCCCGCACCATGAAATGTGCAAACAGGCCATATCTGGTGAGTCTAAGGTCCTGGGGAAGTGTGTGTGTGGGGGGGGGTCTGCACTTGCTTACATCTCCCTACATACCACAGAGTTTACTTGAGGAGACTGTGAGCAAGAACAATACCCAGGAAGTGGCTAATTGCTCCTCTGTCACATCCATAATGGCACCATCTACTGCCCAAATGCTAGCACTGCTGTCCCTGTGACTAAGCTCAGTATGGGATGCTGTCACATCCAGCCCCCTGCGACCTACACGGCTTCTGTTCTTCACATCGCCAGAATGTTTCATTCAGGCAAACCTGGTCAGGTGGTCAGATTCCGATGAAGTCCTCCATGGAAATTTGGAGTTCCTCAATGTGCTGAGCACAAAAGCCACAAAGGTGTTTCCAAATCGGAAGCATAATCTAGAGAACCTCAGGGAAGCCTTTACACATTTTGAAAACTAATAATTGAATTGAATCATGTGTTATTCTTGGCCTGCGGAGGTGATGCCACATAAATGTACGGCCAAATTAAATCAGACCAATGCCATGGGAGAACCTCACAAGACTCGCCAAACCAAGCTGATTAATTAGACAAAGCATGCATACTTAGCACAGCACTAGATTGACAGCTTGCTAATGTCAGTGCCCAGTGTTGACTGGGAATTACATCAACTGGATACCATAACAATGGCCCTTTCTCCGAGGGCACCCACCCTGGGAGCAGCCACACCTGTGGGTCTGCTGTTCTGAGCAGGAAGGTTGATGCAGCTCCTCCAGGAGACAGAGGCTGGTGTTTTGTAAAAGCTGATCTTGGAGTGGGGTGGGGGCCAGGGATACCTCAGGCAGTGTTACCTGAGAACAGCCAACTGGGATTCCACTACAAAGCACACGTGACCAAACCTCTCCTCCAAAAATAAAACATACGTCCAATCATGTTCCCACAGCAAAGGTTTTCCGTAACTCACAGTCTTGTAAAATTGCATCAAATCATTGTCATTTCAATGTAGTTATTTCATTACTGATAATGTTCATTCCCTTTGGTAACAAAATAACGCGAAAAAAATCATGAATCAGTGCATCATGACCACTGGAATTCTGGTACTATCCAAAGAATGTATTCATTGCTCTAAAACACACCATAACAAACTTAAGGCTTTTCTGACCTTTTAAACTTGTGTGATATTTTCAGTGCATGAGTCACTATATTTCCTGTCTTGCTGGAGATCCTCAGGCATCACTAACAACAGCGGCACACACAAAAATGCCATGGCATCAGAGACCACAAGCGTAGCACCCATACTGTCCTTGTCATTCATCTACCACAAGGAACACATGGTAGAGCGTCATTGGTTCATAACCAACTGATCATCATCGATCAGACATCTCAGGGGCATCAGAGGAAATTCACATCATGAAGGAAATCACACTTTTTGTGCACAGCTACCTGTAAAGGAGCTTCACTTGCAGCATGAGAATCAACAAGAATCCTTTGCATATTCTTGAGATTTTAAATTAATTAGTCACGCAAAAGTGAAGTCTGATTCTCAAGTAGAACAGATAAGACAGTAAGGTCTCCTGGCGATGTCATCGGGTGAAACTTATTACTTATTTAAAAAATACCACTCTACTTGTTCAAGGTGCACATAACACAGTTTCCCCTGGAAACATGGGGCACCCCCCCCCCCAATGAGCAGGAAAAGTGTGAGTTACTCCATTTGCATAAATAACTGCTTTAATCTGCCACAAATGGAAGAGAGCATCCAAGATCCAAGCACTGGCAGTGCAATGCAAAGTCCTTTAAACTCTCCATAGAGGATCTGGCTGCATACATAGACCTGAGCTGCACACCAGGCCCTGCACCGGGCACATGGGAGAAAATGCCATCGTACTGCAGGTAGGGAACAGCCTGGAGGACATGACAGTGCCTTGCAGGTAGAGGACACCCTGGAGGAAATTACACTGTATAACAAGTAGAGGACCCTGTGGAGGAAATGCCAGTGCATTACAGGTAGGGGACACCCAAGACAAAATGTCAGTGCATCACAGGTAGAGAACACCTAGGAAGATACGCCAGTGCATTGCAGGAGATACTACAGGCCATTAAAAGGCATGAGTTAAACACACCATATGCCTGAAGTCTACAGGAGGAAACCAGAGTAGGCAGAAAAAATCGACTTGGCACTGAAGACTCTACATGCAAATTCTACTGGGATCAAACCTAACACCCTGCAGCTATGAGGCTATGGTATATATACACTGCAGATGCTGTATAAGCCTTCAAGAAGATTTTCCAGAACTTTTTGTAGCTTTCATGACTTCAATCCCTTTGTACAAATAAAAAGCCAACAAGTTCCAGAAATAAAAAAAAACATGAATTATATATGACCAGAAGCTCACCTGTATAATTTATCCTTGAAATTGATAAAATATTTATAATTTATTACCATTTCTAACCAAGCACCCGGAATATGGCCCAGACCTCGGGGTGGACGGTGATGGCCAGGGGGCAGGAGTAGAGCTCAGGAATGGGGCCAGGGGGCTCCCTGGGCAGCACATCCCCCTCCCCCTCCCCCCGTAGTGAGCATCTGAATGTTCAAAAAGGCAGGAGCATAGAACTGCAGCAAGTGCCTAGGAATCAGCCCCCAGGTGAGCAAGGAAGCGCAGCGGGAACAGGCGCAGAAAAGAAAACTGAAGGCAAGAGCTACCCAGAATCCAGTGCGGCAGTTCAGACAGAATCAAAGGGATCGGCACTGAAGCGGGCCGCCTATTCCCGGGCCTGAACCCTCATCGATCAGCCTGGCAGGAAATCTGCCTGCATGATGAAGGGCTTCCATCGACCGCGGCCCAGACCGGCGAAAGAGAAGGAGGAGCTGGGATACAGAGAAAGCCAGGCTGGCACTGCTGGGAGGGGATGGGAGCCCAAGGCCAACCAGTCAACCCCCTCCCCACTACGACCAACACCCTCCAGAGCCAGGGCCAGGAGTGGGACCTGGCAAGCGTTCCATCAAATGCACCTGAGCTCAGGGAGCTGGCCAGCTGGGAGGAGCACAGCCAGAGGGTGCGTCTCTCTGCTGCCTGGCCTGTATGTAGCAGAACACAGGGAAACACAGAGAAACACAGACAGAGAGACAGGGAAACACAGAGACAGACAGACAGAGTGAAACAGAGAAACACGCAGAGAAAAAGGGAAACAGAGAATACAGCTAAAAGATTTATGGAAATCGCAATTTGAAACAACGTAATTATTAAATCGCAAAGGCTGCGATTTAGGATATACCTCTTACGGCACGTGTGACCCATAGTTCAAAACTGTAGTGAAAATAGTTTTACTAATTCATGCCGTCCTCTCTGTATGACAGTCATTCTGACCAATCAGAAGTGCACCTCACATGCCAGTTATGCTGACTGGACAGAAGTGGCGAGAAGTATAAACAAATGAATCTGCTGCCGAGTTATAAGACCTATTTCATGGTCAGAGATTGTTTTCAAAAAGGTCCTATTATTTATGGAATGATTATTGTGACAGAATTCAGTGGTTGTATAGAACAAATTTGTAACTTAGTTCTGTACACCCATGCAGGGATTTGCACATTTGTATTTTAGTTTTGTACACTTATGCAGAAGAGTTTGTGTTTACAAAAAAAAGCTTTGTAAACTTGTGAGTGACAGATTTGCAACTTCACATTTGCACATATTGAGTGACCACTTTACAATTATGAATCGGAATTAAAAGTGCACTTGGTATATGTGTACTTGGAATGTGGGGAATTCTGGCTTCTGGAAATATGTGCAAATGTACGACTGTGCAAATCTCTGCAAGGGTGTACAAAACTAAATTGCAAGCACACAAATCTATTTTTCATAACCGTGGAATCTTGTCACAATAATCGCTCCATAATTATTAGGAGTCTAAGCAGCATTACTGCAATTGTTTTATCATTATTATTATTATTATTATTATTATTATTATTATTATTATTATTTAATTTAACAAAGATTAAAGGTATGTACAAGGGTTTAAAAAGTAATGTTAAAAGTAACTTGTATGTTTAAGTTCTTATCCTTGCATTACAATATAGACCAGTTAATATTTTGATGAAATGTCATGTGGTAATGCTGCGTCATATATTTTAAATCTATTCCATACTGAATATTGAAATGATGCTTGGCATTTAAAAAAAATCATATCACAAATCAAATTGCAATTGCAGTATCTGTTAGAAAAATCATGATTAGATATTTTTCTAAAATTGTTCAGCCCTAAAAAAGGAACTCACAGGAACACGGGAAACACATGGAAACACAGAGAACATGTCAGGAAACAGGGAAACATACAAAGAGATAGGGACACAGACAGACAAAAATGCACAGAGACATGGGGAAACAAAGAGAACCATGCAGGAACACAGGGAAACAGAGAAACTAACTGGGATTCAGGGAAACATACAGAGAAACAGAGAATTGCACAGAAGAACACAGAGAAATACATATACACAGAGAAACAGGCACAACCTGACACATAGACACAGACACAGAGAAACAGGCACAACCTGACACATAAACACAGACACAGAGATACAGGCGCAGACTGACAAATAAACACAGACACAGAGGAACAGGCACAACCTGACAGATAAACACAGGCACAGAGATACAGGCATAGCAAAGACAACAAAAGCAAAGAGAGAGAGACAGACACTGACAGTCACAGATACACAGACTCACACAGATACACACATACAGACACACATACAGAGACTCACAAAGACACACACACAGACAGACACAGAGACTCACACAGAGACTCACACAGACACACAGACAGACACAAAGACTCATACAGACACACAGAGACTCACATTGACACACACAGACATACAGAGTCACACAGACAGATACAGACACACAGAGCCTCACACAGATGGACACAGACATACAGAAACTCACACAGACAAAGGGAGACACACAGACAGACACACAGAGACTCACACAGATACACTCAGACAGACTCAAACAATGTGATCAGTGGACATCTGGCTGCCTCTCCCTATGTCTCTCTGCATTAGCATACACCCTTCAACAAGCCCGTCACACATAAGGCCTCTTCTGCTGGCATCACTGCAGACCTGACAGCAGCCTGGCAGCCAGGAGGACCGCATCCCACTCAAGGCCAGGGAAGGGCCTGACTGACGCACCCCCTCAGGAAGAGCCTGACTGACACACACACCCCCCGCCCATCCCAGGAAGGGCCTGGCTAACACCCCCCACCCAGGAAGGGCCTGACTGTGACATTCTGGTGAGCTGGTACCCTGACATGCTGACACCCTGATGCACTGGGGGCCAGACACACTGACACCCTTATGCACTGGGGGCCAGACACACTGACACCCTTATGCACTGGGGGCCAGACACACTGACACCCTTATGTACTGGTGTGTGCTGGTGCCCTGATGCACTGGTGTGCTCATCCCCTTACACCTTGATACCCCTGGTGTGCTGTTGTCCTGATACGCTGACACCCTGATGTGCTGGTGTGCTGGTGCACTGACACACTGATGTCCTGACACGCTGACACCTTGACCTGCTGGTGCATTGGCACAGTGATGCCCTGACACACTGACTTCCTGGCGTGCTGGCTCACTCACGCTTGCCCATTTCCAGGACACTACACGGTCAGGTGAGAGCCAACATGCAGTGTAACTTGCAGTTAGCCAAGGATGTGGGAAGAGAAGCTCGATAAATGACGGTAAATCGGCATGTCTGAGAGCAGTCTGCACCCTCCTCTCCTATATCCTCCCTCTCATCTAAACGCTGCACATATGTTGCCATGTGACTCCTGACCGAACAGTGCTAGCCACGCCCAGATGGCTGAGGCAGGCCTTGTGGAGGCGAGATTCCACGCTGAGTCCCCCTCCACCAATATAAAAAAAAAAAACAAAGCGCACCCGACCACTTTGTTCCTGCTCCTGTTGCCATGAGCTGCCACAGACGGCTGGGGTGGTCTCATCAAAAGACCGTGCCAAGAAACACGGCGCCTTGGCAGACTGCCCATGTCCGCGTTATCGACCAGCCTCAGGGTCAAGCAGCCTCATTGGGGGAGTCACCGGGCTGGAGGGCCAGAACTAGCCAATGGCAGTCGAGTTCCGCCTCCCAGAGCCCAGCAGACTTACCCAGAGGCAGGTGGGGCCCAATCGCAACGCAGAGGCCATGGAATGTTCCCAGCCAGTTCAGTGTGACCTGTGCCTGTGAATGCTCATTGTATTCTACCAGCACCAAACATAAGAACACTGACGCAACAGTCTGGGATATTACAAACTGCCCTAGATAATGACGGGAGCTTCGGTGGCCCGCAGGGGGCGTGGAAGGGTGCTGCTCTAAACCCCATTATTTTTAGGGGAGAGGTAGCAACCTCTGCCAGAGTGGCACCACCAC
This sequence comes from Mormyrus proboscirostris, assembly GCA_026779585.1. NCBI lineage: Eukaryota > Metazoa > Chordata > Actinopteri > Osteoglossiformes > Mormyridae > Mormyrus > Mormyrus proboscirostris. Next base: position 26,359,475 of record JAODKF010000147.1, read on the forward strand.
CTCTACTCCACCTGACGGGGCCACCGCAGGACCAACAGGGTGCCTCCTGGGGAGCAGGCGTCTCATTAGTGCGTGCGGGCCGCACGCTTCCAGCAGGCCACAGACGCCGTGCCCCAAACGGGCGTTCTTTTGCTGGGAATGCGCCGACATGTGCGGCTGAATAATTAAACAGAGCACAACATGGTTTACTAAACAATGAGCAGGAAAGAACAGAAACAAAT
>JAODKF010000147.1:26362155-26375789 GCA_026779585.1 Mormyrus proboscirostris
CAGGCGCATCAGAGTCCCAGACAAAGAGGCCGGCAGGCGCATCAGAGTCTCAGAAAGAGAGGCCGGCAGGCGCATCAGAGTCCCAGACGGAGAGGCCTGTAGGTGCATCAGAGTCCCAGACAGAGAGGCCAGCAGGCGCATCAGAGTCTCAGACGGAGAGGCCTGTAGGTGCATCAGAGTCCCAGACGGAGAGGCCGGCAGGCGCATCAGAGTCCCAGACGGAAAGGCCGGCAGGCGCATCAGAGTCTCAGACGGAGAGGCCTGTAGGTGCATCAGAGTCCCAGACAGAGAGGCCGGCAGGCATATCAGAGTATCAGATGGAGAGGCCAACCGGTAGGCATTTCAGAGTCTCAGAGGCCAGCATGGGCATCAGAGTCCCAGACAGAGAGGCCCACCGGCGCATCAGTCCCAGACGGAGAGGGCTGTAGGCGCATCAGAGTCTCAGACAGAGAAGCTAGTGTGTCACAGACCCAGATGGAGAGGCCAGCCGGTAGGCATGTCAAGATCTCAGACAGAGAGGCCAGTGCATCAGTCCCAGACAGAGAGGCCGGCAGGCGCATCAGAGTCCCAGACGGAGAGGCCGACAACCACGTCAATCCCAGACAGAAAGACCAGGAGGCGCATCAGAGTCTCAGACAGAGAAGCTAGTGTGTCATAGTCTCAGATGGAGAGGCCAACCGGTAGGCATGTCAAGATCTCCGACAGAGAGGCAGGCGCATCAGAGTCCCAGACGGAGAGGCTGCCCGGCGTGTAAGAGTCTTAGATGGAGAAGTCGGTCAGCATCTCAGTCTCAGTAGTGAATGAGTGACACTTTTACCCTAGGATTTAAATTGTTCATTTGATGGGATTTTTCAAAAGATATAGACCTTAGGTTAAACTAAACTGAGCTGCCATACCTTCCTCAGCATTTACCATTAGCCTACAGGTGGCGATGATGTTTACGTCCCACGGTGGAATACCATACTCATTCTCTGTTCCGTCTGACATTTCACCCTTAGTGGTGCTGCAATGTCATTCTGTTCATTGCTTAGAGGGGGGGGGGGTTCCCTGAACACTGGACCAAGAGTAGGCAACAAAAGGAGAAGCAAGCTGGTCACTTCCGGAAATAATCAGGACCGGTGCAAAACCAGCATTCCAGACATGCAGAGAAAGCACTGTGGAATCATGGGAAGTGGCAGGGGACACACATATACACAAGCTCTGAAACCAGTGCCCCCCCCCCCCGTTTGTTTTCCTTGTCAGACAGACTCATTCTGCATCACCCAGTACATCAGGAGGAGTGAGGGGGGGGGGGTCTGGAATACTAAGACCTGAGTGTGCTTTCCCCGCCCCCAGTACCTCCACTTTGCTGCCCCACCCAGAGGTGTTTGAGTTTTGGGATGGGCTGTGCCGGCCATCACCACAGAGTGAGGACTGTTCTGGTGTACAGACTGTGTGGTGTGAGCTCAGAGAGATGCCTTGTGTGAATGCGGGGGGGGCGGGTGCTCAGCCCGGGACATAACTGTCAGCTGTGTATGACCAAGGATGGGGCTGGGAGGACTGCAGCAGCCCTGCTACACCTAGTCAATCACAGAACTCACACTGCCTGTCTGTTTCTCTGTTTGGGAATGACGGGATAAACAATGCAGGGGGGGGTTAACAGCATAGACCTCTGACTCGCGGATGCTCGGGGTGGGGGGGCTGGGGGTTTTAATCGGTGCTGGCATCTAGCCCTTCCTTTGTCTGACACTTCAGCAAGGCTGGAACGCAAGCCAAGCCCATCACCTCGGTTTGGCGCCCATAACTCTAATGGACATAGCTCATAATCCATTTCGGGCCCAGTCACATGCCCAGGTTCTCCTGGACCACCCCCTTCCACCACCCAATTTTGGAGTCACCAGCAGATTCCTAAGTGCCCCCTAGTGGGTACTGTGGATAAAAATCAGCGATTCAACGTGGAGACGTGAATGCACTCAGATGTTTTTTAAAAAATGTCCCCAAAGCACACCCCATCCATCCATCGTGTAGCGAGTCTGCTTCTGGTCGTGTCCTATCAGCCTGTGCGCCTTCACACTCAGATGTGATCTGTGAGACCTTTAATAACCGGCTCCACGCTACAAAACGTGGCCCTGCAGCAAAGCCGTGAGCTCCTCCCCCCAGTCACATGATCACAATGAGCAGATGACGCGACTCAGTCATGGCGGGGTGAGGGGGCATAAGTGTGACCTTGATCGCAGGCATGTGGAGGACAGCCATGGCCCCCGGCAGTGGGGGTGACACCCAAGCCCACCCACCCTTCCCAGGCTTCCATGAGAAGGCCTGAAACGGGGGTGAAGCTTCCATCACAGTGGTGGTTTGCTTTGATTTGGCCAACCTGGCCGGCGTCCCAGCTTACTGTTCGTCCCCATCCACATGACCGACACAAATTCAACCAATAGCGATTAAGGAATCCAGAGACAGACCTACCCCTTTTTGATGGCAGAGCACTGACTGGTCCCTTCTGCAATCTATCAGCTCCTGGCAGTGCAACCCCAGCCAATGAGCATCAGCTTTGCAGGGTGTCAGTTAGAGGAGCCCTCCAAGGCAATCCTGCAAAGACAGACAGACAGAGAACCAAAGCACGGCACAGCATTAAAACCAGGTGCTACAGTGCTAATCGCTACAGACTGATAGGTGCGTATGTGCTTCACCTAGATCACTACATGCAGAGCTAGGAATGGGGAAACTGCTTCCTAAAAAGGAAATGACAGGTAAGACTACTTTGGAAGCAGCACTGTCTAAAATTTTACCCCGAAGCAGGATCTGAAAACAGGCTGCTTCAGTCTATCCGATTCCTTGACATCCCGTATTCCAATTGGTGCAGGATATTCATGGTAAACGCCAAGGTGACAGGAGAAGCTGCACCCGTCAGCCTCCAGTCGCTGGGCAACCGAAAAGGAGGCGTCACATGGATAATGTGCAGTCAAACGCGAATCCTGTGAAATAAGGAGCCCCAGCCCAACAGACCACTCAGCTCAATAATGAGTATCGGAACACACGCAAGGGAACGCAATGGAATGGAACACACGCAAGGGAACGCGATGGCATGGAACACACGCAAGGGAACGCGATGGCATGGAACACACGCAAGGGAACGCGATGGAATGGAACACACGCAAGGGAACGCGATGGCATGGAACACACGCAAGGGAACGCGATGGCATGGAACACACGCAAGGGAACGCGATGGAATGGAACACACGCAAGGGAAGGCAGTGGAATGGAACACACGCAAGGGAATGCAGTGGAATGGAACACACGCAAGGGAATGCAGTGGAATGGAACACACGCAAGGGAACTTGATGGAATGGAACACATGGAAGGGAATGCAATGGGACAGAACACAACAGAATGGTGCCTGACATGTTGTAACTGTAACTGAAGTTTCCGTAGTGTAGTGGTTATCACGTTCGCCTAACACGCGAAAGGTCCCCGGTTCGAAACCGGGCAGAAACATGTTGGGGGCAGCATGTGGCTCAGTGGGCTAAGCCTGTGTGCCTGTAATCACAAGGTCGCAGGTTCAAACCCAGCCTCAGCATGTCTGCGGGTCCTTGAGTAAGACCCTTAACCCCCAGCTCCCTGGGCGCCCCAACAGGTGGACAGCTTGCTCTACAAAGAGCAAGTTGAGGGAGGCGTAAAAAAGAATTTCCCCACGGGGACAATAAAGGGTTCAATTATTATTATTAGAAAAATGTTGCTCTTTGGCTATGGAAGAAACACTAGCAATATAGCCAGAATACTGTGACTTGAAAGCACAATCCATCCAGTCTACCACAGATAGTACAATGCATCTGGTCCACCACCGGGGTACGAGGCAATATTCACCTAGTAACTACACAGCTGGATCCCTGATGTAGATGTTGATCTGAGCCTTAACGCCCCACTGAGGAATATATTCTAGGACAAGGAGCAGGGGGTGCTCTGGTCAGGATGCCAGTTCAAGACAGGGCACACACACTCACACACAGAGGACAATTTAGAAATGCTATGTAGGGAAATCTCCAAGCAGAATAAGCCCAAAAACATACCCATATCAGAACACCTGTCTGCATCGTTCTTCAAAAGTACATGGGCCACGGATAATGCCAGTGAATCAGACAGTGCAGTTAACATCTGTCATACGTAATCGTGCAACCGGGACTCGGGGAAACTCTGGAGTCGGTCCAGACCTTAGGCAGCATGCTTTTGGTAAAATCACTGCCACCCTGCAGTCAGCACAACATAACCCGTTTGACATTCTCATCCTGGCAAAGGCATGGCCTTGATACGCATAACATGGTTTACACAGAATATTCACATTATTAATCAGCAGCTATATGTTGCACAAGGAGACATATCAGAACAATACTCTTTGTGGATTTTCTACTATTTTGTGAATCGAAGCAAGCAAGCAAAACATAATCCAAACCCTAAGTAGACACAATTCATTCTGATATCTTGTGACTTGCTACAATCTTCATTAGGTAACAACATAAGACACATCACCACAAGTACACCGAATTATTTGCACATCATGATCTAATGGCGCTGATGGAATTCAGCCCAGATTACACATTTAGTCCATATTATCTTTAAGCACTCGAAAATCTAGAAAAACCAACAGCAAACCAGAAAAAAACATGTGTTCATTGTATATACTGCATATAAGTACTGAGCCACAAAAACTACACCCACCTCACATGGCGGACACACGCGGTGGGGCTGCCGTCGCGAACCAGCTGTCTCTGACACGTTACACTGAACCTGCAACACCGCACACCAATGACAAGCACGCAATGGCATCTTCTGGGCTGTTCTGGAGCCTGCAGTTTGCAGAACGTCGTACGTCCAGCATTACATCCCCCGGCCCCTTTGGGGTGACAGGGTGACCCAGCTATGGGGGTGGGGTGGAATCGTATCACTCCGCTTTGGCTCCAGCTCCCCTCCAGATGGCGGCAGCCAAGAGGGATGGAGCAGCGCAAGGGTTTTCTAACCCTAAAGGTGTCCTTCCCGGTCAGGCCACGCGGTGCGAGTGGCCTGCTTCCCTGGTCAGACAGTGGATAAAACCCAGTGTAAAAACTAGCCCGCACGCACTCCGGTAAGCCGGCGCCTCAGCCCAGGAAGGCAGCCCTGAGGCTGACAACGAGGGAGTGATGCCGGTATTAGACCAGGGGGAGCCGCATAGCCTCTCCCAAGGACCTCTGCTATTAGACTTACTGTAAGTGTGTGTGTCTGCATGTTTGTGTGCATCTGTGATGAACTGGGTAGGGGCTGGGTGAGGGTTATGATCATCATGTTGGGATTTTCCCTCATAGAAATGAATGAGGAGTCCCCACAAAGATATAATTACAAACCTCCGTATGTGCGTGTGTGTGTGCGTGTGTGTGTGTGTACGTGCGCATCCAGAACCCATCAGGAAATCCCCAGGGGGGTATAGATGAAGGACTTTCCAGCCCAGGGCAAACCCCCCCCCCACCTCACCACACACACTGGAACAGTAAAAACAAGCCTCCGACAGCCTGAACCCTCCACCCCCCTTCCTCACTGATGTTCCTTAGACAGTCACACAGCAACACAGTAGCATATGTCATCATGGCTGGTAGAGGGAGCAGAGCTGGGATGGACAGAGGACGGGGACAGAGATTGGCTGTGAAGGGGAGGGTGGCTGCCACAGCAAGGAGAACTCCCTAGTAAACAGCCTCAGAGCAGAAATGACACATGGAACACAGGACGTGGTGAGGTGAGCGGCCCCTCCCAGGGAGGTCGCCTGCCAGCCTGGCCCACCACCACACCTCTCAGAGAGACTCAACGGATCAGACCTGCAGACAGTGACACTGCAGCCCTCAGCGTGGTCCCTCCGTTGTAAGAGACTCCTTAATCACAGACATATTAAGTCAAAAACATACTGAAGAGTGTGTCTGCGGATTTCCGGTCTTTCAGAGACGTACGGGTGTGCCATCGATACGCACTGCTAAACATCCTCCACACACGTTATCCAGCACAGGGACCCAAAGCCGGCAATAGGACATGCACCAACACACAGCATGGTAACCCTGCAAACATGGTAAGAGTACGCAAACCTCAGAACCGCACAGAGCCAGGCCTGGAATCAGAGCCCCCGCCCTGGGTTACAGTCCTGACCGATGCGGTGGTATCTTGCTCCGTATTTATAAGTCGGCGTGTCATGCAGCGGAGCCATCTCAAAGCCAAGCTGGATTCTGACACTGAGGCAGCAGGACACGTGGCAGGGGCCAGAGAAGCACCCAGCTCCGCCACGGGAATCCTACCCTTAAACCCCTTCAGCGCTTGGCTCCGTAGAAGATCTATACATCGATCGAGGAGAAGAAGTACAGCCCCCCCAACCCAACCTAATCCAAGGGAACACAAACACCCTCCTGCAAGTGGAGACAGACCTTCACTAACGGCAAACATTACACAAATGTGAGCTTTCTGATGGTCCTGGGGACCAGCGTGACATGCTTTCACATTGGCTCAGGCCCACAATGTGCAGGCGCATGAAGGTACGCACACACACATGCAAACACGCACGTGCACACACACACACACACACACACACACACGACAGAGGAACTCCTATTATTCGCAAGCATTACAGGATGGGTAGGCAACACACTGGTGACCCTAACCCAGTAGCCTCCCCCAGCTGGGACACCCCCCACCCCCTCAGTCGCTGACGAGCCCTGGCTTTGTTGGAACAACAGCAGCCCTTCCCAGCAGCACCAGCAGCTTGACACCCGGCTGTCACACATGGAGCTGAAAGTGGATCCCATCCGATCGATGGAGCTTCAGGGCAAGGCCTCATTGGCTGGCGCTGATCACAAAGCGCTGCTTCCCAAAGGCCTACGCATGCAGTCGGAAGCCCGGCTGAAAGTGTCATCTCTAAACCCCCCCACAGGTTCCAAAAACCACATGGAGAGCCATCACAGGCTAAAAAGCATGCTTGGTCAGGAAAAGAAGAAAGGCTGGAAGCTCAGAGTCAACTAAATGGCCCGTCTGCAAAGACGGCGGGCGAATCGGACACGGCACCAAGGTGATGTCATTCCCTGGGGGGGGGGGCTCCTGGACCGTGGCCCGGATGGCGACACCAGATGCTAACTCACGGCAGGCCACTGCGTTTTCTCCCGCACTGGCCAACCTGTCGGGTCGCTGTGCTGGGGGGGAAGGGAGCAGGCAGGGCGTTCTGGACCCTACACAGATCTTTGGACACCACAAGGGGACATCAGCTGCAGCAGGCTTCCCCTCTCCTGCCCCCTCAGATCAGGAAGCAGCTTTAAGAAAGGGCAGATACCAAGCAGCTCCAGTTTCTTTACCTCCATCACACCACAGCACCCCCTAGCCACTCCAGCCACAGCACCGCCGTTCCCTGCCCGCGGGCATCTGAGTCAGCTTCTTCTCAGTCTGTCCGGAAGAGATCGGAAACCCAGCATGCGACATGCAGCGCAGATTCCCGGTGGTCCGAGCTGCGTCACATCGCATTGCTGGGCTGAATCCATGGCCGGCCATCACAAGACAGAGGCTGCAACACATGTGACCCAGCTGCAGACACTGGTCCTGCCCGGCCCTCCCTGCTATTCCGCAGCACGAACAGTTAACTGCAATTAGAACTGCCAAGAAGGGAGAGGTACAGCAGAGGGCACTACCGTGCAGAGAGTCGCCACAGCCCTGCGTAAGCGCACGGTCCAGGAAGAGCTCCAGACCCTGCACTCAAGGGCAATATACCCCTCATTCCTGTGATGAAGCACTCAAGGGGCCACCTATGAAGGGCTCCCTACAGAGGGCGGCATTCAAAGGGCCACCTGCAGAGGGCAGCATTCAGGGGGCCACCTATTAAGGGCTCCCTACAGAGGGCGGCATTCAGAGGGTTACCTATGAAGGGCTCCCTACAGAGGGCGGCATTCAGAGGGTTACCTATGAAGGGCTCCCTACAGAGGGCGGCATTCAAAGGGCCACCTGCAGAGGGCAGCATTCAGGGGGCCACCTATGAAGGGCTCCCTACAGAGGGCGGCATTCAGAGGGTTACCTATGAAGGGCTCCCTACAGAGGGCAACATTCAAGGGGCCACCTACAGAGGGCAGCATTCAGGAGGCCACCTATGAAGGGCTCCCTACAGAGGGCAGCATTCAGGGGCCCACCTATGAAGGGCTCCCTACAGAGGGCAGCATTCAGGGGGCCACCTATGAAGGGCTCCCTACAGAGGGCGGCATTCAGAGGGTTACCTATGGAGGGCCGTCTACAGAGGGCAGCATTCAGGGGGCCGCCTACAGAGGGTGGCATTGAGGGGGTCGCCAACAGGAAGCCACAAAAAGGCTCTTAATTACCCGAGTTGCCTAATTAATTGCTCAGCCGGTGATTCAGTAATGCAAGCAGGACAGCAATTGGCCACCAGGACAATGATAGACTTGTCCGCACTACTGCCCCAGCAGATGATGATAAAGTGACCAGGGTGACTGACAGCACTCTGCAAACAGCTATCAGTCCATCCTATAGCAACGAATCATTGGTCAGGGCTGGGGGGGGGTTGCTGGAGGTTCACAGATGTGTGTATATAAAAATGGCACACACACTCACACGCATACACACAGATACAGACACTCACAGTCAATGTGCACCTCGGCGACGCCTGTTCACCTCCAGACTGCAGGGGCAAAGCAGAGCACATGGAGGAACAGGCAGATTACATGCACATGGAGCCGAGGTCAGCACAGGTCTGAGACGCCAGCGCAGCCCCCCAGCCAACATGCCTCCCAGAGAAGCATTGTTCATTTGCTTGACGGATCAAGCTCACTGTCTCTTACCGTGTTAGTTCACAGTGTGGCTGCAGCGTCTCTAGGTTCCAGCTGACCCCTATACCATCACCTTTTGTCCAGTAGTTTGGGTCATTAACCACCACCCTATTCAGTTGTCTTATTTTAATTACTTTTATGTTCTTTTATTCGATTTTTCCCCCAGGCTGTTGGAGATTTTGAGGGCCCAGTGATTGGGTTTCGCGGATCCTGTGTACGAGGCCCTCAGTCTCTGCTTGGGCCCTTCCCCAACGCCTCTAATTCCCTGTGCCCACTGCCCACCATGTCCTGTCCCCTTCATAGGTCATTGTGTCCCACCACTCATCCATGCCTCATCTGCCCATGGCCCCGCCGCACAGAGAGCCACGCCCCATGCTAGCGGCGGCGGGGTGCAGGCAAGCCGGCGGAGGATGTCCGGATGCTGCCCTGAGCCAGCAGAGAAGGTGTTGGTGCCTCCCAGCCCGAAGCAGCTTGTTAACAAAGCACCACTTGCAGGATGCCTTCTGGGACACGGCAGTGGGCCCGGTACCAGGGCAGCAGACCCAGCTGGGCCCATCTGCTTTCCACTGTTTTAACTGAAATATCCCTGGGGCAAAATACCACTCAGGCTCACAACGGCACCGGAGTGCAGGCCAGAACCCGGAGCTCCAGCTGAGGATGAAACCTGCCTCCAGGCCTGCGGGCTGCCCCGGCAGCACCACTCAAGAGGGCCCCAACACCTATTCACACGCCTCTGACACCTCTGCATGTCCGCTGGCTCCGAAAACGCACAAGGACAACAAGAGTGAGCAGAGTTGGAGGCCCAGTGAGTGAATAATCAGGACCTTGGTAGACACCCTATGAGACACTGCAACTGGTGGGTGACTCCGTGTGACCCCAAGGCTTGGAAGGGTTCCAAACAACCATTTTGAAAGAGCCACTTGGCAATTCAAAGGTGAAGTCAGTGATTCTAGCAAGATGCTTTTGTTTCCCTGCTTGGGATGTGAGTGTGGCAGCACTACCTGCTCTTTCAACAACACAGGTGTGGCTGTTTTCATTTGTTACTCAAAGTACCAGAATTTGCTGGGAGGCACCGACGACGACTGACTGGTAATCAGTCACCTGTCAGACCTCCGACTGTGTGTTTATGAGGCAGCGATGGATACGAAGTGAGAAGGTCTGTTTTGCATGTTTCCATCCTTTACAGTACATAAACCTGTAATTCTCATCAAATCTGAAACGCAACCCTGCGATAAACAGTTGCTGCAGATGAGACTGGAACAGCGGATGTGTCTTTGGAAGAAGGCACCCCGGAGTGAATCCATAGCTCTTGGGGTTAAATATAAATATTTATTGTGTTTATTAACTGTATTTGTATTAATGTGTAGTACCAAAGGCAGCCCAAGGGAAACATTATTTCAGTGCACCGTGTACTCGCACATGGATGTGTTGACAATGAAGAACTCTCGAATCTTTTCATCCATATGAATTCTTGCACAAAAAGTTTGTAACTGATAAACTGGTCAGTCAACAGGAAATAATAAAAACCAGCTGATCTCGCTTCTTCTTACAAAGACACCAAGATGATGATCTGCACTGCTTACTGTAGACTTCACAGAAGAGCCTGTAGGACCTATATTTAAGTTTGTGAAATATTCTGGAGAATTTTTTTTGAGAGTTTAGTAGTTGGTTTTGTATCTGTAAGTTTGGATATCAGACGTTTATTTTGCAGCGATAGGTCCAATCCTGGGTCGTTCCCCGCATTGCAGCCGTAGACTCTGGGATGGGCTCTGGATCCCCGTGACCCTGAACAGAATGAGCAGTTACAGAAAATGGATGGATAGACTTTAATTTTGATAGGAAAATGGAGGTTAAAAATGGCATCTCAGGGCATTAGGGAGCAGGACACAGGAACATGTTTTGAAAATCACTGACCACCTATAGTTCTTTACCACTCTTGCTTTTGGATTAACATTTCTGCTCAACTGTCTCTTTAAATCTTTGTCTGCTGTTCACGGTTCATCTCTGGTAACTGGAGACACACATCTGTATACTTGCTACATATCCACCAGTTTGCTTGCTTACTCCCGTTGCCAGCCAGCCAGCCAGCCAGCCAGCCCCACCACCTCTACCCCTTGTTGTCTCTCCCAGTCCCTTGCAGAATTCACAACCAGGAATGTCCAACATCTGCATATTGCTTTGCATATAGCATACATGCAGTATAAAGAAATTTACTGCTAATCGTCATTAATTTTTAAACATATTTATTGTGAATGACTGTACATAACAATGTAGGTCCTGAAATCCTCCCAATAAGTGGTTAAGAAAATTATTGGAAGGCACTTAGCCTAAATTGAACACGTTCTGCTCTATAAATGAATAAAGCAGTATGTCGCATCAGCTAAACCGCACAACAGCCATAATGATGCCTGAAACCCATCGGCAAGAAATTTGCACCATTGGCAGGATAATAAAAACCAATGCATCAGTCTCGACAGCCTCATCACTTCTCAGCTGGTTCCAGAGGAGGGATTCAGGAGGTTCCACCACAGCTGGGATTGACCTGCCCTTGTTCTGTCTGCACAACACCTGCACACCATGTGGTTCCGTAAAAGTAAGGAGGTCTTTCTCAAGAGGACTGACAAACGTGGAGCTTGGTGTAAAGAACCACGAGTGTGACTTAGCAGATAAGAGATAAGTCAAATGCCCACTTTCAATCTCAATGAATGTGATAACCACCACCCACCGTTGTTGTGCACATTAACTGATGCGTATTCCAGTGCTACATGCGGTTTTATACATTTATAGGCCATTAACCAAGATACAGAGTACGTTATCTTGCATCACTGTATGCTGCGTACCAGAATAGGCTGGTGTGACAATAAGTCCCACTTGACCTGAAAGTAAATTTCAGTGCTATATTCCACTTGAAGTGTCATTATTACTCAATAACCTTTTTGTCCAAGACTGTTAGTTACTGCAGAGACCCTTAAGAAAGCCTGCATTAAACTCAACCTTTGCTGGCGTTTCTAACCAGAACCTACAGAACTACACATAAGCTGCAAGATTAAACACTGGATGTCTGAGTCTGTTTTCTTCATATGTAAGATGAATATGGAAGAAATCGCAGAGGCAAGAATGGTCAGATGAATCCTGCAGCCCTGCAGGTAGGTACTGTTTCCAAGACAGTTAGCTTTGAGCAATGTCAAGGTTAGCTTTGAGCAATGTCATGGTCATGGCATAGTCCTACTTGTGATAGCAAGCTTCCGGTAGAGCTGCAGAGAAGCCAAAGAACACCATGCGGTCCAAGCTGAAGGCATTTATCTCACAGGAAATCTCTTCTTTCTCACAAACAAGGTATTCCAGATCACAACAGTACAAGACTGAGTTTTGACCACACCATCATCTCATTTTCCCTTTTAACTATTAATACAGTTGCGAAAGCCGTCGACACAAAAAAGTTTAGCGACCTGTAGATGTATGAAATATACATACAGTGATGGTTTGGAGGACGCCAAGTGTGATTATGGCAGCCTCTCACATGATATCCCACAGTGATTGTTGTGTGTCATGTTTCTTGTATCTCTACTCTTTACTTTACTCACCGAGAGAACCAAAAAACTGCATGATTGTAGGGTGCCTGCACCCCTAACCCCTGTGATGCAGAAGGGTTGACTACATAAAAAACATTGAATATTGCAGCAGAAGTTTATATGTAAGCTGATAGAAGAGGTAAATTTGTGTAAACTTGCCCAGTTACGCATAACACTCACATGGCTTGCAGGTAGGAATCGAATGTGTGCTTCACACAAATCAGTGCCTTACCCTGCTCCTCACAGCCCCGCCCTGCTACGCTCCTTATAGAAACTCGCTGGGGATGCTTCTCAGAGAGAAGTCACGAGGCTCAGAACAGCAACAGCCTCCCAGGAGAGACTGCCGCATATCAACAGCACGGCTCAGCCAGAAGTCCCGCGATCTCCGCAGTCCATCATGACGCGCGTGTCGAAACAGTCTGCGTGATTGCTGTGGTGCATCTCCGCAAGCATCTCTGCACGTGTGTCAGCGTTTGCATCTGCGTTAGCGTGCAGCCGTTCGCTTGTGTGGCTGGCACGCGCGAAGGAAGCTGCATGCTGGAGACGCCAAAGCCGGCATACACAGAGCCTTCGGCTCCATCCTGAGCTTTGCCGAACAGAGTTAATGACCACACCGGGGATTTGAAAAGGTGCCGTTGGCCGCTTCTGTTTCAGCCTGGGACTTGGCCAGCTGGAAGCAAAGCCAAAGTACAGATGGCAGGAGTGATAAGGAGGGAGTGTAACGGAGTGTGAGCTCGTGTTTAGCACTAGCAGGCACCAGGGGGACAATCCGGGTCCGGGTCTCACATTACAGTCTCAGAAAACAATCTGTAGGCCGCGTGGGCTCAGAAAAGGCGATCCATGTATAATGTGCCTTTGGAAGCCAAAATGACAAACGATTATCTCTGCTGAAATGCGCACACAGAGACTAGAGTTATTCTGAGCACAGCACAGTTTACTCACATTGTGCAGATTTATATGCAAGCTGATATATTCTGATGTCAGGAGGTTGTCGTTTTCTAAGGTCAGAGCAAACACTACAATTTAGCAGGCTGCGTGACGGATGCCCCTGCAGGGTAAGTGGTCCTGCCCCACACACATGGGAAGTGCACAGAGGACCGAGCAGAGGGCCAAAGCCCGTAACGCCGTCATCATTTTTACCTATCATTGATTATGGTGATGTAATGTACATGCATGCATCTGCCCACTGTCTACACATGTTAGATAGCGTTTATCATGGAGCACTGAGGTTTATTTCAAACAGCGGTTCTCTAACCCATCA
>JAODKF010000147.1:26385141-26405311 GCA_026779585.1 Mormyrus proboscirostris
AAATGACTGGGTGCAGTGTCTGTTGTTTTCACTGGGCAACAGGACACAGGAACAGGTTTGTCCTCTGTCTCTTTATCTTTCTCAGAACAAACTCCCAGGCTGTCAGTCAGCCCCTGAAACTGCCTTCTGACACACATGCTCTCACAGAAGTGCTCAGAGCCACCGTTCCCATTCAATATTTACAGTATCACAGCACAATGTCTGTGGGGGTGCAGTGGAGCATGTGCCATCTTGAGCGGGCAGGTTCTTAAAGGGGAAGCATAGCCTCATCCTACCACTGCGGAGTCCCTGCAAACGTACCACCCCAAATTGGGGCTGGGACCCAGAACAGCAGTGCCTGCCCATTTCTAGAGATGCTAAGCATGTGCGCACGACTGGGTGGCTCCGTTTTGGGCAATATTAGGGCTATTGCTTTGCCGGTCCCTTATATGCATACCTGGAAAAGCCACCTTCCCACCATGATACAGAGAGTCAAGGTGCAGGATGTATACCTGATTCTGACTAGCAGTCAGCCTTGTTATTTATGAAATCCCTTTAGCTTTGCCCTGACAAAGCCGAACAGACACAAATAAATGCAGCAGGGTGCTATAGCCAGTAACTCGCCTCGTAAAAATGGCAGTCACCTGACTACCCAGTGTTGCTGTGATGTGGGCGTGACTCCTCTGAGCCACCTCGACGTTCTATGGTATCTCCACACTGTTAGCATGAGTCCCCTTCTACACGCTGCTAAGTCTGGATAGGGTGTTGGTGTGATGACAGGCTCTGGCTGTGTGTTTCACCCAGTAGGGCTGTGAAAATCAGCCCCCATGTCTGAAGGTTTGGCTGGAACCACGCAGAACCTTACAGGACTTCACAGTCCCTTGTTCCAGATCACTACTTGCTCTCTAGCATGCTGTAACACAGTGGGGTGGGCTCTGGCCTGTATGAACAGAGTTCCTTTCAAGCCAAGCCTGCATGTGTGTGTTTCTGTGATGTCAGTCTCACTTTTTAACACTGTGTGGCCTCAAGAGGGGGTCTCCAGGATTAATTACCACCTCACCCTGCACATACACCTTCTGTATGCCTGGTCTGAGTACAATGCAGGTCTGCACGCAGAACATTACCGCAACTTAAGAATGTTGCCCATGTGTTTGCACAAATAAATCAGGTATACAGCAGAACTGAGTAAATATGGCAGAATGGCTCTGTTTGTGTCCCATTCAGCCACCACCCCACTCCCTCTTACAGATGACTCCTGCCACCCCACACTGACTCCCTCTCACAACTGAGTCCCATCATTCCATGATGACTCCCATTACAGCTTTGACTCCTGCCGTCCCATGCTGACTTCCTCTTACCGCTGTGTCCACCCATGTGCATGTGGGTGAAATAGTGGTGCATTTTCAGCAGAGCCTTTTCTTTTCAATTTCTTCTCTATTTCCCATTGTTGTCCCCCACAGGCTCCCCTGGAAGTGTCAGTCTGTGGCCATGATGGCCCAGTCTCTCCCCAGAGCAGTGTGGTGGGGGGGGGGGGAAGCTCACACACACTCCACCACAATATCTACCTAATAAAGTCACCTGCACCTAGGCTGCCATCCTGCCCTCTTCCATACCAGAATCAACTCATAACTGCAACTGCAGTGAGCCATGGGGGGGGGGGGTGTTCATAAAACGCTGTGATCCGTGCAGTACATACTGTGGTTGGAACACAGCCCCAAGCACACCATCCTGATCTGCATTTTTGTGGAATAAGGCAAAATATTTCAGTATTTATTTTTTTACTAGATTTTTTGCATTTTCAGAGGTTCTGCTCTTGAGGTTCCACTCAAACCCAAGGCTCTGTGCAGGCCAAGCCATCACTGGCAGCCCCTCCAGGCAGCCCGGACACCCACCCCTTGGAAATAAACATGCTCTTTCCACCTTTTCCGAGCTGCTGTCAGTCCAAATCAGGCCGCCTGGTGCTCACAAAACCAAGCTGATCAGGGTCGCTTCCCACCCTGTTCATACCAACCCTCTCTGCATTGCCACCTGCCCCATTTTGCGGCTCATGTGAGGTAGCGGCAGGTAAGTAAGTTTCACTGAAAATTTGCTGGTGGGGAGCTAAACTCAATTTACCCCCCAGGACCCATGTTGAAATTCCACATCTCTGTTCCCAACTATAAAATGGCAGCAATTCTTCGGAGGTCACGTTTAACAAGGAGAGGCTTTGGCAAATGAGCTGCGCGCGTCCTAAGCGAGACCAGCCCAGATAATCATTCCCAATGTCTGTCGGTGCTGGTGACTCGTTCCTCCTCCCGGGTGACGGGATGGCGGCCAGGACGAGCACAATAATAAGCACAGCCCGGTCCTGCCACACACATCATACCAGTCGAGAAAACTAGCAGGTGAAGAAGGCACCGCGAGTCGTCCCAATTACGCCATGGAGATGTTGCCGTCCTCCGGGGTACGGCGGCCGCTGGCGGCGCTCTGGCGGTAATTAACGGTCCGTCGCTGCTTAGATGAGCATGTCGGGAAGGGTTCATTATTAATCCATTACACCGTCTCTTTCATTTTTTGGTACAAATTACTCTAATTACACCGCAGTACAGAAGAAGTTATTTGTCACATGCTGGTGAAAATGATGGCTACCTAAGGAATATGAGGTTTCTGAGCCAGGGGATAGTGTTTTTGTCCACATGATCATTTAGTTTCAGGAGATTGGATGTCAGCTGCCAGATGACTAGAAGCATCTAATTGATGTTTTTTCCAGCAGTGAGAGTGTGCTGTGTGGCTTAACGCATCACCATCTAAACATTAGCAAACCATCTAAACATTAGGAGCCAAGCGATATATAACTCTTTCAGTCTGCTACCAGCACAGGATCACAGAGCCCATCCTGGGAAACACAGAACATGAGAAAGAATGCATTCATACACGTTTAGGTCATCTCAATATGTTGTATCAACACTTCTGGAACATACCGATCCGATGAACCTAGCTGCTGGATTAACCAGAGTCTGCAGGCAAAATGTATGTATGTGAAAAGCAGAGCGAGTGTGGAAACCAGCAGCAGGATAGGAGGCGGAGGACGGGACGGCTCCATCAGTGGCGCTTAGTCAGTGTGTGTGTTCATGTGCTTCGGTGAAGCACGCGCTCACGTGTGAATGCATGCGAGTGTGCTCGCAGCAACACAGAGGCCCGGCGTTTGGCATGTTGGCTGCCCAGCTCGGGAGAGAGGGAGAGAGAGAGAGAGAGAGAAAGAGGAGACAAAGAAACAGACAAGGAGAGGGAGAGACAGAGCATGTGGGCCGCCAAGCGCTAAGGGAGCAGAGTTATTTTTAAGGGCCGGCGAGACAGGCCAAGGCAATTAGGAGAGAGAGACCAGGAAGGGTCTACAGAGGGGGAAAAGGCCACCCGGCCAGAGAGAACCATCCCCTGCTTCTCAAGATCACAGACCTGCTCACTGGTAGTGTGTGGGTGTATGTCTGCAGCGGGAAGATAGATTTTACAGAAAGAAAGGCTACACACATTTACAGAGGCGAGTTTGTGCGCCTTAGGGATACAGTGCGACTCTCAGTTCATACCGTTGACGTAATCAGCAGTGCTGGGCTGGCCAAGCAAAGCTTCTGCCTCTCTCTCTCTCTCTCTCACACACACACACACACACACACACACACAAACTCCAGAACCTTCACTGCCAAAACTGCTAGACAGCATTATGGTGAGGGAATGAAGGTGAGTAGTTGCCTTATTTCATGACTCACACACATACCTATGCTGATGCACATGAACACTCAAATACACACAGACAATGTCCAGGTGCTCCGCCCCCAGCCCCCCGCCACGGTGCCGCCTGGTGGAGCAGCCAACACCTGCAGGTCCACTTGCCAGAATACAATTGCAAAGCAACACATGTCAGGGGACGGGGGAGAGTCACTTGGTTCTGTCAACAGTCAACTGACTAGAAACAAAGCCAAAGATCAGAGCTTCTTGTGTGAATGTATTCCACGCCTTCTTCAGGAAGCTATCAAACCTCTCGTGGTCTTGTCAGCATCTCCTTCTTCAACCTTCTACAAGTTTAATTGGTTATAATCTAATACACTGTCAATACTTCTGTGATAGTACTGATAGTACTGTTTAGATCATGGTGACCGTGGTAATTGCTTAAATGAGGGTGTGGAACAGAACCAGTGAGCAACAAAGTTTAACTGTAACCATGGTCATTGAATGCAGATGCATGACTGTGAAGGGAGAGGTTTGCTCTTCATGGCTGTTCCATGAGCTGCAGCCCTCAGCTCACGAAGGTGTCACCTTCCACCATCAGTACCGCTGGCACATGTGTGCATTGAAAGGGGTCGCCCAAGGAGTTGTGTATTTAATGGATTCTGGGAGACCTAGTTTCCCAAATGTCAGCTCTGGCCAGCATAGGATCAGCTATCAGGTCTTGGAGGTGAAAACACGGCCATTTTGCACTGCTACAATGTTCCTTAATCACCAGACACAGGCTTCCCTTGAATCTCCGGGAGAAACCAACAGCTAATGACGACAGAATGTCAATAAACCCATACAGAACATTTGAACCATAACAGTGTCCTTCTACCCTCAACAGCAAAAACACACCTTCCTTTAACAATTCTCTCTGGGGCCCATTTACTTAGCAAATACCTCACCAGAATGTCTGTCACTGTGCTCCAAATAAGGCCAAAGTGTGTGTGAAATGCTGGGGGTTCCCAGAGGGATCACAAGCAAACATGGATGGTAGCGGCATGCGGGTACCGGCTGGCGTCCTCCTGACGCACGTAGAACACCAGATAAAGATCTCAGCTGCGGAACAGGGGCTGTGTCGGCAAGAGATTTCCTTACAGGAATGGTCATGCCCCCCTCATATGTCAGACTGCTATCAGTATTCGCCCTGTTTGACGAGCACGTGGCAGAAGGGGGCGCTACCTGCAGGGTGGGATGGGGAAGGGGGGTTCGATGGGAGTGGGGGTGCCCAGATTCCACTTCAGTCAATAGTCAATACAGGCACTGTATTCCTGTACCGGATCCGCCCGCCCTGGTCCGGCCTGTCCTCAGAGGGGAAAATAGATTCCTGCCCAGCCCCCCACCCTCCATGCCAAGATAGTGCGGTTGGGACAGATGATTATAGTAAATGATGAATAGCCTGATGCTAAGTGGAGCCATGGAAACGATGAAACACGATACAAACCGAAAAACCCCAGAAAACCCCCACACCCGGACCTAGGCGGATGCCATTACAGAACTCAGTGCCATTACTGGGTAAATGAGTCCAATTACTGACAGCGAGGATCCATCTCCAGTGGGTCCTGTGGGTGTTCAGATTGGCGTCTCACCTCCTTGCTAGTCTCCATTCTCTGGCTCCACGACGAGAACCCTATTTTAGGAAACGTGCATTTGTTTAAATACCTATATGCTGCCTTATTTTCCCTGGGGGCTTACTGAGCAGTAAGTTCAATGCTGCTAGGGATATGTTTTAAGGACTCAAACCGGCGGAAAAAAGGTTTGTATTTAATATTTAGTACTCATTTCACGTAGCACGCGGCAACATAACGGAAACAAACCGAGCAGGCGCCAGAGCGCGCGCGCACGAAGGGAGCGGGAAACCAAAGCGGAGCCCCGGCTCTCCGTCAGCGCGCTGCCCCGCGAAGCAGCCCGCCAGCTCTGCGGACAGGTGAGCAGAGGAAGGATGACAGAGGAACCGTAGAAATATTACATTTGCAGCAAACAGTCAATGGCTACCTGCGAGCTCCGGTCAGGACAGTAGGAATTTAAGCTCCGGGAGAGACAGACCGTGTCCACGGTGCTGAGGAGCGGGGACCCGGCTGAGGTTCGCGTGTTATCCGCGTCGTAAATGCGCTTTGAAGGGACGAAACGCAACGAGACGGCGTGCTCCGTTTTCTGATGGTAAACAGTCCGGGACTGCGGGCGTTTGGCGGACCTCTGCGAGCTCCGCGCTCTACACGCGAACCGTAATTGTACAAGTCAGTAGACCTTTATGTTTAGTATGGGCCAGAAGCCAAAGGAAGAAGGGCGGACGGCGAAACAGAAGGCCTCCCTTGAACCGAATTGGTAAACGCCCCTTTAATTTTTAAAAATGTATAAGCCCGTTGGAGTCTTCATTGTACGTACAGTATGATCAGTTTTGAGCCAGTCAGCCGCCACATGATCTACCAATATTCATTTAACAGCCCAATAACTTATTTAGCGGTTTCTTTTATTGACAAGCATGTTACGCATTCAACAAATAAAAAAACGCAACATTTGTTTGATGATCTTTATTGTAGATTAATAACAGTGACATTCACCACTCATGATTAATGAAGTCGAGAATACGAGCACCCACTGGAAGAATACTGGTTCCACCTTGTGGACAAATTGAGAATACATATTGCTTATTGAGACATTGGAAACTGCGGAGTACTTAGCGTCCTGGTACAGTACAACCTGGAACATTACAAAATTTTAAATAAATACACAGGCATTCATTAAAGATCATAGTACTGTCAGGATGTTTGAAAATGCAGAAGGCACTGGGTCAGACCATAAACAGAGACAGTCTGAATTTTTAGGACCAAAAAGGCACTTGGGGAACACTCAGTGACGGTTTGTGGCACCTTTCAATAATGGTTGACTAACTGTAAAAATCAGGCTCTCATTAACAACGTCATATTAACATGCTGTTCATTCCAGTTTGTATGTAAGAACTTTTCATATCCTCAGTAAAAAATAAAAAAAAGTCAAACACTATTCATCCTCAGAACTTTGTCAAGACTGAGTTCAGTACCTATATTACTGAATAAACAGCAGGTTCTCCATGCATTGGATTACAGAGATCATACAGTATTATAGTTAGCACACTATACAAGCTGGACCACACATCACTCCCACCCCAAAGCCTAGTGCTCTATTACACGTACAGGATCCATCATGATTCACCTATAGCACACAACCTACATTACCATGAACTAGTTAAAATATAAAGGTGGGCAGCCATACAGCAACAAGCATAGGTAAATTCAGTTTAAAATCTAGCACATAAAAATGAAAGATCCTGCAGGAAATTATGTAATGTGCAAGACTCTTACAAATAATAAATCAGTTTTGATGCACTTAGCATAACATGTAGAAGACAGTACAGCCATGGCTAGCACTGAATATCATTGCTCGATAGCTGCTGCACGCCCATCATTACGCTTTGCAATAGAGATGGTCCTGCGTCACCTGGAAGAGGGTGCTGACACAGAGGTGCCCCTCCCTTCCTGCCCACTGCCCTGCATAGCACACCATTGCCAGCCAGGTTGAAGGCACAGGAGGGATCACACAGCGAGCCTTTTGCTGCCAGGCCCCCGTTGTCGCCGTGGCAGCAGAGGGGCGGGGGGGAGGGGAGAGGAGGTGTGTCATACTAGAGGGGTAAAGCTGCACACTGGTCTTATCTCTCCCTCACATTGCTGCTTTGGGGGCCAGCAATGGCCTGTAGGGGGGAAGAAAAAAAAAAAAACAACCTAAAAAGCACACAGACGTGTGCACTCACTGCCACCTGGGGAGGCGCCCCCCCAGAGATCGCTGCCTGTGATGCACAGCTCTTTAGTGGAGAGACATGCCGAACACGCGCTACTTTCACATGCTTATGAGGAGCGGAAGCAGATGCAAAGGCAGGCTGAGTGCAGAGTTATCAAACAGGTAGACTGTGCTGATTGCAGCCATTGTTTGCCACAACTGGCTGTTATTTCAAGGGCCACGACCATGTGTTTATCAATTTTCCTTGACTTGAAAGTTTTAGCAGACAAGCAATACGAGTAATAAAAGCAAAATCATAAAACTATACAAACATACACAAATCATTATAAAAAGACACTTCGGGGTATAATAAAATATGAAAAGGGCCAGGGGATTCCTTGGAAATTAGGCTACAACCAACCACCTTTCCTATTGGTTGAAACACTGGCTTCATTGACCAATGAAAAAAATAAGCAGATGAACGAGTGCAAAAAATAGCTCAACAGTTACTCTGGAGACACACACAGTCCTAAGCGCCATGGCTTTATTCTCCAGGAAAAGGGACTTAACTGAAGTCCCTGTTGGGCAGAATGAGCGGGGCCACTAAGGTCCACAGGTAGAGCGCGAGGCCCAGCCAGCTGGAGGCGATCTTCACCCAGACCGCAGGCATGGTGCTCAGCATGGCCTGGGTGGTGGTTTCGGGCCTGCGTGGGAGGAGGATACAGACAGAGAGGCAGACAGGGGGGGTAATAGAGGGGAGAGAAGGCAGAAGAGGGAGGTAGTCAGGCTGTGAATTAGACTAGAATCAAAAGGAAAATGGCCAGCTCAGTCTGGCCCTGGGGCCTCTCACAAGATAAAATGCACAGTGAAAACTGCTGGTATTCAGAAGCTCCGGCCCTTAAAACTGCCACTATCATTTGTTCAGTCTGACACAAACTCCACTGTAACCAAGCGGCTTGGCGTCACATGATCCCGAACCATTGGACATCACAAACATTAGAAGGGCGATACTCACTGGTACCAGCTTGTGAGGGTCATCATGATGTAGAGAGAGGCCAGGAAGAGGCAGAAGTGGAAGAAGGAGTAGCTGTAGGTAACGCCTTCTTCCTCATTGTCCAAGGCCCTCCTGAAGCCGCCCTCCTCAGCCCCGCCCTCTGAGGCCTCGCCTCCTTCCCCAGTCTGCATCAGCCTGTTTACCTGAGTGTTGCTGGAGGATCTGATGCTGTGGAAGGGAATTTAGAAGAGGTTAAAGTCTTTGTTAGTGCCCAAGGCCATGAATTCTCCTTATAAAGCACGTATCCAGCTACATCAGACAAAGGCTCCCGTCAGATCTAATTTTCCCAAGTCTCCTAATTGAAGATCATTAAGCCATCTAGAGTTTACCTTGCATAGAGGGTGCAGAAAAAAAAGATGACCAGTCCTACAATGCCCTGCGCATCCCACCACTGCACCTGCCCTGGGGTGGCAGTGGGGCTGGGGATGCTGGTGCTGTTGGACACCAGGCTCAGAAGGCTGGGGTTACAACTGCGGTCTAGGGAGATATACACAGTGGTTGGGGGTGGGGGTGGGGGTAAACAGGGAGGTAACTTTCAAACTAAAGTACACGGATATACTAGGGGTAGGAAATTGTGACTGTGTTTTGAAGGTTATGGGTTTGAATCCCTGAGTGGCACAGCAATCAGTCACCACTGGGCACTTACCGGGGTTGTTGGTCATGGAGGACCAGGTGACATACATGGTATACAGGCTGATGAGCGACGCCTGCAGCAGGCCAGACTCTGGCTGGGCTTCCTGCAGCATACACACACACACACACACACACACACACAATCTGATGGACATGCACAAAACCACCCATGCAGAGCTCCAGTACCTGCATGCCAATGTGTGATCTTCACATACTGCATTAGACCGAGAGTGATTGAATAATGACAACAAAAATATAAATGTACATATTACATCTCTTATGGTTAGTCTCTTGAGGCCTCGTCCTCACCTCGTGTTTTAGGCGATTAATCTTGTGTTTATGTGAATAAAGCACTAAAGCGAAGCAGATGAGGCACAAACCTGTACTGGGGGCAGGATCGCAACGATGGAAACGATGATGCAGAAGATGAGGTTGAGGCTAATGAACACCTTGTGCTCGGTGCAACCGCTGGGCTGTGTGTAGTATACGTAGAAAAGCACCACCGCGGTGAAGGCCAGGGCGTAGTGCAGAATGGTGAAGGACAGCAGGCCTGTCAGCCACAAGGGGGCATCAATGCTTCACCTCAGTTTCATTCACAAATATGTCTTTCTACTGGCGACATTTACCAGAGCTACTTACATATGTATACTAATTTGTCATGCAGTAGTCATGGTCGGTCCTTCATAAATGTAACATGGAACATTGGATAAACACTGCAAAAAGCGCACCTGCAAACCAGCACTTCTTATTCCCCTCCTCGGCATTCTCGAGCCAGGCCTTGTTCCAGTTGTAGGCAAAGTCAATGAGGAGGATGAGCTGGATGACAATGAAGATGAAGGAGCCCACCACACCAAAGTAGAACCACACTGCGTGAGAAAAGGGATTTCACTGAGCGACACGCTCCCTGCATCTGTATGAACAGGAGGCTCTGAACCGTACCACTTCCTGCTGACTGTCAAGAGGCGTCTCATAATCTGGCTACAGCATAAAAAGTACAGCAGATCACCAATGGGTGCCATTCTGTATTTAAGCGATGGGTATTAATTCAAGCAAATGTTGCAGTGATGCAGACAGCCAGACAAAGTGTGGGAAGAGCCCTGGGACTTGGTACTGTGAGCACAGAACACATTTGTGCTGCTGCCGATGCACAGAGAGCCTGACTACCTCCCTCTTACATAAGCAAGCACCCCTACGATTCTGTTTCACTATTTTTAGTTGCCCCTTTCATTCGCACCTTCAGTTTGTGCTGCTGCTCAGCTAGCAGGAGGCATGGTTTCCTCATTACATTTATGATCAGATGGAAACTAATGAAAAAACACAAAGCAAAGAAGGTACGGCACAGTATATAAAGCCTTAGCTGCAGGACGCAGGAAACTGTAATCAATCACTTTCTCAGTGGAGACACTAACTGAATCCCAGGCAACTGAATTTGGGTCACTTTCCGACGTTAGAGCTACTCTCCGCAAGGTTGGCGCTCTTTCCAGGCCGTTCCCTTCAGCACAGCTGCATGGCAGTAATGAGTGAAGTGCTCTCAAGCTGCTATACAACCAAATGCATTAAGATGCACGTGAACATCTGCCTTGCATTCCTGTCCTGCTTCCACTCGGATTCCCCTGCTTGGCAGCTTACTGGCTGGTCAGACTTGGATCCAGATTCGCAGCATTTAAGGCCAAAATGTTACAGCATGGCTGACTACACCAAGGTCCATGTAGTCTTAAGCTGGACCTCCTACAACACATTTAAATACTTAGAAGTTTTCACCAAAACCTTTTCATAAAAATCTATCCACATATAAACTAGCGGAATTCAGGTTGAATTTTACTGAAGGAGACTGGTGCTCACAACCCCAGGAGTACAATAGCACAGCCACCCCCAAAAATGAAGGTCTCAGCCATGCAGCCAAAGATGTTCCATGCCCCAGATAGCAGTGAATCCACGCTATTTAATATGGACTCAAACGTGGCCTCTCGCCTTCGGTTACAGCCATAATCCTTATTTCAGCACATTCAGATCAGATCGACTTTACATCAGAGCGCATTATAAGGGTAACAACAACAACAGATTGAGACTGCAGCTCAGCAGAATTTCCCATTGACCCTGAAAACCAAACTACTGCCAGTGAGTTTGTTTAGCAATGGTTAGGTCAGAGCAACCGCTAACGTCCCGTTATAAAGCCCTGCCTTTCATGTGGAGTTTCATTGTATAAAAGATCTTTAACATGGTTCTCATTATCACTAATCCGTTCATTCGTTTGTTTACTACCTATTTGATTTATGCCACTGTATAGCTAAAACACTTTTGCACTGCAAAATTCTGTTTTTCCACATCATTTCTGTTGTCACCTCTGAAGCACTTCCATTTATACACAAAGTCCTTCTGACCACAATGCACCATTATTGAAGCATGTACAGCCCCCACATGAGAGATGTCATCACAGGGGAATATGCACCAAGCAGTGCAGCCATTATACGGGGAAGGGCATTTTCAGAGTTGACCCAGTGAGAGAGCCATAAATTAGGCCAAAGTCCCGTTACATGGAGAGCCAAGAGGTAGGCAGCTGTTCAGACTATTCAGTAAAACCTGCATGGCAACTTCTAATGTATAAGTCCCCTCTGGTACTGAAAGATAATGTGCCTGAAGAGGGCCTCATTTGATATAGTATTTAAGTCTAGGGGTCGTCATCCTAGGTTAGTGTAAATTTGGTAAAGAACAGGGTACATCTCATATGTCAATCTGTGCACGGCCCTAACACAAATATGGACATCCACCTGCACCCAACAGCACCAGAGGTGTAGCACGTGTCATGATGTCGGCATTTAACGCGCCACAACACCCCGCCCCCCGGGTACAGTCCTGTCCAGAAAGCAGCAGCCCACTGGGTGCATTAGGGGGCGCCAATGAGTTTCCACAAGTCCAAACAGCAGCAGCCCACAGGGTGCGCTTGAGGGCACCGGCACGCAGAGGCGTGTATGCAGGTCCTCAGTGCTTCAGTCTGCTGTGAAGAAGCCTAATGAGAAAACCCAATCTAATAATACGTAACAGACCCTTATGACAGGCCTCGACTAGGAGGTGTATTCCTGCCTTGCTTACCTTTACACCAACAGACCCCTGCAGCTGTAAGTGGTGAGAGCTGAGGAACTGCTGCTATGCGCCGTGAGGAAATGCACACGTCGCATTTTTGTAGAATCTGTTAATCTAAAACCCGAATGAGTGTGGTGGGAGTCAGAGACCCAGCTGGACAGCAACCAATGAAAGGCTGTCGGCGGTATGACGCGTGGTGTAAAGGCTGAACCCCTGGACTTTGGACAGGAGAGTCAAGTGACACTTAAATAGTTCTGTGTACGGTTACAGCAGGGACAGTGTAACTGTTTCCAGATGTGGGTTGCTTTTTGTTTTCCTCTTCCCCTTTTAACCACTTAATATACAGCATCTGGCTTAGACAAAAAAACTGCAGAGAGGGGATCCAGGAGTACACAAGTTACTAAGTAAAAGCTCAACAAATATCCAGGAGATGCAGCACATATGGATGAAACGGAGATTCCCAATTTGGGGGTTATAAACCACGCAAAACGACAGCAGCAAACAAAACCCACAGCACACAACTTTGGGGAGGCCCTGTGCCCCAGGTGGTACCTGTGTTGAAGGTGCCGTCCGGAATGAAGAAAGCGCCCACTGTTGTACCAACCAGGATCAGGAACTTGAAGAACCAGAACCTGAGAAAGCAACACAGGACGATTCAGAACCTTGAGTGACCCCCAGCCAAAGCCCAGATGGGCGCCTGCAGTACTGAGTACTGTGTAGCCCAATGGGTCAGGTATCGGGGTCTGTGTCCAGAAGCCTGCTCTCACCTGTACATACATGTCGTGGTCTCAGAGAGAGCCAGACAGAATGTGTGAAAACTCCCCAATGTCCCCATGGCAATGAATAAAAGTATCATTATTCTATTCCCAGAACCTTCAGTCAAGGCAATTAATGAGGAAAAGTAGAGTATTTCCAAAGCCCATTCGTCTTGCCGGTCCCCTTTCATGCGGGATTCGGGCTGCGCAGAGTGATTTGGCCTCGTTGAATAAAGGAGGGGATGAGCAGAATGCTGGCTTTAAGAGGCCTCCCAGGATGCCCTAGACAGACCGCATACGGGTTCACCAAGGGGGTGACCTGTGAAAGGCACACCTCTAACGGGCAGAGCTGCCAATACTAGCGTCTCACACAAAGAGGCGCTCTACACACTGCCAGCAGCTCTCATATGCCTGCCAGCAGGAAATAAGCTTACCCAGGAAAAGGGGGGGGAAAAAGAGAAAAAGAAAAGCCATGAATGTCCCTCTTTTCTTCGCTGCCAGTCTGGGTGGCTGTGTTGATGCCCTGAGACACTGCCAAGGCTGGGAAGCAGAGGATGCCACCCCCTTAAGACCACATTTAACCCTGGCGACCCCTAAACCTGGTGCTGGCAGTCTGGTGAGTTAATTATGCATTACCAAACCTTTTACACTCACACTGAGTGGGGGCTGCGCTCCAAAACGGCCTGCCATTTGTGCCATTTGGTATTTGAACCAGCAGCATTACTGCTGTATCACCCGCTGCCTATTTTACAGGTCTTTCCCAGTATCAAGGCTGTGGGATCCTTCAAATGAAGTGGAAAGCTCCCTTAGGGTCAGTGGCGTATGGCTTTGCAGGGTACACACTATCAATAATCAGAAGGTCGTCGGTTCAGATCTCAGCAGAGTGATCATATCACTTAACCCCAAGGACTACTGAATTACCCTGTGCCCTCACACCAAGCTTTGCTCTCATCTGTATACATCTGTGGGTGTGGGTGTGTCTCTAATAGGAGAGCATGATGATGATCCCTTTATACTTGTACAAAATGGTCAAATAAAATATCATCTCTCAAAATATGCATCCAGGACCCCTCCACAAAGACCGAGCCATTACGTACCCATTCTGCAGGGCTGCACGGGGGTCCTTGCTGCTGCGCACACGCACCATGATGATAGCGAAGAGGAAGAAGAAGCAGGCCATGGCGAAGCACATGCGGTAGACGGACTTATAACCAACGAAGACGTCACAGTTCACCTGATTCTCCAAGCCTGGTATAGAGCTGCCACCTTTGCAGAAGCCCGGAATCTGAAAGTACAGAAGCGCACGGCCACTGAGGCAAGCGGGCACACATGTGTACGTGTACCCACGCGTGCGCAACACCGCTCCCTCAACAAAAGCAGATCCTATACGCCGATCACAGACTGAGCAACCTGCTACGTAAACACATTTAAAACTCTTTTCTCCCGTTCCCCTATACCTAGAGAATCCTTCAGGGTTGAAATCAAATCCAAAACACTGACAGCACTGCGCCACTGGGTCAAATCATTCTAGCCGGTGAAAGCGCAGAAACCCCCACCACTGCTGGCCCCTTGAGTGGTGTGTGCACGCCGTGTCAGCCAAGTATGGATCTGACACATAAGGTCACTTTTACCGACAAGTGAGGATAGTCCAGCTGTCCAGTGGGTGAGGACGGGGCTCAGCTGCGCGGCCGACTCACCTTTCGAAGCTGGTCCTCCATGCCTGGTAGGATCATGATGACAGACACCAGGGTACCAAGGAGCAGGAAGAAGGAAAAGATCAGCCTGGTCACCGTGGAGTTGTTACTGAAGGGGCAGCAGCCACACAGTAGACAGGGGGCCGAGCCGCAAAGACAGGAGGCCTAATATGAAAGAGAGAGACAGGTAGTTAGATGCAGACAGTGGCTGGACACAATGTCTAATGCAAGACAGAGGGGCAGTGGGACACAATGTCTATGGTGAGAGCAACTGGACACAATGTCTGTGGTGAGAATGTGAACAAGAGAAAGACAATGAGTAGGACAGGCAGATACAAAAGGGAAGAAAGAGAATGACCTTTGAGGATGTAAGAGAAAAGCAAAGTCATAGCACAAACAATGAGGGTTTGGCTGGTTTAACTACATCAGTTCTCATTGCTGCCAGTTAAAGTTGATTATGCACCGTTTCAGCTACGTCATTTTAAAAGAACCTGTGGGATACAGGTTCATACACAGGAACACACATACTTCACTATGGAAAGACTCTTAATTAAAAAAAAAAATAAGACACAAGAACTGCTCGCTTAAATTATAAGCAAGCGACCAGGGCTGAAACGGTGCTCATCCTTGTCATGTAACATTCAGTACATCGTTTTCAGTTTGGTACACACAAAGCAATGAATGAACACACACAATATAATCAGAACCAAAATTCACAAGTAGACTTTAATCATGGAAAAGACAGCCAAATGTGGCTGAGAGATAGTTACAGTAAATGACAGGTATGGGAACATTTTAGTTTCCCAATAAGTTACACCAGCATTGTAGAGAGAGTAGTTGATAAGACCAGGATTGTTTGTTGGCTTATACCAAACTCTGATATGTTACTGAAAAAACATCCAACACGCCAAGCCACTAGAGATGACTTCACCAGAGGGTGCATATGAGGGTCACTCTGCCGGAGTTATAGAGGAATTTCGTTAGATATGCCACGCCGCTACGTAGTAGAGAACATGGGATATAGACAGAATTTTACTTAATGATTGTTATGAAGTTATAATTATTTTTTTACAATGTGCAAATAATTGTAAAATAGTGTTTTAGGTTTTGCTATTCAAGCATGTTGACAAACACATTGCCTTTTGTTTATTATTTATTAATTGCTCCTAACTCCTAAAGCAAATTCCGTTTTCCCTGCAGTACTGAAACTGCACCAAACCGTGAACCCAATAAACTGCATCCAAAAGTTAATTTTGTGTACCATTATACTCCAACAAAGTACATATGCAAGAATATTTGTATAAGCGTCTAAATGGTCACTATTGCATGTTTTATTGGTGGAGTATTTAACCAAATTTCATTTGACCACATGGTGTAATTTAAAATATGAAGTCACCACTGTCTGGTGTATGACGTCACTGCAACATATGAATAAAGTTTTATTCCAAATAAAGTAATCGATTGCAACACTGGGAGAGGAATTGCGAACACCCTACACGGAAATGGTGACATCAGTAAACAGGGATAAATTTAAAACATTACTGACTAATCGCAAAGACAGTCCAGCTCAGGGTTCGTCAACCTCTCTGTACACGAACCACGTATTCGTGGCAAAATGTTAAAAACAGTGTAAGCTAGCTTTTTAAATACCACGTCGGTACAAAATAAATTGTATTTTGATCAAACGTCCGTCATAATTCGTCGTGGTGTTGACCCTTGCTCCAACTCCTTAAACTGCCTTAATCTAAAATTTACAAGACACCAAGGAATTTTAAGTAAAATTCCAAACCGATTAAGAGATTTTAACTTGACAAATTCACGTAAACGACTCAGCAGCTATAATAAAAATTCCCATGGTTTTACACACTAAGTAGCACATTAATAAGTACACACATTTTAACACAATGCCCGTTAAAACAGACTACGAGCCGCTTCGAATTAAAACCGTCTACAAGTTATCCACGTAGCCAACCCTTTAACATCAATATACTCAATTTATCGCCAGCCGCACACTATACAGTATCTCCCCGGTCGCATGTAGTATCTAACATTAACAACGACAGCAGTCACTAACATTAATTCACATTTTTTACACGCAGCGTTCAGCTAGCTAGCGTTAGCCACCGCCGACCGAGACGTAAATTAAATGTCGACTTACGCAGCTGGCCAGCGAACACAATGCCATACAAGCACCCATCTTCCTTTCCTTCTCTTCTTCTTTACGTTGGTGGAAGACGACACAGATCACACAAAATAAATACGGAAAAAGAGGCTGACCAGCGGCCGAACGCAGACCCGCTTACGCTCCTCCTCCCGCGAGCCGCCTCTCCCCATTTCATTCGGTTTGACGGGGTTGCCAGTCTGAGATGATAATTTAACAGCGACCTCGCATACCGGACCGGAGACACCAAACGATCATAAAAAAAAGAAACGAAAAATTTAATTGAAATTCCAAATGGGCGGCTGCAGTGGTGTCATTGACCTATGCGTTTAATTTAAGTAGCTTAAATGAAAAATATTTCATTCTAATGACTAAAATGTTGTTCTTGCTAAAGTAAACTGAATGTCAGGTGTGAAGTTAGAGATGAATAGATGGGGAGTCTTTACCGGGGGGGCTAATAGATCGCAAAGCTATCCATCCATCCATTTCCTGAAACCGCTTAATCGCAACTGGGGTCCCCGGAGCCTATCCCGGGAACAACGGGCGCAGGAACCAACCCTCGGCGGGCGCCAACGCACCGCAGGGTGTACACACAGACAGACACACACACGGTCAGCGTGCGAACCCCACACCGAAAGGACCCGGGACCGAACCCAGGACCTTCTCGCTGTGAGGAAGCAGCCACCGCGCCACCCATATATGGCAAACTTATATATAGTATAAAAAGCTAGTTATGACATAAGTCAATAAAGTGGGGGGAGGGGGGCTATAAAGCAATAAACCAAACGACACCCCTGCTGAATATAATATCCATATCACGGTAGAAACACTTCATAATAAGATCCATCCATTTCCAGCTGCTTATCCTGGATAGGGTCGCCAGGGCTGGGAGATGAGGTTGCCTATCCAAGCGTCACAGAGCACACCTCCGGGATACACCCTGGATGTCAGTCCATCACAGGGTGCGTGCAAACACACTCTCAGTCATACAAGAGGGCCAATTTAGACACGCCGGTAGGCCTGACTGTGATGGGCTACTCTGGAAACCAGACTGGAAACGAGTGGAGCCAGTTATCGATCTCACAGCCTTGGAGACACCTTGCTACCTCAGATAATAAGACCGCCCTGTCAAAAAGCAAACATTTTGAGACGGACTAAACAGTTTCCTGGGCAGAAGAAGACTAGCCTGGTGACCGTGGAGCTCGATCATTACTGGGCGCCCTACCCAGATAAGTGGACGATCTGCGCTACTTAAAAGCGCACCATCTGGCAACCTTGCTGCGAAACAAGAAAATATCAGAAGACAGCCTCCTAGCGACCAAATCTTAGGTGTTGGGCAAACTTATATCATTCCCAAATTATTTGCAGTTTAACGCAAGAAATATCGCCTAGGCTCCAATTAACAAAAATTGCCAATAAATTAAATTGTTATATCTCTGCTACGCAGTTAGAAAATGGTTGATGAAATGAAATATATTTGATATATAGGCAATTTCTTTCTTTAAAAAAATGATCAAGATCAGTAAACGTTGTCCTGGGGTATCGTTTTAAATGCAATGCTAATGATTTGATTATAAGCAGGAAACATTAACTGAACGATATAACAAATAATTTACTGTCAAATTATTACCGTCATATTCAGAATCACAATAGGCCTACTTTTCTTATCCCGGAGGAAAATACATCGTAATTGCAGTCTGTGCAGTACACAGCTACACAAAAAGACCAAAATAGACAATGCACAATAACATATGGAGATGGTTATAAGTAAGTGAATATGAAAATAATTACAGTGCTGTAGCGAAGAATATTTAAATTTAGCCAGTAAAACATTTAACGAAAAACATAAATACACACACATATAAATATATAGGCCTATTCTTGATTATGTCATGTAAACCACTTTGTGAACTATTTGTTTTTGAAAAGTGCTATAAAAATAAATTATCCATCGATTTTCTTATCCTATTCAGGGTCGCAGGGGATCCAGTGCCCTGTGTATGTGTGTAATATTACACATGAGCCCTGAGTAATTTACCAGTTGCACACAGTACTTGAAGTGGGGAGAATGAGGTGCTAGTGCTCCTCTTTTATTACTGAGTACCAGCTGAGTGAGAGGTATTCTGAGGGTAAAGAATGAGGTGCGGGTGCTGCATAGCACTGAGTACTGGTGGGTGAGTACAGGCAGTGGTGCTGTTCAGACTGATGGCCATCGGGAGGAATGATTTCCTGTGGCGCTCAGTGGAGCATTTAATGTTGAGAAATTTTCTGAGCTGCTGGTGAAATCACTTTGGTCAAATCATTTAATGAATTTGTACAATTCACCTTGTATCTTTGAGGTCTGATGCAGATGCTTTTCTAAGCTATATGTTTTAAGCCAGCTAAAAAAGTATATCAGTAATATGTGATTTTCTGTTGTGTACACATTGTCCAAAGCGATATTTTTCTCATAGCGTGAAAACATTATGTTTGTCTTTAAATGACTATGCCATTTTAAAATTTCCTAATACTAAGACCAAATCAGTGCAGTGTGGCCAGCCAGATGCACGATCAGACCTGCAAATCCCAGAACATTTACATCAGACGATGCAGGTCCAGGGCCACAAAGATTGTTAGGGATCCCAGCCACCCCAACAACGTCCTCTTCTCTGTGTTGAGTTTGGGCAAATGCTACCGCTGCCTGTCGGCCAGCATAGAAAGGCTGAGGAAGAGCTTCTCTCCAAAGGCAGTCCGAGCCCTAAATGAGCGCAGTGTTTAGGACGTGCACACCGATGTCCTCAACAGCCCCCTCACCACTCTACATACTGTATACATTTGTAAATACGTGTGTATTCTGGGCTCTAGCACAGCCTCCACTTACTGTCAGTTTTGCACCATGGATATTAATGATGATTATTTAATGTTTAATGCTTAATTCGATGGGCTGGTTCATGGTGACACTGCACAGGGGACTGGATGGATGAATGGATGGATGGTTCTATGAGGTACAGAAATAAATTCCTATGGAAAAATGTAAAAATCTAGCGCCCTCTATTGGAGAATTATACCAATAATTTTACACTGAAATAGGAAAGGCATATTTGTCTTTTTGTATTCAACAAAAATGAAATAACAGGGAACTCCATGCCATAATGTACTTATTCCTTCTGGAAAACTGTATCCTTGTGGGAGTGAGTTTCATTCATGGCCCCCGACAGCAGTAGCAGTGTTACTTTGGTAACGTAACCATTTAATCCGTGTGACTGGTTTGTTTCCTTGATTGAAAGACTCATGCAGCTGTTTCACTTTAGTAATTGTGATACATGCATGATTAATG
>JAODKF010000147.1:26407702-26419569 GCA_026779585.1 Mormyrus proboscirostris
AATAACTCATATGGACACGTTCCTGACAGCAGCTCCTGTATACAGTCATTATCATCTTTCTTCCAAAGCAACATCTGTCCATGCATCTTCCCAGTATAATATAGGAATTCCAACCATTATGGCGCAGGTGACCTGGGATCTGAACCAACAAGCTCCAGGAGACAATTTTGCATTCTTGACGACTGTCCACAGACACATGTTTCTTATAAGCCGAAAGTTGAAGAACGAAATGAACTACATTACACTGACCATGCAGTTCTGTGTATATATGGTATATCTGCCTCTGTTTGCCTAAGAAACAGCAAATTCTGACTTTCCATGAAGTTTTTATCTCCAAAATTAGCCTCCAAGCAATCTCCCCAAGCATGTCTGCTCCTTCTGCATGCCAGCTCTCCTTACAGTGATTCATTTCCATTTCTTCATATGAAAAGCATCACTCCTGTCTTTCAAGTTCTCTCCAAAAGGCTTTTCTTTTCTCCATCCCAGCTAAGGAGGTTCTCTATAACTGGGTCATCAGGTTCTCTCGAATGTGCTGGAGTGACAAAGCCTGAACAATGATAGCAGTGAAAATCATTCTTCATGTCCGCTTGTGTTGATAAAATACCTAAGCTTACTGCCTTCCTGGGGAAGACTGACAAATGCATCAAATGCAGTCCCTCTGCATTTAAGTGTATGATTCCTTGTAGTTCTTGGGTCAGCCACACTGTCACAAACCTTTATATACAGCTCAAAAAATGAAAGGAACACTTTGAAAACACATCAGATCTCAATGGGAAAAAAATCATGCTGGATATCTATACTGATATGTACTGTGTTAGGAATGAATGGATGCCGCATTGTTTGATGGAAATGAAAATGATCAATCTACAGAGGCTGAATTCAAAGACACCCCGAAAATCAAAGTGATAAAATGACACAGCAGGCTAGTCCATTTTGCCGAAATTTCATTGCAGCAACTCAAAATCGTACTCAGTAGTTTGTACGGCCCCCTCAAGTTTGTATGGATGCCT
This sequence comes from Mormyrus proboscirostris, assembly GCA_026779585.1. Classification (NCBI taxonomy): domain Eukaryota; kingdom Metazoa; phylum Chordata; class Actinopteri; order Osteoglossiformes; family Mormyridae; genus Mormyrus; species Mormyrus proboscirostris. Next base: position 26,408,713 of record JAODKF010000147.1, read on the forward strand.
GACAATGTCGGGGAAGGATCCTAATGAGGCGACGGATGGTGTCCTGAGGGGTCTCCTTCAGATCTGGACCAGGGCATCACTGAACTCCTGGGCTGTCTGAGGTGCAACCTGGCGGTGTCAGATGGACAGAAACATAATGTCCCAGAGGGGTTCTATTGGATTTAGGACAGGCGAGTGTGGGGGCCAGTCAATGGTATCAGTTCATCCTCCAGGAACTGCATGCATACTCTCAACACATGAGGCTGGGCATCGTCATGCACCAGGAGGAACCCAGGACTCACTGCACCAGCATAGGGTCTGACAATGGGACCAAGGATTTCATCCCAATGCGTAATAGCAGTCAAGGTACCGTTGTCTAGAGGTCTAGAGGTCTGTGCGTCCCTCCATGGATATGCCTCCCCAGACCATCACTGACCCATCATCAAACTGGTCATGCTGAACAATGTTACAGGCAGCATAACATTCTCCACGGCTGTCACCTGTGCTCAGCCTGAACGTGCTCTCATCTGTGAAAAGCACAGGGCGCCAGTGACGGACCTGCCAATTCTGGTATTCTATGGCAAATGCCAATTGAGCTCCACGGTGCCGGGCAGTAAGCACAAGACCTACTGGAGGATGTCAGGTCCTCAGGCCACCCTCATGAAGCCGGTTTATGATTGTTTGGTCAGAGACATTCACACCAGTGACCTGCTGGAGGTCATTCTGTAGGGCTCTGGCAGTGCTCATCCTGTTCCTCCTTGCAGAAAGGAGCAGATACCGGTCCTGCTGATGGGTTACGGACCTTCTATGTCCCTCTCCAGCTCTGCTAGAGTAAATTCCTGTCTCCTGGAATCTTCTCCATGCCCTTGAGACTGTGCTGGGAGACACAGCAAACCTTCTGGCAATGGCATGTATTGATGCACCATCCTAGAGGAGTTGGATTACCTGTGCAACCTCTGTAGCGTCCAGGTATCGCCTCATGCTACCTGTAGTGACACTGACCGTAGCCAGTCAAAAAAGATAAGGAGGGAAAATGTCAGTGACCTCCACCTGTTACACCATTCCTGTTTTGGGGGTCGTCTCATTGTTACCCCTCTAATGTGCCTGTTGTTACTTTCATTAAAACCAAAGCAGCTGAAACTGATTAACAACCCCCTTTGCTACTTAACTGACCAGATTAAACCCAGAAGTTTAATTGACTCTGATTAAAAAGAGCTCCTTTCATTTTTTTGAGCAGTGTACATCTATTGATTGCCCTTGCTTTCTCAGTAAGCATGGCTGATTTGATTATATTTGCATCTGCCTAGCCTGTTCAAAAATACACTGGGGCAATGGTAACTCCGAACATCTGTACTCCACAAAGTCGGTTTCATTAATTCTCACACCTTTCTATGTCTCCCCCTATGGGCCACAGATGGTATCACACCTTACCTGCAGCCCCCATTTCCCACACAAGAATTTCTCAATTTCCCCCCAGTCTCTCAGTTCCCACCAGGAAGGCACTCACACTGATGAAATGCTTGTCAGCTGATTCCTCACATAATTCCCATTCCTGTATTGATCAAGCCTGCACATGTCCTCTTAGGGGTTGGGCTACGTGAACCAATTTCCATATGACAGTCCTGTGATATGTGCATCATGGCATTCAGTGTCTTGTTATAATGGATGATGCAGTGTCTATGCTGGCTAATATGATATCCATCCATTGATCCATCTTTCATAGCCATTTTGCCAGTACAGGATAGCAGGATGTATGCAGTTGCACAGCTCTGTCTTTATGAAATGACATTTTATAACCAATAAAAAAAAAACAATGCAGTAAGCAGTGACAGAAACACTTCAAATACAGATCACATGTAATTACTGTATATCTCTTTTTTTTCCAGAACCAACTAATTAACACAACCTGGAACAGGGATAAGATTTGTTTTAGAAATGTTTTCGATGTGTCCACGATCTGCTTTTACACAATTTTTAAAATTAGCTTCTTATTGGAAATTTAATTTTTTGAGACATAATGTCCCGTAAAAACAGTATTCATTCTAGAAAAGAATTATAGATTAAGTGAGTCTTCAGGTTTAACTCTTAGCAAACTGCTGACGTAGGCTAATCGAAGTTCTAAGGTATTTTTGGTTGTCGGTAATTGAACTATATGCAAAATTACCCCACTTTTAAACCAATGGGTAATTTCTCAAGACCAAAAGAAAATATTAATATTTCTTGTATAGAGTTTCAAACTCGGGGCATTTGATTAAAAAAAAGCATTTCCATTTCACAATAGTGAAAAGCAGACACAAAGTCATCTTGCGGCGAAACACAGAGTAGGTACGGTGGCGAGAGTGTGTGCGCATGGTATGGCATTTGAAGTCAGGCCTCCTCTTGCAGCTTTTAATGCGTCAAGGGCAAATTTAGTGCGCAAGGACAGCAAATTAAATAACTGAAGCTACTCCTCCTTGATTTAAATGTCAGTGTGGTGAAATGAAAGTGCCATCGATTAAATGGGACCTGTTCCACTCCTGAAAGGCCGATTTAATCCTAAATAATATCAAAACACCTCCCTTACGGGCCCCGTGTTCAGAGATCAGGACGCATTGCTTTGTGTGCATGATATCACAGTGTAATGCATTCTCATAGTAAACACACAAAATTTAAATCTGCATGACTATATTAAATAGCAAGTGTCAAACACTCTTTCAGTATAATAAATGCACTTCATTCATTTTTCAAGTGCATATCCAGTACAGGGTCATTGAGTGTATGGAACATGGGGAACAAAGCAGGAGAAAACACTGAAGACAGATGCCAGTAGATCACAGGGCACACACACACACACACACAAACACACACGCACGCACACAGGCACCATAAAGCCAATTCACCTGCATGTGTAACTGTCTTAACAAAAACACATATATACAGCTCTTGTGAGAATTCTATGCTTCCATAGAACAGTTTGGGGAAGGTCCCTTTCTGTTCCAGCATGACTGTGCCCCAGCGCACAAAGAGAGAGAGGTTAGGAGCATGTGCTGATTACACACGACACCACACCTCAGGGATGAGAACCCGTGTGCAGCCGTACAGTGGGTGATTCCTCAGCACCACGCTAGTGCAATGGACCAGTGTGAGGTGGTTCTCCAGTGGTTGCTGTACCAATCCTGCCACCAACCCCCAAATTTTCCCTGTAAGATGCAGGACCTGCTTACAAGGCTGTATGTAGATTAATGTCATACCCAAGACAAAGTAATTGCAGGTTAAGGGCTTTGCTCGAGGGATCAGCAGAGAAGAATCACCCCAGGCATTCATGGGATTTAAAGCACCTTCTGATTGCTGGCACAGATCCAAACCTCAGGGCCACCACTCCACCCACGAGTGCACAAAGCAAGGTCCATAAAGACATGGTGGGGTGAGTTTAGTGTGGAAGGACCTGACTGGCCCATACAGAGCCCTGACCTCAACCCTATCAAACACCTTTGAGATGAACTAGAATGGAGATCGTGAGCCAGACCTTCACATCCAACATCAGTGCCTGACCCCACAAAAGCTCTTCTAGATCAATGGGCAAAAATTCCCATAGACAAACTCCAAAATCTTGTGGAAAGCCTACCAGAAGAGTGGCAGCTTGTTATACAGTAGCAGTAAAGGGGGACCAGCTCCATATTGATGCCTGTGGATATAGAATGTGATGTCATGAAAGTTCCTGTAGGTGTAATGGCCTGGTGTCCCAATACTTTCGTCCATATAGTAAAAAATAAAATGTAAAAAAATGTTAAACATTATACATGAGATGATAATCACAGCTTGTGTTTATGCCAAAAATAACAAAAGAGCCCCACTTACACCAGTGACTAAACACAGTGAAACTGTAAACCCAGAAACAAAATCATCGTGAAACATTTTTTTTTCCTGGAAAATGTTTTTGCAACCCTATGCACACTTCCTGATCCAGGATGGCCTTGAAGTGAGCATGATTAAAGGCACGTTGGTGTGGCCTGCAGAGATCAAAGTCACCTTAATGAGAAAGATACCGACGTTCATCCTAATTAGCCAGCAAAAGGATGCCATGCCCCCTACAGGAACCCCAAAAACTAGGCAGAGGGTTATTCATAAGGTCTATGTTAAACATCTCCTCGAAATTCTGTGAACCGCACACCAGAAAATTCTAACAGACTCTTTATTGTATTTTTAGTATATATCAGTCCTCCTGGATAATCGGAAATATTTTGTTTCTAGTAAAATGCCAAATCATAACATTTATCTTTGATAACTGATTATTTAGCACATGGTTGTGGTGAGTGTGGAGCCATCCCAGTATTCACAGGGTACAAGGCAGGGGGGCCTGAAGGGGCACACGCCGAGGTCAAATTAGAGACACCTATTAATTAACCTTAATCACACTTACAGTATGAGAGGAAAGCAGCACAATCAGAGAGAGTACACACAGATCCAGGGGCAGGAACGGAGCCCAGGTGGGAGGTTCTGCTGGCAGCAACTCAGCCCCACTGTGATCAAAAGAAAGTATGTGCAAAAAATAAATTACAGGTGCAATACTGTGCAGAAGTCTTAGGCAGCCAAAGAAAAATAAGTTTAAATGATCGTCATGCTGGCGTAAAACTATGCTATTATTTCTGTCACCCCAGTATTTGCAGCAATCATCCAACACACCCATGTACATTTCAGCTCGACCACAAGCACACCTTGTATAGCTAATTAATATCTTTTAGATTTTTTGAACTAATTAAATCACTTAAGAGAGCTGGCAGTGAATTTTAATAAAGACCTGGAATGGCTGAGGTGCCCCTGAGGAGAGGTTTGGGAACTGAAGCGGTGTTCATCTAGACATCCAACTTGACATCGGTGACTTTTTAGAGGACAGAAGAAATTCTTACTGGTTTTTATTTATTTCTTAATTTGCAAATGTTCTAATGTTAAATTGTGTTATTAGTTCTGAGCAAAAGTGTACTTACTACCCAGGCAAACAGCTTTAAACATTTCTGTTGGCTGCCTAGACTTTTGCACAAAACTGATGCTCCTCTACTAACGAATGAGTTACGTTCCGAACAGCCGTTGGTAATTTGAAATGTCTATGAGTCGTTATTCAACATCATTTTAAGGGTATACGCAAGTACAAAGAACTAGGATGCTGGGAGTACGCATGTTACACTGCTGCGCGGCGGGAGTAGCAGCCAGAACTACGCCGAATTGGCACACAGAAAAAAAAAATTGATGTTGCAGACAGGAAATTTGGACTTATAGTCCTCTTTGTTCGTATGTCTGAAAATTCGTAAGTTGAAAGTTCGTAAGTAGAGGAGCGTCTGTACTGTATGTGCAAAAATAAGTGGTGCACATGGTTCTTTAAGCATGATGAGCTGTGTAACTAATTAAAGAGCCAAGGGGAAAACTGGGTGGCCCTGTGCTATTTAAAGGTAAGCAATCAGTTCAGTGTGGTTTTCCCTTATATTTTAGCATGATGTACCACGGTTATCTAACAAACTGTCAGAAGACTTCAGGAAGCATGTGACAAATACTCAGCGGCCTGGATATGGTTACAAACCCATTGCAAAATCTGAGATTCTTGTGCTATAAGACAGATTTAAAGTCATGGTGACTCTGTCCACAAGCTTCGTGCTTCAAGAAGGTCCCACTGCACAACAAACAGAAACGCAGGACTGCAGTGGCAGTCAAAGCACTGCACACAGATACTAAGAGAAGGGGTTTCTTTATCTTTACTAACTCCTACAATGGTAAATAAAAGTGACAACATCAAAACAACATAAATGGAACTATGCAATCATTTAAAAAGGTGGTCAATCAAAAATATGTCATGTTAGAATCTTTAATGTAACTAGCCTTTGTCTTGGTGAAGATCCTGCACCATCTTGACATTCTCTAAAGCAGCTCCATGAGGTTGGCGGCTGAGATCTTTCTTCAGCAGAACTGAAGGAGTTCTTCCATATTCCCAGCACTCCTAGGGTGCTTTTCCTTCACACTCCAGTCCAACTCATCTCAGACACCTCTGTCCAGCTTAGGTCAGGTGACTGTAGAGGCATAGTAACCCGCTGCATCCCTCTCCTGCACGGCCTGAAGGTGGGTAATTTTCTTACTGATGATGGTAATTGGACTATATATCGACAGAGCTGCAGGCACCCAGATTTACCCAATGTCCACCTGCAGCTGCTTGTTCTCCTTTGAGTCGGTGAATACCAAAGACGTTCACATCAGGAAATGCCTCTATGTGACCGGGAAAAAGGACCACGATGTCATCTTAAGCTTACAGAAGACCATCTGGATAATTAACCCAACAGAAATGACCCCAGACAAGCAGTTCATGCAAGACATGAATCTGGAATCGCTGAACTGGTTCCTGTAAGCAAGAATGGGGAAAAAAATCTATGGCTGCCTTAGAATGTGACACAGCATCCTAAATGAAAAGGCCTACATCTACAGTGTTCATACTTATGTTCCATAAGTTACCTTCCAATCACTATCACTCCATCATCTAGTAGAGGGTTACAGGACATCCTGGGGGTATCCCTGGCACCCTAAACGGAATGTTAATCTATCCTAGGGCTCATGCAGACTATGGGCAATTGAGAGACTCCGAGGGGTAACTGAGGTACCCAGGGAAGCCAGCAAACCATATGGGGAAGGCAGGGAAGGACTGAGTCGCCAAAACTGACGGTTGGCAGCAATGGTGCTACTCAAGCCACATTGCTGCAGCTCAGGATTCTGGATATCCTCATCATGTTTTGGAGATTGGATGAAGATTTCTGAAGAGCATGCATGGCGAGAGGTCTGTATACATGCCAGCGGCGTTTGAGTTTCTGTCGGAATTCTGTTTTTGGGCTAATGAGTTGGATTCAACTCACCCCTTTAATCAGTAAACTGCACCGCAGAGCACCGACCAACCCCTTCAGGCAAAGAGAGGAACATTTCTAAAGAGTGACAACGTCTCTGTGTGTCGGGCTTTGTTACTTAAGCTTGCAAGTTCGCAAAATCTTTGTTTGTCAAACTACGGATAACACTGCTGATGGCGGTAGCTTCTGCGGGGGACAACTGGAAAGCAGGAGAGATTCCTCTCTCCTCTTCTCTCCCTCGCCGCACTGTGAATCACGCCAGAAAGGAACACTGAAATCACAAATTCAGCAGATGCAACCACTTCTTACTTCTGCTACTTTCAACCACAACCATTTCCAACATTCATGGTTTTTAGCCAGACTCCAGTAACCCATGTGTTTTGTTTTCTTTGTTGAACATAAACTGAAACATAACCTTAGAGGAAGCAAGTTTCAGCTGGGAACATGACTGGGAACGTCAGTTTCATTTAGTACAATTGGTCTGCAGTTACAGTTGGAGGAAAATATGGCTTGGGTGGATGTTGGAGTCATCAGTTAGAACCCAAACAGGACAGGAGGCCCCCTCTAAGGGCAATCTCTCTGAACTGGTTCAAGAAGTGAGTCACCACAGGGCTTTGGGGAATCCATGAAATAACTTCACAGCAGCGGAAATCAGCTGTGTCAGCCTGACATCAATATGTAAGGTGACAGGAGCCCGTGTCTACATTGGGCTGACCCACTTCTTGATTTAAAATGACAGTCCTGTCTATTCCTGGAACCAATAAAGGGAACTTGTTATCTGTGCATGAGGAAAGATAAGACATTGCTTTATTGTGTTAATATTAACTGAGTGGTAGAAAGTATTAGTATTAAAGAAAAAGTCTTGCTTCAAGACATCTGTTCAATAACATCTGTTTTTTTAAAAAAAAAAAAAAAAAAACGACATAGATCGAGCCACTTTAAGATCATTTTCACGTTGACCCTTCCTATAAAACGCTGCATGTTTTGGTACTGGTTAAAAGGTTACAAAAGCCACATAAGCTTTATTTTCATATTCGAAAATTTGCAAACCTGTTGAACGACACGGTGATTCCGACAAGCAACGTGTTGGCAAGTGTGACAATAACACCGATTCGCTTTCGATCGCAGCGCTCTCCTTCGCCTAAGTCCTTGCTGGAACTAAACCGGAGACGTACCATTTCGAGGAAACAAAAGGGGGAATCGGGTTTTTCCAAAATCGAACTGCTTCGCATTTAGTTTGATTTTGCTGAAAATGACAAAAGAAGGATATATTACTAAAAAATATATTGATAACGTTTAAGCTATGACATCTATATTCCCATTCATTTTCCAGCTTTAGTTTTCCAGCTTGTCCGGCTAAGAAATCCCCTCGGCGTGCTTTATTTTTGGTACCGCCCCCTCAGTGATACCCTGTGCGCACTCAGAGAACAGGCGCTACAACAAGGTGGCAACGGCGGTGGGAGTGGGGATGCTCTGAGTCTTCGGAGCCTGTGCAGCCTCCGGCGTCATTCTCTTTTAACACAGGGTAACAGAAAATATAGAAGAACTTTGGATTCTGTGGCTCTCATCTACAAGCAGCGATTTCACCACCGGTAAGCCTTCTTTGCAGTCCGTGTTTTCATGCTACTCCGATGCGTTCTTGGGAAAAGCTTTTGGGCATCGTTAATGGAGTAATGCTCGGAGATATGCTGTAATTTATGATTCACCTGGAATGCAAATGGCATCCTACAAGATTCAGATGCAAACTTTCAAACTTAAATCTTTGCTGGACCAAAACGATGTTTACCAGAAAAAAAGATGTATCATAGCTGTATAATTTAATAGAAAGCTTTTCGGGAGCACTTCACTTTTTAGGTGAAGATGCACAAATTTATAGAAACGTGGCGCGCTTGCGATCCAAATTTAACTTTTTCCCAAACCCCTTCCTAAGTGGCACGCGCACCTACGCGCTTTTACGACAATTGCATTGAAATTGCAATTCACTCAATAGCGCGATATGAACCTTTTAATTTTTCTCTCTGAATAAATGTTGCAAGATAAATAGCTTGCATTTTCGGAGGCGGACTCCAGAGTGGCAGTGACACCGAGCCCGGGGCTGTAAGTGCCCGTAAATTATTATAAAGGACTTCTTTATTTATCTGTCGATCGCAAACGTAGTAACAAGAAAAGTTATATCGCCGGCACAAATCTGATTTAGGTACCGTTTCCTCCAGCGCCGATGCCTTTTGGTTTCTGGGAAGCGCTTCAGAAATACGTCTTAGAAGCGATCATGGAGTCTAAGCGGAAGGCCGTTGTATGGATCCCAAAGGTAGAGTCGGCCGACTCTATTTGTAGCGATAGACACCTTTAAACTGAGCAGTCGAAGTGGTGAAACGTGGAATAAAATCTAATAATAAAATTTAGTAATTTCGAGTCCCCCGTGGCCCTGTTGTCTTCTTTTGGGTTCCTATGTGGACTGTGATATATTATCTTGTAAGGAGGTGCAACATCATCCCTAGGGGGACACTGAGCTCTGGGGAAAACTCTTGCCCTGAGGTCATATTTCAGTCTACTTATTGTGACAGTGCTAGCTAACGTCTGTCACCTTCCTTTCTCCCAACACACACACAGACACACACAGACTCACACACACACACAGTGTCAGGGTGTTATCTGACAGGTGAGAGAGCCTAGCTGCATATCAAGCCATCCCATAAGGGCCCGCTGCCATGATCTTGCCCCGTAGGTCAGTGACTTTGCTGTGAGCCGCCTAGCGGTACTGTCACACAGCCTAAATTAATGACCAGTGGGAATATGCGCTGCCTTTGCTGTTGCCTCCAGTTAAAAGGAAAGTGTAATAGTTCAGTTGTACAGAATTTACTTACATCTTACTCATTTAGTACAAGCAGCACCCTTCAGAATGGGACAGCAGCTAACATGCTGTCCAGTATTAATAATCTCCAAGGCATTTACGCATACTGAACTTATAACAGTCATTCGTCTTTTAACCATTTTTTCTGGTCAGGGTCACAGGGACTCAGATCTTGTGACAGGCAGGATAAGATACAGTGCAAGGGACCACCCTAAATGTGATGCCAATCTGTTGCAAGGTACACACACGCACACACACATTTTGCCAGTTAGCCTGGCTGTGTGAGACATGCAAACTTCATACACAGCGTCAAGGTGGGGTTCAAACCCGAATCTTGAACAGTGCTACAGAGGCCGGCCCTATCCCACCGTTGGCTTGTAACAGTTCATGTAAGTTGTATATTTATCCATGTCTATAAGCAATTGGATTGACAGTAACTAATAGCCAATTCAGTGCTGAGTTTCTCCAGTGTACACATACATACATCAGCACAGAGTGCAGCTGGATGCATCTTCCTATCAGTTTGTGCACAGCTAAGCCGCTAGTGATTTTTGTTATCATAACTACTGATTTGCGCGTACGTGCACCCTTGTGTCTGCGTGCTCATGTGCCTCGCACGTCTTCGTCGGCTTAGGTGCTGCTGGGACACCAGCACAGTCATCACTAATAAGTAGCTAGCTAATATACCGAGTTTAACGACGTAAAATGTAATTACAGAAGACGTGAGAGAGCAGCGGTAGCGGTTAGTCATTGGTGAGGATATTCGCCCTGTGAGTGATGCGGCTGCACGATCGCAGCAGCGCCGTGCCCAGCCAAGCCCATTGGTTCCTGGGGGAAACTTCTGGAAGGCAGCAGGATGGGGCGCAAAGGCAGGTGTGTTTGTTTGCGTCTCGCTGGCTGTTCGGAGAGAGAAGCCGCTGGTGCCTTTGTCCATGTAGAGCCCCACCCACTCCTTCAGGACATCTTACAGGTGGGGAGGTGTGTGTGTGTGTGTGTGCTGGGGGGAGGTGGGGGCTATGGCACAAACAGCTGACATGAGAATGGGGGGGGGGGCATTTCAGGATATAACCGGTTTGCTTTTATAAGTGTTCCCTGGGATTGTCTCAGCAACTATACACCCAGTCCCAATCCCCCCCCGCCCCCCCAAATGTCACCACTCTACTTAAATTTAAA
>JAODKF010000147.1:26428687-26439095 GCA_026779585.1 Mormyrus proboscirostris
GGATGCTTCTGATTCACCCACGTCGTCGGCTGGAATTTTATACTCTTGTTTGGCTAAATATTTTGGTTCTATCTGATCTGCGTACGCACCACCCACAAGTGGAGTTGCCTGTATGGTCAGTTTTCAAACATGCTGCTTCATCTCATCCAGGATCAGCACCGCTGGCCAAAAGGCCACCTCAGTATGCGGGGGATTGGCTCCAGAGACAGGGGGGTCACATGCTAAACGTGTTGATGACTTACAGGAAGTGGGCCAATGCAAAGCCTGGGACTTTCCAGGCACACAGACACAGTCATGTAAGGCCTCGGTAACATTGTACTTGAAGCTGTCGTTTATAATGCATTATAGATACCATCATAATGCATAATGTATAATGGTTGGTATAAGAATTAATAAATCATTACAGCCTCTTCTATTGACAGTCATAAGGCATTATAGTGCTGATTATACTACAGGGGAGCCCAGGGGCTGGTGGATCAGTCTATTAGTGAGGGTGGTGACGTTTTGAGTCATCGCCCGCAGTTGCCGAGGTGGGCGTGAGACCCGCCGGCCGACACACGGCCCTTCCCGCATGCGGTCTGGCCTGGTGGCATGGGGGTACCATAGGTTAGGGGTCTGGCACCGACCCCTGACCCCTCTGTCTCTGATCAAATAAACACTGGGCTTACCGGCCACGTGCTGGAGACGGGCGTTTATTTTAGAGAACTGCAGGGGAGAAAAAGAGAGAAGGATGTGAACTCATCTGTTGCTATGCCAGAGGTGGTTTCTTGCTTGTTGCCATAGAAACAGCAGCTCGCGCTGTGATGTGTCTCTGTTTGTGCGTGTGCTCGCATTCATGCATGGACAGCGATAGGGGATGCATACAATGTGCCAAGGTGCTCATAAACCCCCCCACCCGAACCCTGAGACACACAAACAAATGGGCTTATGATCACCATGGCAACAAGCACAAAGCCACAATGTTGTCCTCAGTAAACGTGCTTTAAACCGGGGATTTGTGAAAGGGTACATGCCATGATTGACAGAAAGTTAAAGGCACAAAGAGAAGCCTTTAAACAGACTGTTCTCGACAGGCATCGAACATGTAAAGGTGAGTGAACTGGTGACGGCGGCGACGATGCAACGTATATTTGATGTGGGAAGCAGAGGAAAAAATGGAGCATGAGACTGTTGGAAGTCTTGCTCCCTCTAGTGGATGAAACCGGCAGCACAGCTGACATAGACCATCAGAGGAAGATCTTACACACAGACACACATCACACTGCATACTGAGGCTCTGTGTTTCCCCTCTACCTTACCACTTCCTGTCCCCACTTTGGCCCCCCAGCGATCTTACCCTTTTGTCTCCATCCATCACTTCTGTCCTTCTCTCCATCCATCTGCCTCCTTGTTTCTCCTGACTCATGTCATCCCCCAGTCTCGCTGGCAGGCTTGAGTCCATGGGGTCACACTGTTATTTATATCTATAATCAGATGGAATCCTTTGGTATGCATGGGGGCTCAGGGGCTGCCAGTATGACGTCACACCTGCCAGGGCTGCAGGTTCAGCTCGCACCTCTGGCTCTGTGCCTCTGGAGTCTGCATGTTCACGCGGGTTTCCTCAGGCTTCTCCGCATGTGACCGTTAGGGAGTGTGTACACATGTGTGCATGTGCCCTGCGATCGGCTGCCGTCCTGAGCCCTGTGTTCCCTGGGACTGGTTCCGGCTTCACTGCAACCCTGTACTGGGTAAGTGATGATGAAAAATGGGCAGATAGATTACGATTTTATAATAACAGTGTATTGTCATTTTCTGGGGGTTACTCTAAGTAAGCGTGCCTGTGAAGTAGAGCCCTTCATGCCCTCGCGTGTCCCTGTCTCGTCCCGGGCTGCAGAGCTGCCTCTGAGATGACGGAGGTGGAGCCGGTGTTGGATTTTGCCTCGTCGGGTCGCTCAGGCCGCCGGAACGCCCTGCCGGACATCCTGGGCTCGCCAGCGGGAGTCAGCCCCTCAGATCTGCCGCTCAAGCTGGCCGAGCTCTCCCTCACAGGTGGGCCCCTGCTTAGGCCAGTGCCGCGCATTGCGCTACGCCCACTGCGCCCATCATATTCTAAGGAGGCCGTCAGTCTGGCCTCACCTGGGACACCATCGGTCAGGACTTGGGAGTTAGAAATGCACTATTTGGCCAAAGCCACCTAATAATATGACGTCATTGTGAGTCTGCGCGTCCCTTAAGGATGACATTTATTTCTGAATAAAATGTAGACATCTTGCAATTGTCTAAAAATCATAAACCTTGTTTATTTGTTTTCTTTATTTTATAGCTAGCAGTTTCTGTCTGACTGTTTCTGTCTGCCTCTCTGTCTCCTTGACCATTTCTGTGTGTCCATATCTTTGTCTGCCTGACTGATTCCATCTGTCTGTCTCTGTGTATTGCTATGTCTCTCTGTCTGTCTTCCTCCTTGACTGTTTCCATCTGTCTGTTTCTCTGTCTGTCTGCCTGACTGTTTGTCTATCTGTCTCTTTGTTTGCCTGACTGTTTATGTCTGTCTGTTTCTATCCGCCTGTCTGTCTGGTTCACTGTTTATGTCTGCCTCTCTGCATCCTCGAATGTTTCTGTGTTTATATCTGTCTGCCTGATTGTTTCCATCTGTCTGTCTTTCTGCCTGACTATGTCTGTCTGTCTTTTTATCTGCCTGAATGTTTGTCTATTTGCTTGACTGTCTCTATCTGCCTATTTCTATCATTGTTTGTTGGTTTCTACCTCTGTCTTTCTCTTTCTCTTTGCTTTCCTGTTTGTTTGTCTCTGACTACCTGTCTGTCGCTCCATATATCTGTGTTTATTTTTGTCTGTCTATCTGTTTCTTCCACCTCCTGATTTTGATGAAATTGTGTTCTTTCTTTTTTTTCCCATCACTCTTTCAGATGGACCAGATGGGGCCCAGTCTCCCAGTACAGAAGAGCCCCCGGTTGCCACAGAAGGCACCGAGGGGAAGGACAGTGGATCATAAGGGACCTGGAATGGGGCCCCGGCATCTAAGGGGGCCTTTGAGAGAGAATGATGGTTGAGATGAGCAGGAGAGTCAGCCTGTTTTGAAGAGTATCTGCATCGCTAGAAGGTAGCACCTGTTTGGTACCTTGGAAGCTGGTTGGACTGGGGGCGTGGGGGTCAGCGAGAGCCCTAACCTCTAAAGAGACAGTACTGTGGGAGGGAAGGACTAGACTTTCTTACACTAAAAATGAGAGAGAGAGCAGACAACTGGAGAGACAAGTGAAGATTTTTTAATGACATGTTTTTTAAATGACAAACAATCCGTTTTTATGAAATCACAAAGGAAACAATTTTAGTTCTTAAATGTGTGTGTGTGTGTTGATATCTGGAGAATTTTTTAGCATTGCTTTTCTAAAAACAACAATCCATTGTATATTTCAAGCCGAAGGGAACCACACTGGGAGGGTTCTGGAATTTTCTTGTAGGTGGTCCGGTCGGACTTCAAAGTCTTCTCTCGGTAGATACTGAAAGTATGCAAGCCTTTCGGATTCCAGCTTGACACAGCTCTCTAGCGGCCGCCTCGCATCGAGAGGCATCAGGAGAGCATTGTGCTTTGGGACTGAGGGAGAGGCGAAAGTGCTGCCCATAGCGTGAGGGCTGTTCTTTCGAGAATCATGTAGCGTATGCCATCGGCTGACCTCTGTTGTGATGAGATGCCCAGGGTTTCCAAGAGAATCTAAAAAAAAATAATGTGAGGTAAGCTCTTTGTTTGGAAGCGAACCGGGAACATGAGTAAATGGCGACTGAATGCAGGACCACTGCCAGTCTCTTTATCCTGCTGTTCTGAATTCCGAAACGTAATAAGAGAGAGTCCCGATTCCCAGATAACAGCTACAGTGTCACATATTCATGCAGATCTATCCGCGTGTGAACGACACCTGGCGTCATCAGTTTAAAACAAGAAAAACAGCTAAGGCCTTTGGGCCCATGTCGCCTACATGTGCTCCCAGTATAACTCGCTTTAAAATGCAGGTCTGAGCTCAGATGGCCTGTCAGACATTTTGGGGCGTCAAGGTATGTAGAACCTAGAACACAGGATCAGCATGTCCAACCAGACACTTCCCCTGAATTTTAATGGTACTTTATTTTCAAGAAATAGAGTCACACATACTACAAAACAGAAGTCTATGAATTGCTGAGAATTCAGGGTGTTACAAGGATGTAATGTCAGCAGAAAGTTTTTTTTTTTTTTCTTTTTTCTTCAAGAACCTTCATAGGTCAATTGCGTTTGAACCCCTACTCGAATCATAGCACTTCGTCAAGTGAAATCCTAGAGGGCTAAATGTGGTTGACCCTCCAGAACACAATTAAAAGCTGTGTCATGTTTAAAAACGAGAATCCAGAGGCTGATGCTTGGATTTACCGTTTACCATATAAGGAAAACCCCAGTGAGTAGATAGATGATGTCATTTGATTTTCTTTGCATTTCTCTGTGAATGTACAATGTTAAGTGTGATTAAACATAAAGGCCCCAAATCAAAGCATTGTATATAACACGCTCCAAGGCTATGCAGCCTGCTCTGACTGTACTTTAATTCATGTATCCACATATAACCACGTCAGTGTGTTCTATCTGAAATGTACGTATGTACGGTTTGTCTATGAGGTGCCTGTTTACCGCTTGTATAATGAAAGTAAGCAAGTTGTGTTCCCAGTGATACCAATAAATTAGCTTATAGAAACTTCACATTACGGATATTACACTAAATTTGTCAGGATAAAAAAGTTGAAAATAGGCCTTTGTATTTTTTTAAATCCGTCTTGTATATATTGTAGAATTTATATATAGCGTTACATGATATACCAGAATATATACACAGTGCTGATGTACATTGTGTTGTTTACTAGTGAGTCTACCCTCTGTCCACAATCCAGAGTCTGACTGAAACACAACTGGTTTGTTAAATGTTAGATCATCCTGGGTTGTTTTTAAGCAAGAAAATTTTAAATGACATAACCAGTGACTGTTTAGCTACTTTCATCTACATGCAACAATGAATTCCTCAGTGTCAAACTAGAAAGTGTTATTTATCAAAACTTCAACTATTATAACTGTTATCAGCAGAGTGTGTGAAGAAAGTATGCCAACCTCGATTTATTTAAAGATTTGTAACATACGATGATTTTTCTCCCGAGATCTTTTCAAAATTTGACCCCTAAGTTCTGCCTATTGTCTGACCGAATGCCTTAGGTTTAAATAGTTCTAACATTGCGGTATCTCAAAACACCAGTTTTGTTTATTTTTAGCTTTTTTGTCTGTAATTTTGCCAATTTTTTATGTTTTGATTTCACTCTATTAAAAGAAACATTTTGAGTGTCTTTTATATTGAATTCACTTGTCTGTATTATACTCTGGTTTTGTTTGATAAATATGAACCTTCAAAGACTGTCGTATTTCCAGGAGCAGTTGCTGTCGTGCGTAGAGTATTCTGTTTGTGGTAAGACAGGGGTTACAGAGATACTTTAATTGCCACTTTACTGAAGAGCATCTCTGAATTGCTCTGGAAAGTATCTAACATAAATAGATAAAATCGTGATGCAAATCTAAGCCGTTCAAACTATCGGCACATGCTCCACAAACACAACATATTTGTCATTTGGATATTTATATACTTCTGACTCACGAAATTCCATTAGTGTGCTGTTAAGTGGGTCTGTTGTCTATCTTGTAGACATGGAATTTGCCTGGCCAGCAGGTGGTCCTGTAGCTAGAGGCCTGAACCTGTAACTCAAAGGTTTGTCTGTCAAGGAAAAACACTTTAGACTTTTTTACATGGGACCCATGTATCTCTGATAGCCCAACTGCATAAATTCCTAAATGTGTAAGTTACTTTTCAATTAAAGCTTTAGCTACACAGAGTGCGTGCAAATAGTGTGTTAATCAAGAGGCACTAAGCATGAATACAGACACACAATCGGTAATTCATTAAATCTTGCACAGTACTGCTACCTGTAAAACAGTAAAATATTACTCTATAATAAACAGGAATAATAATACTCTAAAAAAGATATTGTTACATATCGATATTTGCATGTGCTATTTATGTTACAAGAAAATATAAGGGTATATACCCTGGATGGATGTACCAGATTGTTGGGGTAGTTTGTAGCAGAATGATGACTACAGACACAAACTTGACTGGTGAGCTCTGGCAGCAGTCAGTTGGTCAGTTCACATGCTTAACACTAGGTGGAGACATCCTCAGGCTGTATAGCACAAATCCTTTGTGCAGACAGCAGAGAATAAATGATTTGAGGTTTTGGCAGTTCTGGTACATAAAACAAGTTTCACTGAGACACACTGTTATGTATCTTTGAGTAGCCACTATTAGCTGCTACCACACAATAGGAGATGCATGCTTAGTAACCTCCCATAACGTGACCAGTCAGGGGTCAAGAGGATGATAATTTGGTGCCCAGACAAGATCCTGTGGTGGAGATCACGCCCATAGACACAAGTGCGAGGAATATCTTACATTGGGACCGATATTGGTGACGTGTTTGCCTGGTCATCACGAGATTTGGCAAAACCCTACTATGGTTGTTAACCCAAATCTAACATCCCCTAAGCCAGTCCGCATTTTTGTTCTGTTCCATCAGGTACACTCTGTGAATTTACCTGTCAGCTGAATGCCAGCTGAATTCAGGAATGCAGCGGGTGGAACAGGGGTTCTGGAGACTGGCTCCTCTAGAACCACTAATCTACTCTAAAATCCGAATTTACCTTCAGTAGCTATGCCAACCCTGTGATGGGCTGGCGCCCTGTCCTGGGTCATTCACTACCGTATGACCATAGCTTCTGGGATTGGCTCCAGATCCCTGCAAATCTACAGGACAAGCAGGCATGGAAAATGGATGAACAGCCATGTCAAAAATCACACATATTCATTTTTTCACCTAAATGTAACTTGAAACACTATAGCAATAGATGATACTTTGACCTACAGTCAAACCTCAATATGACTCACTATTCTACATTAACATCTACATTGTAGTTTGAATAGTGGGTTTTACCATTCGACTAAAGACAGATCGAGTTAGCAAGTGAAAAACAGGCGGACCCCGGTGTCATTTCAGGTCACTCACCAATGGCAAGCTGGGACTAATTAAAAGGGGGGGGGGGGGTCACTGGAGAGCTGGTGCTTCGGTGCCTGGCTGGGGAACACGGCCTGACTCTTAAGCCCCAGCTGAAGTGTCCTCAGTGGTGCGGTGCTTACAGGCAGGCTGAGTGAGCCCATCTGTTTGATTGAGTAGAGAGGCAGTGAGAGGCTGTTTCAATATGCCAGGATGTCTGCCCATCTGCCACGCTCCTGCTCCTGCCGTGCGGAGGACCGATAATCCGCAGCTTCCTCCGCTTCCGGCCGCCATCCCCGCTCCGCTCTCCATTTCAGGGAACAGCAGCGATGCTGCAGTTTGCCACGGTTGCTTCTTGATTAGCAACAATTCTGTTGCTGGGGTCTCTCAAACAGTGCTACACATCTACACACTACACATCTACACTACACATCTACGCACTACACATCTCCGATTACCCAGCTTATTTGAATTTTTTGAATCCCATATTTTGTTACAAAGCCCACCTTGAGCTCCTCTTTTTAACTGAATGACGTCAACATATTGTACAGGGAAGGATATAAGACATTTTATAAAACAGCTCTAGTAACAGCTGAAACCAAAGTCCTCCTGTTAAGTAAAACTTCTAAGGCACTGTATGTGCGTACAGATTTTACAGCTGAATGGAGAACGCTCACCTGCTGGTGTTACGGCTTGGAAGTTAGGGAGGGACCAGCCAGGGCTGATGAGCCAGCATGTCTCCCAGTCCTCCCAGTCACCTATCAGAGTGAAAGATCCGAGATTCCTTATTTTCATCTCACCATATAAGGGTATATGTGCAAAAACACCTGGGATGAAGATAACTGATGAGGAGTGGGAGGGGCTTAACAATTACCGCCAACTCTCCAGCTGGAACCTGGGTATGTTTTCCCCGACAAAGCATCAGCTCGACTTTGTGTCTGCCTCCGTCATCGTTGCTATGGAGACCACAGAATCTTTCTCACCCAGATGGAAAGTGAGCGGAGATACCCCACCCCAGCCCCTTACACCCAAAGTAAGGGTAAATCCATCCAAATCACAAATAACTAGTCTCTCAGGTAACTTGTCATTAGTGAAGGCTTTGATGTACCAGTAGTGTACCCGGAAACACAATTTCGGTGTTCCATAAAAATACAAACCCCCATGGAAATCCTTGGGAAGTAGCAACTCAGTACTCTTGTACATAATTACAGAGCAGAAGAGGGCAATAACTGCATGAAACTGTGAGGCGGGGGGCAGTTTGGTGCTTAAACCAAGCTGACATCAAGTCCTAAAAATAACCTGCTTAATTTCTGTATCACATCAGTAGCTGCTGTGCATAATAAAGTGCACTGCCGCTGACAGGAGAGTCTGACAACAAGCTGACCTTTCCCAAGCCAAAGAGCCGCGGTTATTCTAATCACCAAGGGGGCGGGGAGCAGCCACATTCCAGAACACTGCAAATCAGCTGTGCAACCACGGTGACGGGGACGGAGCCATGGAGGGGATCACTGGCAACCAAGCATCCATCGTGGAAACGGGAGGGGAACGGACTTGGGAGGAGGGTAACATATGAATCATGTAAGCTGGAGCATGTAAAAGTACGCAGACATGTGGGTGACCATATTGGCCTATTCGGGAGTGGGAGAGAGAGAGAGAGAGAGAGGGAGACGGAGAGAGAGGGGAGGAAAAAGAGAGAGATACGAAACGGACAGAAAAAGAATCAGGAGCCCAGACTGGGTCAGGCAGATGGACAAACCGGTCCACACCCAGGGGCTGGTTGATGGCAAAGAATGGTGATCCAAGGGAGAAGGGCTTTGCAGCCGGCCTGCGATCGCAGTCTGATCAGTGTGTGTGGAAGGAGGACTGACAGCCACGTCTATTCAGGGAGAAGATGCAGCTTCACTGATGGTGCAGCTTCCCCACAGACAAATACACACTCTGTGGCCACTTCTTTAATTAGCTGCTTCCGGGCAGGATCCAGAACCTCCTTGAAGGTTCTGCTGTGTGTTTTATTCTGAGAAGCCTTTCAGCACATCACTGCCACACTGACTTTTACTAAATGTTAGTTTTAACATGTCTGCCCATTTCTCCTCTGGCCTCTGTCAATGACAATCTTCTGGCCACAGAAATGCCATCGACTTGATTTTTTTGATCATCACACCATTCTCCATAAATTCTGGACACTGTGGTGTGTGAAATGGCTATTTCTGAGGTGCAGGAACCATGTGGCACCAACAATCACACCACATCTTCTCTGCTCCTTTGCTTTTTGAACTTTGAATGGGACTCATCTACATCCACATGATTCTCTGTCTGGAGAAGGCGGCAGTATGCATTTAGCAGGCGTACATAATAAACCCTCTACCAGATTACTGGGGGGGATTTTTTTTTATAGAAACGCTCATACATCAGCATATGGTACTTTGAGGGAGTGCACTGGTGATCTCAGAAGATATGCGGCCCCATGATAACCTGGTTCTCTTCTAGGAAGCTCGGGTGACACTGACAGAATGATGTCAGCACCTTCACATTCTTGTCAGAACTGCTGATGTCACTAAAAGTCATGCATCCACGAATGTCTCTCTCGCTCTTTGTTTCCTGTTCCAATATGGCTCGTATCTGGAGTCAGTGTCAGGCTGAATATGCCAATCACCACAGCATTATTCCCAAAACGAAAAAAATATGAGAAAGCAATTCACTCAATTTCCCGCTTCTCTGATCTCCTTATCCTTTTCGAGATGTTTTTCAGGCAGGCAAAATAATGACATTACAGGAACGAAGATGTTCTGACTGGTCAACACATCCAGGTCTCTAAGTGTTATGCTTTATCAGCGGTATTTTCATATGATTGGCTGCCTAATCAAATAGTCACATGAATCAATTATACATTTTATGGCAACTTGAATAAACCACATAACGTTTTGTCTTTGACGCTTTATAAACTCAATCTGGTTTCCCTGGGACTGACACGGTGTGGTGAGCAAGCAAACAGCAGGTCCTCCACCGATCACACGATAATCCCAGCCGGAAGACAATCAATTACCCTCATCAGGCCGCAGGAAGTCTTTCATTAGACTGGGCCCAATCAGTTGAAGATACGGTGGGTACGGAAAGTATTCAGACCCCCTTCAATTTCATTCTTTGTTATATTGCAGCCATTCGCTAAAATCATTTAAAATGATTTTTTCCCTTCATTAATGTACACACAGCACCCCATATTGACAGACAAAAAAAAAAGAATTTTTGAAATTGTTGCAGATTTATTAAACAAGAAAAACTGAAATATCACATGGTCCTAAGTATT
>JAODKF010000147.1:26442901-26466017 GCA_026779585.1 Mormyrus proboscirostris
TTAATGCAAAGTCACATAAAAAACACCAGACCTGAGGAAAAAGTGCCTATTTTCCGCAGTCTTGGGCCGTCTGTTTACCTCTTCACGCCGCCAGGGGCATTACGTAACGTGGGCACGGCACCAGTGAGAGAGGTCTGTATTCGTCCAGGCACCTGGCGCACGGGCCAAACTTCGACATGGTTAGTGAGAAGCCAAATGCGGGTACTAAATATATATGACGGGGGCACTGAATGGGGACACGGCTGTAACAGGAGCACTGTACGGGAACACAGCTGTGACGGGGACACTGTACAGGGATACGACTGTGACAGGAGCACTGTACGAGGACACGGTTGTGACAGGAGCACTGTACGGTGGTACGGCTGTGACGGGGACACTGTACAGGAACATGGCTGTAATAAGAGCACTGTACGGGAACACAGCTTTGACGGGGGCACTGTACGGGTACACAACTGTAACGGTAGCACTGTACGGGGACACGGCTGTGACGGGAGCACTGTACGGGGACACGGCTGTGACGGGGACATGCCTCATTCCGCGGCAGCAGAGCACACACATGTTGACCTGAGAGGCAGCGCTGCCATGTGACGCGCTTTGCCCAGGGCAGCTCTCAGCACAGGCAGGCGCTTAGTTGCCAGGTTGCCCTTGTTTTCTCCCCTATCCCTGCAGGGTGCGGGGGGATGCTGCCTTGGCATTGCGGCTGCTGGGCCCACAGCGATGGGAGTGTGATGGCAACCCTACACCTTGGCTGGAACGATAGTCAGCGTGGGACTGAAAAAACCCTGGGCGGGTGGATGGGTGAGAAAGCCCAGGCAATCCCACAGGGAGGGGGTGGCACCAATATACAGTGAATATTAATAGTCTATCTATGCCAGTAAGTAGTATTTCTGTATTCTTTTCAACTCAAACGCATTTAACAGCAACTGAAAAACCCACGAGGACCCAGGGAGGGGCATGAACCGCGGAGGATTCGCCTGAAACATACATGGATGGCTGAAGCACAGTCATAGCACCCAGCTCTGACCCCACCCAAGCAGGCCAGTCCATCCACTCAGTGTCCTCTCTGCCCTGCCGGCTGTGCAAAGCAGCAGGTCCCAGGCCACTGCACGCATGGCTGTGTGACAACTTGTTTCAATTAATTTGCACAAGGCTGTATATACATTCCCATGCTCAGAATTACAGAGTACACCCATGGGCACTGATTACAGTTAAAGCCATCAACTATTTCCAGCTGCAGTGACAATGAATAGCAGTGCACATGTTGAATGAACAGCTTTCGCCCTTAACTACTGCTACTTGCTTTGAGTGTTGTAAATCAATAGATTAGCACTGTATCGGTCTTGTTTTTGCAACCAAGAAAATTTTGATTCGTTCCCTTATAATGATGTCATCTGTGTAGAGGGAGCGGGATTTGTCTATTGGCAGAAAAAAGCTGGCCAATTATTGAGCAGTGCTTATGCAACCACCTCCGGGACACCAATACCCGCCTTTACACTATTGCTGCCCTCTTCCTTACCTACTGTAAATAAATGACGTATACTGTTGCTTTTGGAATGGCGACACAGGGGAAGCGTAAAGGGGAGCCGTTGGTGGCGTGTGGTCACACGTGCACCGGATGTTTGCAGTGAGGTTAGACACCTCACCCCCCAGCTTGATTCATTCACGCTCCTTTGTCTCAGGGAGCATCCTGAGTGTGCCATGAGCGAGCGAGAGACTCAGCCGTGGAGGCGGCCCGCTTCAGCCATCTGCTCCTCTGCCCTGGGGCTCCGCACCGGCTGCATGCCTCCCCAAACAAGATTAATGGGACTGGGGCCAGGCGGAGGGCTGGAGGCCAGCCAGCAGAGCGGGGTGCAGCACAATTTGGGGGGGGGGAGCAGCCGGTGGCATCTAGGGGACAGGCAGCAGGTCCCTGACGTAGCATGGTCAGATACTGCAAGTGCCACCATTGTTATGCTATCATATAGCTTCTCAGTATAGACATTCAGTGCTGAAAGGCAGCTATTTTTCATTAGATCCCATATAATATGGTCATAGGCACAAGCTTCAGGGAATCACCTGCATCACCTGTTGTTGTGTCTGTAATCATGACCCCTGTGCCGGTACGGTAACCATGACCCGTGTCTGAAACAGTCCTGGAGGTGCATCCAGTCGACACAATCAACCTATGGCCGCACTAGGTGACTCTAAGGTGTCTAATTTTTTAATCTCTTGGGAACCACTTAAGAAACAGGGAATTTTTGATTGTGAAAAACTACAGTTAGCAAACAGAGTCACAGGATGCAGGGACTACAGGACGGAATGGGGTGATTTTACTGGCACTCAATAGATGTACCGTGCAGGAGAACCTAGCAACGTGCGAATGCTTAAGGTTTTACTTGCAACCAGTAAACCTACAGTACAAGAGTTGATGACTGCTGGCATTCTCTCCCTAATATGCTGTAAACTTGTTTTATGCTCGTGTCACCTGTCTGAGGTGAGTAGAGAAGCTTTGTCACCCAACCATGACCTTGCTTGTACCATCCAAGTCCTCCCTGTTCCAGAAGAATTTGTTTGATAACGATAGACAGTGGTGTCCCAGTAAGGAGGATCTGACACCCAGAACTTAAACTGCTTAGTACACTAGATCACTACAATATTAAAATGTTCATGTAAATAAGTTTACACATGTTTTAAGTCTAAAATTAACCTATTTCTTTTGACTGAATATGTGAGTGTGATGCATCATGAGCACAGAAAGCTTAACTGCTTGAGAGATGGCGGCGTGCACGGGCTTGTGGCTCTTCATTTTCTGTAATTTCGTTGTACAAGTAGCATCCGTGCTCCAGTACAATGACAATAAAGGGCTTTCTATTTCTATTTCTATTTCTAGCTTAATGCAGACCTTGCAAATCTAGTTAAGAGCACAGGAAACTTGATCTGCAGTGAGACAGGCACTGATCAGCTGCCTCATGCCAATACAAAGCATACAGCGTAAAATATTCACCATGCTCTCTCTCGGCTCTTGCAAATAGCACAGCAGTGCCTTGATTGTTAATAACTATATTCAGCTAAAACGTCATAATGGTTTACATTCTGTTAATCATGACAGTGCTATGTCACCCAATTACCTTACAAAGCTATACAGCTACGGTCTACTGCTAGGCACGTGCAGGAGCCCTTGACTGGACTGGTATTGATCTAGTGGTGCTGGAAACAGTAATCGCAGATGCACATTAAAGCGATCTAACCGACAGCTGACAGAACTGGCTCATTTTGCATTGATGTTTTAAGACAAATGCAGAATGTAAATGAAGATACTATTTTTGCTCTGGCCTCATTGCTTAATACTGGGAGTGTAAGAGAACCTGAATGCATGAGCCACTCTCTCTCATCTAATTATGAGATCCAATCAGTGAATAAGGTGACATAGGCGGCCGCCTAGGGCGCCAGCTTCTGAGGGGGCGCTGACTGACCAAACCACCGGAGCCACTGTCCCCAACACCGTGCATGTCTGAGTAAAAGTGAAATTGAGCAGTGAAGCTGGGCGGGGGTGGGGGGAGTATTCGTGATGTCGGTAGTTTGCTAAGTCAGTGCCCTCTCAGCGAAAGTAGCCGCACCTACAGCTCTGCATGGGCTTCGACCAGCTGCTCGGATTCATCCGAAACTGGCTTTTGCAAAGCAAGGATTCTGCCACATTTGGGCTATCTGCAAGAAAAATATTTCAAAATGAATAAAAGTAACAATTACAAATAATAATTTATTTTTCAGAGTATTAAAAAGTCAGCTTCTGTATATCCAGAATAAATTTGCAAGCGAGACAAAGGGTCACTGAGCCCTGCTGTTGATGCAGCTGCGTTATTGATCGCAGGTCTAAAGAGGCTTTTCTTCTCTTCGCATGTTGCTAATCTGATGCTAACTCCACATGCACTCATGTGGCTAAAAGCCTCTTCTGTGACTGTGAAAACGTGTGGCTTGGCACTTATAATGGATGAAAAGCGAGCCGTGTGGAAGACGCTGTTACATAATCCAGCCTCCTGCTGAGACACCCCAGTGTCACTGCTGCATTCTGCACAGTTAGGTCTGGATGCTGAGCTGAAGTGATGGGATAGGCAGCCCTAGCTTGGGACTTTTATAATCCCTTTGTTCCAAAACTGTTACCTACAAAACCGTCAAAGTGGTTTCATCCAGGTCATGCTGGGCAGCCGTATCACTAGAAGTGAGTCTAAGCTAAACCATTTACCATAATGGGTTACAGACGGGGGGGGAGACGTCCCTTCAGCATAACCAGTTTACTGTGACTCGTGCCTTTCAAAAGCCCCTTTTTGGGGTCCATCGGAACTGTGTCCTGCCAAATTTGAGCTGAGGGGTGCCTGTTGGCATTGTGCTGCCATGAACCGACCCCCCCACCCCATGCACCTGAGTGATAGAGTGGAATAGAGGACCAGGAGGAGGAGCCGTGACCTGCTGACCCCTAGCCATGGGTCACCAGATGGTAGGAAGAAAGGAGAGTGGAGACTGGAGCCATCAACAAAGTAGATCATGTCTGTATGTCATGTCCTGTTGCCTACTTGCTAACACCCCGATTTACTGGATAAAGCACAGACTCACTGCTGTACTGAGGATTTCCTAAAAGAGCCCTTCATCTTTGCTCTACAGGTTTTGTTTTCTTCAAAGAAACTGTAGAGATAAGGAGAAAACAGTTTAAAATGTAAAAGGACTGATCAGATGTTATACGTGCAGAACTGATAACAACCCACATGAACAGAAAATGTTTATGGGACAGAATATCTGATTAAACTGGATAATGCAGCCTTGTCAGTAGTGGAAGGTGTGTGCAAGACCCTTTAAAAAGGCAAGATTTTCCTAGTGCGAATCATAAAGAATAGTGACTTCACAAGACTGTGTTCATAGTGTCAAGGCTTAAATGTAACTATTTCACTTATAATCTATCATTTACTCGCTCATCTTCCAAGCACCGATCCAATAAAGGGTGGTGGAGAGCCTGGAGCCCAAGCTACGCAGTACAGAGCAGAGGTCTGCAACCACCTCCACCTGGACAGGTCGCAGCCCATTACAGGGCGTGAACACAGTCAGCAACTCAGAGCCGCAAGTTATCTTAACTGCATGTTTTTGGACTGCAGGAGGAAAACAAAACTGCCAGGAGGCCATCTTCAGAGGTAATGGCACGGAACAAAGATCAGAATTGTTCAGAATATGGTATGGTTATAGTGTGAACTGAAAAAGTGAACAGACCCGAACAAAACTATCCTATTTTGCGTATAATATGAGAAGAAACAGTGTTCTGGAAAAAGCTGCAATGCTTGGAAAAGCTGAAGAGAAAGGAGCCAAGAGGACCAGCAGTAAGATGGACAGACTTAGTCATGACAGCAACAAACATACCTTTGGGAAGCCTGACAATCTTGAGTATATTCCTGGAAAATTCTGTCTAAATAGCTTCGGGGAGTGAGGACAACTTCATGCCTTAATTATGATAAAACTAATAAATGGGAGACGTATAGCTGCTCTTGTTCTGTACCCATGACTAGAGGAAGACTGCTTAAATACTTAAATATAAAATAATAAAATCCAGGATTGGTCTTTACATTTTGAGCCATTGTCTGAAGCTCCAAGAGAGCCAAAATGGTGGGAATGCAGCTCACGGGCAGAGCAGCATCGTGCGGCCAGAACGGCCCACGTGCCAGCCTCTCCTCCAGCCACTGGCACACTTTCTCGGCCCACTGGAAAGCCAAACGAATGTGCAACTTAAAAGCTGGAGGTGCAGGCCACGTTTGGGGGCGTGCATGAAACCTACAAGACTGGACCAGTCATCAGGGAGAGTATCTCTGCCAGAATAACACAATCCGTTAAATGAGGTGCCAGTCAGTACATTGATGTTGTTTGTACTTTGGGCATGTTCCTCAGAGTCCGTTTCTGTACATGTACAAGACTAAACGGTACATGTATCTACAGCTAGGGTACAATTGGCAGACCATTGAGGGTTCAGCCCCAGTGACAAGCAAATGAACAGATTGGTACTTATTTATGACTGTATTATAAAATAATGTTGTTTAAACTAGTAAAATGCTGTTATTTAAGCACGGAAATTAATGCAATCTATCATCTTTGTTGCTTAACCTAAGAAACATTTTAACTGCCAAAATCTGTGTTATTTGGTATTATTTTGAGTCGCATATCGTCGTGTAGTAACTACTTGTTGCTTTGTAGAAAAACGCGAACAGGTTTAAACAGGAGTTTAACCGCCAAAGGGGCGATGCGCGCTAACTCATTCTGACAGGCGCTTGAAATGCGTGGCAATCTTCTTTAGCATTTTCACGTCGAATCACGCACTATTGTCTGCACTCATAAAACGCCATTAGATCACTTTAAACCCCTACATTCGTTTCCAGTGCAAGAAGGTACTGCAGTATCTATGCCAGCCTACACTCCACATTTCCCCGGGCTGCTCTCGTTTTCTTCATAGTACCGATGGAAGCCTATATTGCCCCTCCCCCGAAAATTGCCCGCACCCGGCAAAATCTTCCCATTTTTCATAACCTGTAGTTGGCAGGTATGGTTTCCTGGCGTGGTAGATCAGGTTTTAGTGTTGTTGCCGCAGGTGATGATTAAAGTATTGTTATTTTAAGCATAGAAGAATATTTGAGCAATGCCAAGTGCTCCTTTCAGAAGCTACAATATGTATAATGCATTTATCTTGTATGTACGATACATGCAATATGCATCTTTAGTAAATTACTTTGTCGAATGAAATTATAATGCATACACGCAAAACAAGTTTAATACATGAATTAGTATAAGCAACTGGCGGTCAACTTAAGCTTAGTAAAAAGTTTAAAAAAAAAAAAAAGAAAGCTGAAGAAAGGCTAAAGAGAAAATAATTTCTGTGATACACCTGACGTTGAATGTACACAAATGTTAATAGTTTTTTTAATATAAGCGAAATTAAGTTAACAAAGGAAGAACATGGCTGATTATCTTAACAAAAGAACCCACCACCTTCATTTCTCCCGCGGCTTGTTTTGAGCGGGGGGGTTGAAAACGGCAACTCCCGGCGTGCCGTGCGGGTGCAAAGAACCGCCATGTTTTTATTAGCAATTACCCAATCCGCTTACAGACATGGACGTGACGCTGTGTCTTTGGTCCTGTTTTTTGCGCGAACAGCAGAGCCAGAGCTGTAGTACGTTTCGGCGCGGGAAGCGTTCAGTGAGAAGAACAAGAGCACGCAGTAGGGAAGGTGGGTATGCTGGCGCGATGTGCGTTTCGTTGGAGAGGATTCTCTGATTTTTGGTGATCACAATAAGCAATGCATGCGCAGCGGATCATAATAATACAAAGCATGCACGCTCATGCAAGATTGGTACTAGTAGGTTAAGTTTGGGTGGTTAGCGAATGGTCGTAATTAACATTAAACCTAGAAGGTGATTAAGTAACCAGCACGTCGAATTGTTTATCTACTTTGTACTGTGGTTAAACGAGGACATTTAAGTATTTTAAAAGCAGTTTCACTGTATATGCACTGTGTATGCCAGCATCAAACACGTTGGCGTACTTTTATTAGAAGAAAAGCTTTGATCAGCTCTGTTTAAGGGCGGTTTACTGGGAAAAAATGCAGTTAAGAACCTTCTATATTGGGTCGAACCCGTTATTCAGTGACTAGTTGCTTGCCATGTAAGCATGCAATCGAATGCATCATGTTTAGCTGACCAGGTTACTTGCAAATTGGTACTAATTAGTACCAATCTGTCGAGTTCATTGCTGGCGCATACAGGCGTTACCGTCACTTAACTGGCGCTGGTGACACTTGGGTGTGATCAATGTTTGGACTGGCATTAGCTGTTAAATTTAACGCCATAAATATGTGCTGAAATGGAATCATGGTATTTGCGATATATCATTTCATCTGATGCTTTGAATTGTTTGAGGTATAATATACGACACGTCATTAACTTATATTGTTGGTAGCGTCTGGAATTACGGCCGGTGATTGTGGGCATGGTCTATTGTCTGGTTCTGCTTGTGTTTTGTAGGGTGAGTCTGACATTCGGATGCGTTTAGATTAAACCTTTAAGATTTGTATGAGATGAGAATGATTTTCCCCCAAACGTATGATCGGATTTGATGTTTTTGTCGCCGTAGATTAAAAGGAGTGCATGTGTGCCAATTTTGTGGGGAGGTTGCTTGGTTGAACTTGAGGCTCTTTTGCGGCGGGGGGGTTGCTAGACACGGGGGGTCCATGCTTTGTTTGCAGCTGCTTCTTTCCCCCCTCCTAACTTGGACTGTATAACAGCCCCTTTGTTTTGATGACAGGCTAAAAAGTCTTGCGGATAAGACACGATTGTTTTTAATATTTATACTTTTAATCTGTAAATCGCTTTGGACAGAAGTCCGCCAGATGAGAAGTGTGGTGGCGCTGTGTTGCCTTGTGACCTCGTTTTAACAATAGTCTTAATTTGGGCGGTGTATCTTGATTTCCACTTAACTTGGCTGTGAGATGAGGTTTCCTTTGCCGTATTTTGCAAACAGCAGCGTCAGATTGCTTTAATTTGTAGTAGCACTTTGAAATCCCTGAGGCTGAATTAATTGCAGATTAATTAGGATGGCGCTTGCGCCTGGGTGTTTCATAAGACCCATATCCTGCCGTGTTTAAGACTCATCACTGTATATTGGTTGGTTTATAGCCAACATTGGATTATTAGCTGTCGATACATCTGAGGTATCGTTTGTCTGCCCGGAATGCTTACGGTTTGCCTTGTTAGCCGATTACAGCGTCAAATTTACAAACAAGTCATTTTCAAGATGAACGGTTATTCTTGGATGAGACTTGTTAAACGTAATAAACAATGCGTGGTTTGGGCGAAGATGTGTACGTAAAACCCTTTGTTTTTTACACAACTTCAACGAAAGGTGTCGCCACTAGACTGTCAAACATTTCATACCGGCCGATTTAAATCATTTTGATGGATGCCGTTATCGATGTGAGAAGGAATCGTATGGGGACGCTGACGGCCCTCTACTTATGAGTTTTAGGGGTTTTTCCGGTTGCATAAATACAATTGCATGCATTCATACCAATTTAAATTTCTTTCTAGGTGCCTCCTCTACCTTGTTTGGTTCAAATGGCGTCCTCTGGTGGTAAGTTGAATGGTAGACATGGTGTCTGTTTCTGGGAGGGGGGGGGGTCTTGATGTGGCCTGTATTGTGTGTGGGATTCAAGATAGTATTAAATAATTTACTTGCGTCAGTTTTCCTTGACTGGATTTAAGGAAGAACACTTTTCCCAATTTCAGATATGCAGGTCAAAGAGCTGGATAAGCGTGCGTCTGGTCAAGCCTTTGAGGTCATCCTGAGTCCATCTGCCCCAGATCCTAAAGGGGAGTTCCCCCTCTCTCCCCCAAGGAAGAAGGATGTGTCCTTGGAGGAGATTCAGAGGAAACTGGATGCTGCAGAAGAGAGGCGCAAGGTATGCTTGCATCATTTACAAAAAACCTTTTTTTTTTTTTTTTAAGCGCGTGCACAACAGCCGTTAGAACAGCGCTCATGGATTAAAATGGTGTGTTTAGTCACATGAAGCAGAAGTTTTGAAGCACCTGGCTGAAAAGCGAGAGCACGAGAAGGAGGTTCTCCAGAAGGCAATGGAGGAGAACAACAACTTCAGCAAGATGGCAGAAGAGAAGCTGAACCAGAAGATGGAGGTCAACAAAGAGAATCGCACCGCGAGGATGGTGGCCATGAATGAGAAGTTCAAAGAAAAGGCGAGTGTTTTACAGCTTGCAGTGTTATGGTCGGCCCACTCTACATCTGACCAGCTCATAAAAATTGCTTTTTGTCCTCTTTTTCAGGATAAGAAACTTGAAGAGGTTCGAAAGAATAAAGAGACCAAAGAAGGGGGGGAGAATTGAGTGTTGCAGTTTGGAGTATGGTGTAGGTTTTTTGTTTTGTTTGTTTGTTTTTTTTATTATTATTACTTATCCAAAGATTTATTTTTGTTTCATGGCCAGTATATATATACTTGTTTTGTTCACTTGCCACCTTGTTACACTGAAGACAGTATAGGGTTCCGGTTTTTGCCCTTTCATGTGCTTGCAATAATGCCTGGTGTGGATATTTTGCCTTCTATCTTGCAGTTTAAACAGTTGGACAACTAAACTAGTCGGGTTTTTTTTCCATTTCACGATGCATGTCTTAAACGTTTTCTGTCGCATAGTGCGAGTTAATCCATATTTCACACCCACTGTTCTAATCCTAATAAAGTTGCAGTTTGAGTCATGTTTGTTTTTATAAATTATATGACTTTTGCCTGTTAATTGCCATCTTGTAACATTTGGCTATTGGTCTTGTTAAAAAAATTGTAAGTTTCTGAATACTGTCTTGCTGGCTCTGCAGTGGTTTAAGGGGTCATTTAAATAAACCACATTCTGACACGCGTATCCTAATTGTCCCATTCGATCTTCTAGAGTCGAGACCCCAGACCTGGTCATTGTAGTTTTTTCTGTGGGTGGGTGCTGAGTTTCAGCGCTTTAGCACATAGTGACATTGCTGCCTTACCCTCAGTCTAACTATTGGCAGGTTAGTCATTGCCGTTTTAAGACATGGAGGTCGATCTATGCTGAGGCATCTTAACACCAGGTTTTGGGGCT
Organism: Mormyrus proboscirostris; assembly: GCA_026779585.1. Taxonomy (NCBI): domain Eukaryota; kingdom Metazoa; phylum Chordata; class Actinopteri; order Osteoglossiformes; family Mormyridae; genus Mormyrus; species Mormyrus proboscirostris. Next base: position 26,453,536 of record JAODKF010000147.1, read on the forward strand.
ACTACTCCAGGTGAAAAGATATTTGTCTTGGAATGCACTTGTGACATTTTGTGCTGTTGGAAACTTAGCTGACCTTAAGGAAATTGTGCTTAAAAATAAAATAATAAAAAAATGCCATGAATTGTTTGAATTGTGACTTTTGGCAATATTGATAGTTTTGAAAGGTCTCAGGTCTTGAAATTGAAAGTATTATGATACCTTATAGCCCTTGGACAGCAAAATGGTTCAATTTAGTTACCAGCCAGAGTATTTCACCTGACACACTCAGCATTTAAACTCTTCCGTGTGCCAGCAATTTTGCTTATTTACCTTGAGTCTGCTGACATCTAGTGGTAAATTAAAAATGTGTTCAGTTTTCCAAGGAAAACTGCCTTTTGGGTGGGGCACAAGTGGATTGTCAGAAATTTAAGGCCCTTCCCAATTAAAGTATGACAACTTACGGAAGGATTCAAATGCTTTCTAAAACCCTTAAGTATGGCAATAATTCCCAGGCTAAATCTAGGTGGAGCTCCCAGTTTGGTTGAACCTGGAATGTGCTCGACCTGGAGAGCTAGGAACGGGCCGTGACTCTCTGCTCCACAGGCATGCTTGGGCTGCTGCTGGACATTGGAATTCTGTGCTGTTAGCTGACATAGAGCCTCCTTTGTTTCACTAGGTCTGGCCGGACTGTGATCAGATTATAAACTTGTTAGCTCATTGGTCCTGTTGTATTATGTAGTATCGCTCTACTGGATTAGACCAGGACACAAACGTCCCGTTTCCACAGCCCTGTTGCAGCATTGTTAATTGAATCCTGATCATAAATTAGTTGTATAAATACAAAAGTAAATCCACTTTAAGGAAGTCATTCGCAGTTCATGGTGGCACACTCACAGAGCACTGCATGAGGGAGAGTTCTATGGCAGTCTTCCTGGCTAGGGCCGTCTACAGGGAGACTCATTGCCTCGGTGTCCGGTGTGGAAATTCTGACCGGGACGAGCCAGGGAGAGCACCGAATACTTCTCTGCGCCTTCGGTGGGTCCCTGCACACAATGGTAGCCTTTCATCGATGCTGGTCATGCAGCCCTTTCACAAAGGGACATTATGGACAGCACCAGCGTAGGAGACAGGCAGGCAGGTCTGGCCATGGCATACGGCTGGAGGGGGGGCTGCAATGACTCTAGCGACCCGATGAATGGCAGCTAAATAAACACTCCAGAGATGTTTCACGGTGCCTCGTTCAACAGGCCTTCCATAATTCCTGGCTTGATGGTTTGTGGAGCTCTTATGTTGGTATCCAGAATTTTTTAAGAGAAGTCTATTAAGTGTGTTAACACATTAAAAATAAAGCCCCTTCTTTACTAATCCGTTTCTTTTTGCTCCTCAGCTACAACAAAATCATTGTTCCCAAAGACATCATAAATCCTAAGTCTCACTAGGGCTATGGCTTGTTTCACTGCTGAAGGGCCATATTAGTCTGAATCTTTAGAGTGGAGTAGCAAGAGTAACAAAGAACCAAGCCCTTTAGATTTCCAGGCACCAAATGGGACACCAACATCACCTGCTAAAACACGAAGGCCCAACAGTGCCTTGTATGAACTGATGAAATGCAAGCTGTCACAGACTTTGACGGTTTCGTTTCAGCTGCCACAGAATCCACTGTTACATCCTCCGTTCCGGTCTGGTTTGACTCTGCATCCTGATACTGAGTGGAGACTACAGCAAAAGGTGTGATGTGCAGAGATGATCATTGGCTGCCACCTCCCTCTGTCTGAAGCCTTGAACTCATCAAAGATGAGGAACAGGGCTAAAAGAACAATGTGTCTCACCCTCGTCACCCCTCATCCAGTGTCTCCCATCTCAGCAGAAGCTGAGCGTAAGGACACAAGCACCAACAACCACCTGAACAGCTTCTTCCCCCAGACCACTACCCTCCCAAACAAGGTCCCATGAGAAGCACACTTGCCCCTATGGGATCTTCCACACTTAGATCCCCACTGTTCTTTATATTCCTATTGACTGTAAGCTTATTTGTAATGAATTGATGCTTTACATCAGTAGAGGTGTACTGGAATGCTTATTTATCATATCTCATCATACTCTCCTTTGAGACACACATATATACAATATATGGACAAAAGTATTGGGACACCTGGCCATTATACCTACAGGAAATGTTATGATATTCCATTCTAAATCCATTTCGGTGGGAATTCTAATTCTAAAATATCTGCTCAATCATCCAGAAGAGCTTTTGTGGGGTCAGGCATTGATTGTGGATGTGAAGGCCTGGCTTACAGTCTCCGTGTCTCTGTTTCAGTTCATACCAAAGGTGATCAATGGGGTTGAGGTCAGGGCTCTGTGTAGGCCAGTCAAGTTCTCCCACACCATACTCATCCAACCATGTCTTTATGGACTTTGCTTTGTGCACTAGGGCGCGGTCATGCAGGAACAGAAAAATGCCTTCCCCAAACTGTTGCCGCAAAGTTGGAAGCATAGATTTGTCCAAAATGTCTTGTTAAGCTGAAGCACTAAGAGTTCCCTTCATTGGAACTAAAAGGCCTAGCCTGAAAAACAACCCAACCCTCCTCCACTGAACTGTACAGTTGGCACAATGCAGTCAGGCAGGTAACGTTCTCCTGGCATCTGCCAAACCCAGACTCATCCATCAGACTGCCAGAGAAGCGTGATTCGTCACTCCACAGAACACATTTCCACTGCTCCAGAGTCCAGTGGATGGGTGCTTCACACCACTCCATCCGACGCTTGGCATTGTAGTTGGTGATGCGTGGCTTGCATGCAGCTGCTCAGCCATGACAGCCCTTTCCATGAAGCCCCCGGCGCATAGTTTTTGTGCAGAGGAAGTTTGAAACTCTGCAGTTATTCAGAGCGTTGGTGACTTTTTACACACTGTGCACTACAGCACTTGGTGATCCCGCTCCGTTACTTTATATGGTCTGCTACTTCCTGTCTGTTTCTCTTGTTCCAAAATGCTTCCATTTTGAATAATAATCAAATTACATCTGACAGGGAAGAAATTTCACAAACTGCCTTATTGCAAATGTGGCATCCTATGACACCCTATTCGGCTGAGGCTGGGCTTCACACTTGCCACTGCATAAGCCTCTTGAACCACACAGAACCCCATCAGGGTTGTATTTGGAATGCTATCTCCACATACCCTAAACATCTTGCTGTCTCACCCTTAATTACATGTCGGCATGTTAATGTATTTATTCCTTCTTATCATTATTCTGTTTGTTTCATGTATTTTTTTCTGATTGCTTGTTTCATTTGTACACTTATGACACCACCTGCATCAGAACTAATCCCTTGTACTTATTGTACATGGAAAATAAAAGGAATCTAATCTGAATCAAAGTCATGTGATCAGCTCTAAGCACGTGTGCTGGTCTGGTGAAGAAGGGAAGGGTTACAAGAGAATAATACAGGGATCTGAGGATGGTCTGCTGTATCTGTGATCAGTGCTAGTTGAAATCCTGCTGTTGGAAGAGTAATTCCAGCATTGGGCCCTTGAGCATGGCCCTTTGGATAAAGGCATCTGCCAAATAAGTAAATAAAAGTAAATCATAAAGCATGAGGGTGAGGCCATGCTATGAGCAACACAGAAAAAATTCATTAAAATTGCTTACTCTGTACCGGTTGGATGACTTAAGGAAGTCAAAAAGGCCACTTTGCCTAGTTAAGGAATCAGTATATCAGCTCTGGATACATTCGGCATTACTTTACTGTTCTGTCAGTATTTAGTACAGTGTATTTTAACAATCAAACTGTCACAAAGTGCTTTACAATACTTTCCCTCCAGGTAGTGGAAAATCAGAAACATATTATCCAGTTGTTTGAAAGTGCACAACTTTTCACCGTAGTACAGGCGTTCGTCGCGATCGTAGTGGCATACAGATTTTTACGAATGCACAAATAAAGCTGCGGAATAGGTTTCGTATGCCGTAAACACGAACGGGGTGTTACAAGCTATGCTGAAAATTTTATTTAAAGCACTGCTCGTTTCCACATCCCTCTCGAGATGTGCATGTTCCGGTTACTACCCAGCCTTAAGAAACTGATTCCAGATCGGCTTAGCCAAAGCAAATCCCGATTCTCACGGTTTTGACTGAACGTGTAAACAGACACAGGGTCGGTGGAGCGAACAGCGTGCCAACAGCGCTCGTGGAGTATCAAACGCAGGCACGCCATTGGGTGGAACCGACGATACTGCAGAGACCGTGCCCCCAACTCCGCACGTGATTGGCTGGGGAGAATGTCCGTTAAACCTTCAGTAATTTCTAGACAGACCACTACCTATCTCTTAATAAGTCGTCCTTTGCAAAGTCGACGACAGTTTACGGGTAAAAGGGATAATTCTCTTACTCGGTTCCAAAAATGCCGCCTATTGAAAATATCGATCGGCGTAGTAGGGCGCCTTTGTGAGACAAGAACTGACACCCGCAACGATCACCCAGCCTCAGGTAGGCGAGCGCATTCCCCGATGTCTCTCCGTATCTGCAGTTCATTCCGGGACTACGGTTTAGGGTGGCGAAAAAATGAAAAAAATTCTCATTTTGATTCGCCTCTATATGGTTAATTATTACTGAAATATGGGTGCATTACATGTCTGTCGTAGGTCTTTTAAACGGAGGAAACGTCAAAACAATGCATGTTGTAAACGTACACTATAAACCACATTGTGAAATACTGTACGCAAATAGAGGAACAATGTGTTCACATCTGTTACATTATTATATGACTGCGGGTTATTATGTAATTCTTTTAGAAAATGAATAGTGGAACCACAGTCACGTACGAAACAGCTGTTAAACTGGGATATTCAGGTTGATTTTAGTACAGAAATCAGCGTTCCGGGCTAAAAACGGCACTCATTTGCATGCGGCCACTGAATTATTCACGATTTGTGCTGGCACACCCGCCCTGCCGGCGCTGCGGCGGACCGTTCATTCACTCGCTTTTCAGTGGCAGCATGTTGGAGATCGAGCAGGAGCGGTGCAGCTTCGGATCGGGGGAGTCATGCGTTACGCAACTACCAGCTTCCAGACATTTTCACCGGCTGCAGTTCCGCTCACTGTCGTTGCGCGGCGTCGGGTCACCAAAATTCATTTAAGTCACACTGACGGGTTTTAAGGCCGCTAATACATTCGTCGAACGGTCCGCTAGTGTGGTCACACTTTTTACGTGTAGTAATGCACATGAAATTTTAAGCTTGTTGCAATTATTGCTATATTACTGCATGACCCATACAGGATATTCTCCCTTGTCGTTCCTTATGTTACCTATCACAGGCTCTCTGCCACCCCCACCCCCCCACACAGCGGATAAGTTATGGATGATATAATTTTTTTTGTTAACACCACCACAGCAGTCTGTTTCCTTTATTTTCCTGTAGATCCCATAGTTGACAACCTCTCTCAGTATGGCCACGGTGGTGATGGAGCAGATCGGCCGGCTATTCATCAATGCCCAGCAGCTGCGGCAGCTCCGACAGGTGCCCCGACTGCTGGAGTCAGCTTTTCCCAAGCTGCCATGCACCATGGAGGCTGCCGACGTGCCCTGGGTGTTCCGAGAACCCCACATTCTAGCTGGCTACCGCCCGCCGGACCAGAGCTGGCGCTACTATTGCCTGACGCTCTTCCAGAGACACAATGAGGCTGTGAACGTGTGGACTCACCTGGTGGCGGCCCTGGTCATCCTGGTCAAGTTCCGGCAGGTGGCAGAGACGGTGGACTTCCTGCGCGACCCCCACGCCCAGCCCTTCTTCATCGTGCTTCTGGCCGCCTTCACCTACCTGGCTTGTAGCGCCTTGGCGCACCTGCTCTCCGCCAAGTCGGAGATGTCCCACTACACCTTCTACTTCCTGGACTATGTGGGCGTGGCCATCTACCAGTTTGGCAGTGCCCTGGCGCATTTCTACTACGCCATCGAGGAGGAGTGGCACATGTGGGTGCGTGGCGTCTTTCTGCCGGCCTCCGCCTTCCTGGCCTGGCTCTCCTGCACTGGCTGCTGCTATGGCAAGTACGCCAGTCGCCGGCTATCCCGCACCTCCCACAAGCTCTTCCAGGTGGTCCCGTCAGGTCTGGCTTACTGCCTGGACATAAGCCCCGTGCTCCACCGTATCTATAGCTGCTGGCAGCAGGCTTGCGTCGACCCCGCTGTGGTCTACCATGGCTATCAGGTTCTCTTCTTCGTGGCCGGCGCCTACTTCTTCGCCTGGCCACACCCGGAGCGCTGGTTCCCGGGCCGCTGTGACTTTGTGGGCCAGGGTCACCAGATCTTCCATGTTCTGCTAGTGTTGTGCACACTGGCACAGCTGGAGGCCGTGCGGCTGGATTACGGCACCCGGCGGCTGTTGTACGAGCGTCTCCATGGTGACCTGGCGCACGACTCGGTGGCCCTGTTTGTCTTCACGGCATGCTGCAGCGCACTCACCGCCTTCTACATGCGGAAACGTGTCCGTACCCTCCTCAGGGAGAAGGAGGCCTAAGCATGTTGGGGGAACAGACACTCACTCACACACACACACACACACACACACACACACACACACACACAACAGACCTGAGGTAAAACACTGAACGTTTTTATTCAATATCAGTAACAACAAAACCACGCTGTGCCCAAGACCTCATTTTAATTTTCACCTGGTCTGACAAAACTCTGTAGTAACAAGACATCTGAAAGGAGGAATATCTTATGAATTCTCATGAAGTCTTGTGAATTGTAATGAATGTCTTTTAGGAGAGAAGGGGTTCCCTCAATAACTGCCCAGACCCAAAGCTGTCTTTTGGTGTGTAAGGAATCCCTGAAATAAGCAAAGTCAAGTTCCAGTATTTTCTGTAAAGCAAGTTAAACAGGTTCACTGTAGAAATGGTTGCCATTAAAAAAAATAGATTTTGGCCAGTAGGTGGGGACAAAGCTGAAAAAATGGTTTTGAATAGAATCTGAGCTATGGGAGGGTTGTTTCATAGGCTTAGCAAACAGCTCAATGTATGTTTGTCCAGCTGAAAACATGGTCCACTCTGCTCTCTCTGGAGATGGACACAACTCTCCTCAGATTTGACCAAACTAAGACTAAGGAGGTCAAGTTATGTGAAAACGGTTTGTCCCGGAACAGTCTGATCTCTCTGTTCGTCGTTGTTGAGAATGACCGTCAAAGACTGTTAGACCCCCTGGACCTTACTTTGGGTCCATTTTTATTAATAAATCAGGAACAGGTGGTTCTGCAGCTTGCAGAGATTCGGCAAACTTCCACACCTACAGTTTCTGTCTGAAAGGTGCCATAGTTTTAAGAAGGGATTAACAGTCCTGGTCCCAATGGGACAGTGTATGCTCTGGTTTTTGTTCTAGTGCTTGTCTGAATTATGTTCCTGATTTAACTAATTTAGTCTGTTTTGTCAGTACTAAGGTTGGTAGCATTCTATAGTTGTATATAAACTGTTGCTTACCAAAACTAGATTTAGAGACCCTTGATTTGGATTGTAAATATGTCACATTCATGGATATTTGGTAGTAAGCGTGACCTTTGCAGAATAGGTCAGGTTTCAATTCAGCTATCATAACAGACTTCCATGCCATAGCCTAGAAGCCTGATTACTGCGGCCAGGGAGGTGGGAAGTAATTGCCAGTAACTGAGTGTGAGCTGCAGAATCACTATGGAGGCCGGTAATTAAATGTATCACTAGGTTACATCCTTTGAGATTAAAAAAAAATAGTTCCCTTAGTGGTGTTTCAGTCTTCAAAACATTCTTTAGCATTAAAACATTATTCTCTTATAACCAAATTACATACAATGTGTCCCAGAGTATTAGGAACAACAAAACCAACCACATGATTTTTTTATGGTGAGATCGTAGCTGCCCCCAGCTTGGCCTGATATTATACTGCGCACAGTTTGCAGATGTTTATTCACTTTTTTAAGTACCAGATGGACTTAAACTGCCCTAGATTGCCATTGTGTCTGTTTGCCTGTGGAACAAGGTTCCTTTTGTGTCTGAAGGGTTGTGCCCTTGGTCACTCCACTTTGGCGATGCCTTTGTGCATAGTCCAGGAAGGTGGATATTTTTAGTTAAAGTGCCACTCGGCACTTTACTCAGTACGTCATCTTTGAAGCCATGTCATTCACCTGTGTTTGTGTGTGGGTGAGACTGAGGGGCTGTCAGGGACAGAACCTCATGACCATTTATTCTACTTCTGGCATTAGTCTGTCTGATGTACCTATAGAGTAGTGATGGGCAAATGAAGCTTCATGAACCACTTGCTATATTTTCTGACCCCACTAGGTGGTGCTTTCTTCTCAAAAATAGGCTCAAAGCATGCCTCAAAGTAAGCCAAGAGCACCATCTAGTGAGGTAAAAAAAATACAAGATATGGTTCATGAAGCTTCATTTGCCCATCACTACCATAGAGTATCTATTCAAGGACTCAAGGGTTTTCTCCAAGAGGATCCTTTGATTAATAGAGTTCTTATTTCACCCCAGTGCCACATAGCAGTCTCCCATCAGAGGGCACAGAAAAATTAGGCTGCGTTTTGGAGGATCATTTGATGATGTCATAGACTGCTGCTGTTACTGAAGATGATGTCAGAGAAACAAGAATAATTAGGAGATGCCTATGTTTTTTCTGGATTATGCACTGAGAAAAACAGACATGAGCAATATAGTGGCTCCATCAGAAGTGATTCACCTGAAGGACAGGATTTTTTTTGGTGGAAATACTTTTTCCCAGAAAAAAGTGCATGTGGAAAATTTCAACGTGATAACCAATAATGGCAAGAGTCAATGTTTTGTAAAACTCTTGCACTTATCCAAATTGTCATGGTCTTGTATTTCTGTTGTATGTTCATAAATGGTATGACTAATAATTCTCATTTTTAGTGATGCACACAAATTCTAATATTCTGACCATGTACAACCGAGTTTATAAATATGTTCAGTATCGGTGTTATATTTATATTGTCTGAATATGAAATAAGGCCTTATATTTGTAAGGTGTGGATTTAGGGAATTTCGAAGCTAGAGGATGCCAACATGGGTGCCATTTTGCTGCTGACGTGACTGCTGTAACAGCAGTGTGAACGCAGCACAAATTTAAGAGAAATAGCAGGCCGTTCTTATGAGAGATGGTGGACATAGACGTTTGCACTGAGGGAGGAAATGTTAGGTAAGAAATTAGGTCACAGACTAAACATGAACTTAGTGCTAAAGATCAAAGAGAAACGGGATGAGTCACAGAATTAAGAAAAGGAAAGTGGCAGAGGGGGGCTGACGGGTCACAGCAGGTGGATCTGGTCAGCATGGGAACAAGGGGTCACATGAGAGACTCAAGAGAACCCTGAGAGACTCGAGAACCTTGAGAGACGAGAGCAGAAAGATGAGGTTCCTGGAGGGGAAATTGGGAACTGAAGCTGCTTAGAGATGAATCAGGCCAATCAAGCCAGTCGGCTGTTATGACTCTCTCATGGTCCATAGGCTACAGCATGTGTCCCAGGGGGGTGTTGGCACCAGCAGGGCCTGACATACGAGGCTGGGCCCTAGATATGATGAGTATGTTCTGAAGAAGCACTTGTACGAATGATGCCTACAAAAGAAATTAACAAAGAAAAGCCTGACTTGTTTGTAAGTTGATGTAATGTGGTATTTAAACAAATAAACTAATGAAATGAATATGTCCTGGTTCTTTTGATGTTTCAGCTTTAAGGTAAATACTTGTGGCTTATTTGGAGAATACTGACAATATAATGTTTAGCACAAAAATTCTACAATAATATCTGTTCCCGAGTGTACCTGGTGCCTCTGGAATAGGCTCCATGCCTCCTCCCAACCCTGACCAGGATAAAGAGTTGGAAGACGGACGGATAGATGGACAACAGTAATGAATGTGAAACAACATCCTACAATACACAGATGATCCTAAAAAGTAATTATTTAGAATGTAATCTCTAAACTATTAAATCCATTTTATTCAGAATCATTTAATATGTTAAAATGTAATCAACATATATCTTGTTGTCTTAAACCGCATTACATATATGCAAATAATACAATTATTAATACTAACACATCGAAACAGCTTTTGATTTTAATATGACCAACACTGAACATCTCGTTGGTAGTAACACCCAGCTAGTTAGGCTCCACCGTGTGGAATCAGGCTCCATCGTGTGGATGGAGAAATAATGCAACTTGAGGAAACGTGGAACGAAATCGCTTACTTTGGTAGGAATTGGGATGCTGCCATCATATGGCTAAATCCAGTATTGTTCATTGCAACTCTAAAACATAAGACTTCACGTCAGCGAATATAATTCCTTCTGCGTTTTTCAAGTACCAAGGTTAAATGGGACGGAGTCTGTTTCAAAGAGATTGACTCTGTCATAAACTATAGATGACTGAGATAATTAATAGAAACGCATGGCCGTTGAAGATGGCCGCTTAGGGCGCCATCTACTGAGGAAGTGCAGACTTAGCAAACCGCAGACTAAGCGAAAATGAAGCTGAGGTCTCTCCACTTGAAACATTTAGTACTCCTCCTTGACCGGAAGTTAATGGAAAAGCGAAAGTACCGTACCAAAGTACCGTACTTGTTGCAGTGGACAAGCGCCCATGTTCGATTGGTTATGCAAATAGCCTGCCTCTTATTAAACACAGTAGAACAGCAATCTTGAAAAAAGTTACCAACTCGAAAACAACGATAAACGATTTTATAAGTAAAACAAATAATTTCGATCTGGTCGGAAGAACAGATACAACAAAAAGACAAGACATTTAAGAAGTATTTAGTTTAATATAAGCTTACTATATGTGATGTGATTTTGTTGTAATGAATACTAGGGTATTTATAAAGCAAAAAGGAGCTTGTACATTTCTCATTAACTCGTCTAGGAGTGATTTAACAGCAAGGACGAAAATGATTATGATTGTCTCGGAGAACATACGGCGCTCCTGCAAAAGCAGCTGATGTTTCTACTGATTTTTAAACATATATTAGATAATATATAAAAGGAACAATAAATAAACTTGCTAAGTTAGCTAAGGTTGTTTTTTCTACGACTGAGTAAAAATGTTTCAGCGAGTCTTCAAACTCCCTGCGAGACAATAACCGTATACAGAATTGAAAGTAAGAAAAGGCCCAAGTTTTTAATCGATCTTACTAGTGCTACATCGACCTAGACCTGCGCTAGTTAAACGTTTGCATGTTGGCATTCATACCCATCCACCCTACAATCCTGGTAAGCGAATGTTTGTACCTATACATCGTAAAAGGTTGAATTCTAACTGCAGTGACATTTCTTCCACCAAGCCACAATGCTAGTATTGGCCTACGAAATTAAACGTTAAGTGGTGATATAAAACATAGGAAATGAAATTCAGTAAATTTAACAAAGAGATGACTACTTGGAGATTTACTCACTTATTTAATCTGCCGTTACTTATCAGACAGGTAGGTTACACAAGAAACCACTAGATGTCAGCCTTGTAAAAGCAAACAACCATCGGGGATTTTGAAAGATTTGACAATTAAAGGTTATAGCTTTCAAACCCCGCATAGGGCTGATATATTAGTTGCCCTCTTTCTAGACTTATTGGCTAGAAATGGGACAAACCATAGGAGGCTATAAGCTTGTATTGACTGAAACACCTGAATTAAATTAGTATTAAATTAGTATTTTGCATTAGGCCTATTGGTTAAAGTAAGGGAAATTTGTACAGTGAAATGATTTGAAGGACTGGAAAGGGCATAAAAATGAGCTGACATGTTTATACCTTGGAAATATTCACAAAATAATAAAATACGACTACCGAACGCAGGCTATTGACCTGATGAAGTGCCTTCATCTGTGCATTAATTTCTCCTTTTAGAGGGCTAACGATTGACCTTCCCTTTAGCAGAGATCATTTTAAGAAATCAACACCAAACAACATCCGATTTAAATGGATTTCTTTGGGAGTCTTCACTGCTTTTCAAAAGATACCAGATGAAGATTTTGCACTGGTGAAAATACATTATAAATCAAGTCTCAGCAACCTCACAGAAGGACACGACCCTCAAGTCCTCTGTGGATGGGTTAGGGGGCGGTCGAATGGGTCTGTCCAGCTGACAAGCACCCCCCACCGCACGGTCCTTTTCTGAATGCAAGGTCAGCTCCCAGAGGAGTGGGAGTCAGAGAAATGACGGGTTGAAGCCTACGGTGGCCAGGATTACTGTGTCACACTGTCACTCACTGCCTGGTCTGAAGCCAGTTGGAAGTGGTTTATGATCCTGATTGACAGTGTGCAGCGATCCTGACGACCACTGCACCCAAAACCTCATTTCTCTTGTCACTACCTGACCGGCTCCGTCCTACCTACCCATGATGCCATCAGGCTACTAAACACTCAGGGACTGGTCTGAAGACACACACACACACACACACACACACACACACAAAAGCCATCAAGCCTTTGTGAGACACACACATACACAAGCCATCAGGC
>JAODKF010000147.1:26466117-26484528 GCA_026779585.1 Mormyrus proboscirostris
CGTTATCTCATTTCACTGTGTACTGTACATGTATATTGTTGAAATGACAATAAAAGCAACCTTGAACCTTGAACCTTTGTTTCCTTCCTGGCTCTTTCCCTCTGGGTGGGCTTGTGGGGGGGCCCTCTCAGAACCGGCAAAGGGTGGGGGCTGTTGGGGTGGGAGGGAGGCTATAAAACCCTGATGGGTTTTTCTCTTATCTAGCTAATTTATTTTGATCTGTAATTTCTTGAATGGCTCCATTGCATTACATGGGAGGCAGAGGAGACCCTATGGTAGCCAAAGAAGCAAAATGGAAAATTGAATTGCCACTTATTATTTTTTTTCCCTTCAGCCCATCTGGATGTGCTCCGTGAGCCGGATAGCGGGCTGTGCTGTTTTTTTCCGAGTGCTTCAGGATGTAAGAAGGCCAGAAGCCCTGCTGCCAGAAGAATGGGCTTGTTATTGGAGATTTGAAGGCTTTCTATTCAGTACATGATGGTGGGTTTATGATATTTTTCAGGACAGGCTTTGGGGGGAGGTGGTTGGATTACTTCATTGTGCACCTTTCAGAGTGATTCATATGCACAGGGTCCTAGTGCACATGGGGGCATTTTAATTCGAGTCCAGCGGACAGGGGGGGGGGGGGTTGCTGTATGCTGGAGGTCAGTCACAGAACCTGAAGCAATCATCGAAAGCTACCTCCCTCTTATCTTGCTCCCTGGAAGTGACACTCACTGTCAATGCAGGCCTGGTCTGGGTGTTCATGCTCGTCTTAGTCACATGGAGGCCGTCTGCAGATGGGGAGATCTTTCACAAAGTATTATGGCTGCCGGCTAGAAAGAACCAAGTGCAGGAAACTGGCAGAGCAAGTGCATTCTGGGCTTGCTGTGCTCCAGGGCGGAAGAGATGGAACGTATGTTTTTTTGTGCTGGATGGTCATCTATTTCTCACCACACAGGTCACTGGTGAGGGAAATATTCCTCCCTGCTGTTTCCCTGATGTAAGATCTTCACTTTGACAGCTTACAGCAGCGACTGAGAAAAGCAGAATAGCAAAAATCACTCTGACTCTCATACTGCCAGAGATGCTGTTTGTAATCGTTAAATGTCTTAGGACGTTTTTCCACTGCACAAAGGTACGGTGCTTTCGGTACGGTACTTTCGCTTTTCCATTGACTTCCGGCTGAGAACCAGTACCGAAAGTTCCAGTGCCGAAAGTGTCAAACCAGCTGGGGTACTTCTTTGGTACTTCGGTACATTGGGGTGGGACTTGCAAATATATTTGCTGTAGATTGGATGCAAACAGCCTTCCGCTGAAACACAAAATACAACCACCATCTTTTGGAACACACAGCTAACAGTGAGAAACTAAATAAAAAATAGTAGGAACAAAAATATAGAAAAAGGAAAATGGAAGGATGGACAAACGAGGCTTTAATCGCCGTATGGTCGGATGAACAGATCCAGCGGGATTTGGATGACACGACTCAAAATAAAAAAGTATTTGGCGTAATAGCAAGCCGTTTGGAAGAAATGGAGCACACGCGAAACCCCGAACAATCGCAAAAAGCTGGTTGACCGAGCTTCTAATTATAAGAATCAACAACACCATACTCAGCATGTCTTCTGTGTTTGAATTCAGTGAAAGAAATGCCGTGTTGTGATGATGTCAGTCAGGGGCGGTCACTGATGATGTCATTTGACGCCATTTACCAGTTTTTACGGCAGTGGAAAACCGACACAAAAGAAGTACCATACTTTCGGCACTTTAGGGTGTTTGGAGTCATGAATGATAGCCTCTCCCCCTCACGGCTGTCCATGGCCACCTGACACTGTTGCTCTCTAAAGGGTGGAGGTTCCTTGTGGTCAGTGATGCAAATGAGGGCATTTTTGTGTTGGAAGTCCTGGCCTGTGCTGCTGGTGAACTTGTGCCCCTGAGATCCTTTAGCCCTTCCACTGCTCAACTCAGTAGCTATAATTAATATCTTTTTCTCATGTCTGCAGACATGGACCAGTTATAGAGCAACATCTATTTTATCTATCTATTTTGTGCTGTTGCCGGTTGAGTGTCGGTAAGATGGGAAGTGGGACATGAGAGGTCTCGCCTGCGTGACCGAGGCAGCCCTGTGCGGGCGGCGTGGCCGGCACTTCTCCGGTAATTGCTTTTTATTGATCTCAAAATAAAAGCGGCAGCTGCCAAGCGGCCTGTAAAGGAACCGGGCCTGACGACGGCGAGATCCAGACGATCCCGGGGGAAAAGAAAGGCAGAAGGGCAGCCGGCATCAAGGCATCCCGCTCCGGTGTCACAATGCGGAATGCGGAAGCTTTTTGTGCACGTCGATGTTCACTTCGGCTATACGCGTAAATTACACTTAACCCAAAGGGCTTCGATAAATATGAGATAAACCAGCATCAATTTGCAAAGCTTGTGAAACACAGCCTGTCCCCAGGGCCTCGATTGCAGAGAATGAATTGCATGGGTTTGTTTAGTAAATAGATGACAGTTACATGGTGAGGCAGGTATTGTCTGATGGAAATTACTGGACTGTAATACTTGCTTTGGCGGGGAGGGTAAATAAAGGCATGAGACAGGGACAGAATGAGTACATGCTAACCTTAGCAGTGCTAACCTTCAGTGCTGCCCATTACACAGTACCTGTGGTGAATTGGTGACTCCAAATGACCGTAGTCCGTGTTTGATATGCGTGAGTGTGAGCTCCCTGCCATCACATCCATGATGGCCCTCCAACCTGTGCTTTCTGACCCTGTCCCGCATCAGCAGTTATGGAACATGGATGGGCAGACGAGTGTTTTTCAGACAACCTTCAGAGCAGGTGTTGCCCCACAGGCCATTGTGAGTTGTGATGATTCTATGATTCTGCATCCATGAGCTAAAACAGCCTCTGACCAATGACCAGTAATATGATAGTATTTAATTTCTGTGAAGTGAATTTATAGGGGAGCGTTTTGGTTAATTACAGCACTTTGTGTATTAGACACATGGGAGTATTTACAGGCAGTGCCACCAAACATCTGCTTGGTAACAAGTGCGGTGCTTTTTGCCGGCTCTTTGGGGGAGTGGGGGGTACGTCAGCTTCATCCTGGAGGGGTAGCACACCGAGACACACACACGCACATACACAGACACACATAGGCTTGTAATTATATTTTTGTGGGGACTCTCCATTAATTTCTATGGGAAAAAACTCTAATCCCAACGACCTTAACCCCTACCCAGGCCTAACCTTAACCATAAGTAACCAAACAAAATAAAAGACTTTCAGCATTTTTAGCTTTTTTATTGCATTCACAGCTTTTTAGAAAATTGAATATCCCCTTGTGGGGACTGAAAAATGTACAAACAAGGTCAAAATAATCAAATAAATTTTATCACATTGTGGGAACATTTGGTCCATAGAATGTAATATATTCATGACCCATACAAACACACACACAAACACACACATACACACATGCACACAGACCTGCAAACACACACCGGCCCAGTAAATTACAATTCACAGACACACTTTATGTTTGCTTTTTTAAAGTCCCTCATTCCAGAGAGGCCCCATTAACGACTTTGCGGAATGGTCTCCATTCCCTGAGCCCACGCTAAGAAAATCATTTTGGATTAAAGTATAAATTGGCTTCCACTGTAGTCCTGCTTCTGATGACTTCTTAGCGTTACATGAAATGGCCGGAGGGTCTTAAATCATAGACCCCCGATAGGAATAATCACCTCACAAGTCACTTCCTGTCCTCCTGCTATCTATTCCCGCTTGTGTCACTATCAATTTTCAAACCCTCCCCTTCCAGTCCCTGCAGCAGCAACCCCCCCATCACCACCTTTAAATGCTCCATTTCAGCTGTCGCACCGTGATTTGTATCGAGTGCAGTGGGGTTATAGCGCGCAGAGCGGGTGGGGCAACACTGCCGGGATTTGCACCCGGCCTGTCCTCCAGGCCTCCCATTACAGAGCGTCGAACTCTGGCTTTCATCCACCACGCTCTTCCTTGTTCACTTTGGCCTTGACATCGCACTACTTGAGAAATGAGCATACACGTTTTAGCCATGTCGGTAGTGACTGAGCAGGGCCCGGCGCAGCTCCATCTGATGTTAGGAATTATGGGTAACAGAATGCTAGACCCGCTTTACCGACCAGCCGGTGGACGCCTTTCCCAGCTGGGCCGTTCAGCCGGGACGCTGTGCCGTAAATCAGGAGCTTGCGTGGTGACACCCGCTGCCTTAGGAGAATGATGGCATGCTGGTCTGCTGTTCCCTGAGTCCCGCTCACTGCCCGGCGGAAGCGCATCTGTCGGCTGCGAGTCCTGATTGCGCTTGTTGTGCGGGTTTGTTGAACGCCCCATTCAGCTACCAGGAAGAGGGTCGTAGGCAGTAATAGCTGAGATAAGGCCGGTGTATGGAGGAGTTTCATACATTGACAGTCTCCAGCTTAATTGGTCACTTCTTTTGTTTCCAGTGGGTTAAAGCAGGCACCCACAATGCATTTCTGCCATATGCATTGTAAAGAATTAGTATAAACAGGTGCTTTGCTAATTTGGTGGTGCTGTGGCTCAGTGGGCAGCACAATGGTCACCCCTCTCTCAGGTTGTGGGTTCAATTTCTGCCCAGCCTTTCTGTGCCTGCATCTTCTTCATTCTCCATGCAATGTTGTGATTTTTTTCCCTCCTACAATCTAGGCATGCACTGAGGTGAACAGTTTTTCCTGTATCATGCTATGTCTGAGTTTCTGCCATGTCATGGTCTGGGATTCCATCCTGGATGTTCTAGGTTCACAGTAGTCCTTTGCAGCAGAAGCTAATTTGGATGGATGGAGCTTCTTAATGATGGATGCATGTCTTTGAATGCGGCTCCCAGAATCTTCTCTCCTCATTCAAGGTTGTTTCTGTTACTTTTGCCACAAAAGGCCATCTGAAAGCTGCCCCCCCCACCAAATTCCACAGTGGCTTCTCAGTTAATTAATTTATAACTAAACTTTACTTTTTCCATTGGTGAATCACTCAGTAAATTATCTGGAGCAGCGGCTGTTATCTTCTCCTTGCACACCACCCCCAAACTTCTTGATGAAACAGTCAGCCGAGTGCTTGTGGGTGTGTGTTTATGGGCCATCCACCTTGGGCTGCAGGGTGACGTCTTATAACTCATGAAGGAAGGTAATTAAGCAACTTTCCAGTAATAACACTTGGGTAGATATGGACGGGGGAGATGGAGGGAACACAAACGTCGGACTACAACAGCTACGAGTACCTGAATGGGATCCGATGATCAGTGCAGCTCCTGACAGTGACCCTCACCCCCCTGATCCCTGGTGGAGCTGGCTACACCTCCCCCAGCGTCCCTGGACCCCGGTTCATAAGTCCAATCTTAGCTGATCCGTAAAAGGTACCCCCCTCTGGGCGGTATGCAAAGCAAAGGCAGCCTAACATAATCTTGGCATGTAACTGCAGACAGGGCGGTGAGGTACTGGACACGGTCTGTCATCTGCCTCGGCATGCGCCGGGGCAAGGAAGGCTCACCGCGGCGGCCGATAATTTCATTTTTATTGGGCTCCACTGTCAGGATTACGGGCCCGTCTGAGCTGGCAAGGTGGTGCTGGTGAGATCCAAGCAGCCTGGGGTTTGTTTGTGTGTGTGCTCTCATGCGTGTGCACTGCAGGGCTGGAGGAACATCTCAAGAGCTCCATGTGGTGAACAGGATACAATCCAACAGGTTTTTAAATCACAGGGACTGTGGGAAACTTTGGGTAGAGGTCAACGTAGCTCAGGGCAGGCAGTCTGGCGTGAAATGGTCACCCCTACCTGAATACTCCCCACAATGTGTGACATACAACAACAGCGACAAAGATCACGACGACCAAGGGGACAAAGACTGTAGCCCAAAGCTGGTTTGGCTCTTTAATTTAATCAGTCGCTTACTTCAGGCTTTAATACTCGCATGGTTTATTTTTGCATAAATTGATGTTTAAAGATAGAAACATTGGGGGAAAATAACCAAAGATACAGAATGCACAATGCAATGATAAAAAACAACTTTAAAGACTGTTTGCACTGGTTTATGGTGGACCAACAAGCATTGGTGTGGAGCAGCTCAGAAGAGACCCTAGTCAAGCAACCTGGAGCATGCAGGCAGGAGCTGTAGATGGCAGCAAGAGGGACAGGGGTGTCCAGTACAGGGGTGTCAAACTGCAGTCCTGGGGGGCCGGAGCCCTGTGGAGCTTAGTTCTCTCCCTGTTCCACCACAAATGATTCAGGTCAAGAGCTGTGTGATAATTAGCACAAGGAGTTGAATCAGGTGTGTTAAATGAGGGGAAACCCAAAAATGTGCAGGGCTCTGGCCCCCCAGGACTGGAGTCTGACACCCCTGCTCCAGAGGAAGGGTGTGGACTGCTTGCCGACACAAAAACAGAAAAAAACCCTCAGTCATATCCAATCCAGTGTCCACCAGCTAATAGTGAGCAATCTATGGGGTTGTGAGTGAAGATTTACTGTTTAGCTTTCACCCAGCAGGGAATCACTTAGCCTGTGCCAGGAGGTCATTGGTCACGATTAAGCAAGAAATATGAAACTGATTAGTTCCTCAGCACTAAAATGGACAACTAAGGTGTAAAGAAGTTACTGGATTCACTTGTACTGACCCTTACTTGAGCAGAAGTGCTCTGCATGGCCGTGGTCTGAAATTGAGGAGGATACAGAATATGCTCTTCAGCCTGGGTCCTTCCTTGTCATGCTTGCTGGTTCCTGGCACCTAAGGCTCAGTTTGTCCCAATCAGAAGGTGGTCCTCTAAGATGCATTCATCAGCAAGGGACACCGTAGCAGAAATGTGTCACAGTGGAAATGGACAGATCAGAGCAGGGACAGATACAGTATGATGGAGAATAAGGGAAGCAGCCTCAGGGTGTTCCAGACGTAGCAATGTGCAAATGGCTTCCAGTTCAGAAAAGCATTTCCACTTTGTTTAACTGGAACTTGATGTCTTGTGACTCTCCTAACGTCATTACAGAGTCCCTCCCTCTGTGCGACAGGACTGTCACTGTCAAGCTGTTGGTCTTCCATTCAGCCCTTGCAGTGTGGTTTCCACAGGAGTTTGTTTTCTTTTGTCAGTCCTGTCACTCCTCCAAAAAAATCCATATGCCAATGGCCGTTTCACACACACATCTTTCAAAGGAATTTTGTGATAAAATGAAATTTCACGCCATTTTTTCCTATGATAGTATGACTCATTCGGTTGAGCACTGACTAAAACGCATGTCCCCTAAGCAGACCGGCCCACCAGCACTCTTGCGATTATGGGTTGTTTGGTGAATCGAGAAGCGAATTGGTTTCTATGGTTACCAAGCAGCGCTGGCACTAAGTATAAACATTTTACAATTTTTTCCTTTTGTTTCTATGCGTAAAGCCTTAGTGGGTCCCAGAACTCACCATTTTCCTCAGGCTCCTGTGTGTTTGCAGGTGTCACAGCTCAATGCCATAGCTAGCATGAAGGGGAATAAGAAGAGTCCGTTTTCAGCTCACACCACAAGGGGCCAATTTGGTATGTGATGTAATCCCGCTCTGTGAATGGGTGACACATGAAGCTTAACACTTAGTGAAAAAGCACTCAGGACTATCAGTTTTGAATCAGCAACGACCATGTGAAAACCAAACCATTTAAACATGCCCACGACTCAGTTGACGGCAATAAGTTGAGCACTGGCTAGCTGACGTGTGCTAGGCTGGCTGCCAGGCCCCAGCTAGCCCTGACAAACTGCTGGCGAAGGCATTGCCAACTAGATCTTCGTGGGCTAAGACATACAGGCTGCCTGGCTGCTACATCACAGCCCGCCGGGTTTTCACATAGCATCCTCATAGCTGAATTACAGATGCTCAAACATCAGGGCCATAGATCAGGCCTTGCAGCGGCAAAGCTAACATTACTCACTCGCTCTGGCGCCGTAAACACATTTGACTAATGGCTTTACGGTGCATCCCTGTGAATGTAATGGGCCTTTCAGAAATCTCGACGTGACAGTAATTAGTACATGATCGATAGTGGTCTTCTGTACAAAAAACTTGTAGCCAGTAACCAAAAAAATTTTAGGTTCTGAACAGTGCTACAAAGTTATCAATTATTGTTTTTGGACAGGATGCCAGTCCATCACAGGGGACAAGGCAGGGGACACCCTGGACAGGATGCCAGTCCATCACAGGGCACGAGGCAGGGGACACACTGGACGGGATGCCAGTCCATCACAGGGCATGAGGCAGGGGACACACTGGACGGGATGCCAGTCCATCACAGGGCACGAGGCAGGGGACACCCTGGACGGGATGCCAGTCCAAGTTCCCTGAATGTAAGGATCTGGACCTGTCCCTGGCTCCTCCCCTAGCTGTTTGTATCATTTAGCATTAGCTATTGTCTTTGTCTCTAATGAACTCTTAATGTTGTTATGATGAGATGGTTGGGATGAGCAATATATAAAAATAAACAGAAGTAAACTTAAGAAACCTGCAAGTATAAGGATGATAAGGGGGCTGATCAAGAACACGCAGGGAGACCTTTATGATGGCAGCGTGTTTTCCATACTGCCGTATGTGATTCCCGGGAACTTGTGGTACCATCGGAAGTAGAATGAAAATGCATTCTTCAGCACTCCAAAAGAATAATGCTGTTTGGGCCTGCAATAAGCATAAAGAGGGTAAGTTCACTTCACAACGGCTCCTTGGACTCCTTATTTGCCTTGACATGCAGGCGTCCTCATTTACGTTAGCTCAGTGTTCCCCAATTCGGTTCTCGGAGACCCACAGCAGTCCACCATTTTGCTCCCTCCCAGCTACCAGGAGCTGAGGTTTTATGAAAAGAAGATCCATATTAAGGGTCGCAAAATGTGTACCTGTGCCTGCTGCCTAAATTTCATGAGTGCAATCCTCATTATACAGTTACAAATCACAATTTATGAGTTTACGATGTTCAAGTTGCAATTACGAATCTGTCAGGGTCCGCTCCTGTTGTTCCACTCTGTGTCCCTTCCCCGTTTTGGCCAGCAGGCGCTGCTGACATCCCGTCCCTCCTGTTGTCAGTTCCCTGCTCCCTGTCGGCCACATGGCTCAATGCATTGAGCATGCGGCTGCCTGTGATCCCCTCTGTCTTATGTTGGAATTCTGCCTCTGTTTTTGTATTTAGTTCCATAGTGTTTTATTTGTATGAGTTTTCTAATTCCTGTGTCTGGTGATTTGTATCTGGTTTTGGTTTTGTTCCTTATACCCCTGCTTTTGTTTCTACCTGTCTGTTATTCCCCCAGTGTTAGATTCTATTTTCCCTATTTTTTGGTTAGTTCTTAGTTTTAGTTCCCTGAGTTAATTACAGTAGTTCCACCTGTTGCCCGTGTTCTTCTTCCTGCCCTTGTGTGTTTTCCTGATTTGCTCATTGTCTTGCACCCTCCCCAATTGGATAATTGTCTGTCTCACTCTTGCTGTCTCGTTACCCAGTTCAGTTTTTGTATTTAGGTCTCTGCCTGAGTTCTGTCCCTTAATGGTTCATTGTTTTGTATATTTGATTGTAAATGTTTGGTGTGATTATACCTATGAAACTGAGGCAGTAAGCACAGTCATACATTTGCAACTCGGAATATGGATTTCTGTTTCATAAAATGACAATATCATTGTGACATTTAAACGTGCTTAGTTTAGACATAAATCTATCTCCATAATATTTCCTTTGTTTCATCACAGCAATAATTTCTTCCTCTTTTTACTACACATTCCTCTTTCCATAAATACTTTCAAGAAAATGATTTTATCTTAATTTGATTTGTGTGCCTTAAGCTTTACACCACATCCCATGACAGGATCGTGTGGCGCAGAATGGTGAGAAAGGGCCCCGGCAGGTCTGAGCAGGGTCCTGGCTAGAATGTTTGAGGCCCCTGACTAAATATCCCCTTGGACCCTCCAAATGGGTGGTGGGGGGTCCCCCCACGTAGAATCTGTTAGTCCCTGAAGTAGAATTTACTGAGTGGATGCATAATGTTTCCTGGGGGTGTATGGTAATACAGGGTAATACCATATCATAGGGTGTCCATGCTCATCCAACGCCCCTTGACAGGGAGGGAAAACTCGTTTAGGAGGGAAAAACTGGGTTAATATGATAAAACTAGATAGGAGAGTAAAATTAGGTTAGGACAATAAAGCTTAGTTAGGATGATAAAACTCAGGATAGTAAAATTATGTTAGGAGAGTTTGCTCAGTTAGGGTGGTAAAACTGGCTTAGTAAAACCCAGTTAGGATGGTAAAACTCAGTTAAGATGGGAAAACCTGTTTGCAGCTACTATTCACTGTCAAAGAAAAGTGTGTAAAGTGCAAATTAGATTCAATAAACGCATAAACAAGCTTGTAAGTTTTCACGTGAACCGCAAGAGAAATGTATTGGAGTGGATGTCATCTCTCTCTCTCTCTCTCTCTCTCACACACACACACACACACACACACACATCACTCCCTTTCTTATACGTACAAGTTTAGATACTGCTGACACCAAACACCCGCATATTCTCTGCGTTGATTAAAAGTTCAAATAAACTAAAATAATGATATTATGAACCGAAGCACCCCAATACATTTTATGCTACATATTAAACTTATGGTTAGATTAAGATTGATCATAATATGGAATATTACTGTAGCGCTTGCCTTTGTGAGCCTTATCTTTTGGCTATAGCCTATAGATTGAATTTTCCTTAAAGATGGCTCAGTTCCTCCAAATTCATTGAATTTCTCAATCTTAATGGAAATTCAGACTGAGACAAACTGCGTCCAAGTCAGCTGAAGACTTTTGGTTCAATGCTGAATTAATTTTCTGATAACAAACATTCGAGGGGAAAAAAATTGAGAATATAAAAATGAAGCATATCTGTCTTTCCGCAGCTGAATCTGAGGTGGATTGTAGACGGAATGTAAATTGGCCTTGAAGTATCATTTGCCGTTTTGAACTTAGCATTCGGAATCCAAAACTGGAAAGTGGCACATTTCTGCTCTTGGTCAAGGTGACATTCAGAACGTTTAGTGTCACCGATAGTGTAACCGTGTCTTACATTAGCTTTTGGTTATACTATGGCCTCACATCTTCAGGTTTGTGTGTTTCATCCCTGCCCCAGACTCAGTGTGTGCGTCTCTGTAGTATATAATACAATGTGGGGACAAAATGTCCTCACGATGTAATAAAAACCTGCAAAACCTGCATTTTTTTCTGTGCCCACAAGGTGAAACTCAAATTTATAAAAAATTGTGACTGCAATCAAAAAAACTAAAATAGCCAGAAGTCTTGTATTTTGTTGGTTACTTACGGTTAAGGTCGTAACTGTTGGGATTAAAATTTTCCCCATCAAAGTGAATGGAGAGTCCCCACAAAGATATAATTACAAACCTGTGTGTGCGTGTGTGTGTGTGTAAAGCTGCCATGTTCTCCCAGATACTCCCAGGTTTCCACCTACAGTCCAAAAGCTGACTGGCCAGCGATCTGCCACTTTTGAGTTGCTCATAGTGTGTGACATTGCCTGGCATCCTGTGCATGGTCTCCTGTAGTTACAGGGATGGCATCCATGTTCACTGTCAGCCTGTGCAGAATAACATACAGTGCCCATGTTTTGCTTCGCAAAAAAGAGGACTGTACCGGCAGGATGCAGAGAGAGGCGTCAAAGCAGTGAAAAGACGCACACAGAAACTATTCTGACTGTAGAAAGCAAATGTCCACATGAAACAAAACGAAATCCTAGACATTTCAGGCATTTTTAGGCCCCAAAGAAGAGGACAAAAAAGGATGGATGGTCACACTAGAAAAACACGTTACTAATCACTCAGGCACACTTTATTCAGCTTAGCACCTAATAGCTAAGTTTAGTAGGTGTGTTTGAGCAGGGAAATATCCAAACTGCGTCACAGACCGACCCTGCAGGATGGGATTGGGAAACTGCCCTAGAACATGGATGGATGAACAGATATGGATTAATTTGAATATACAGCAGGATCTTTTCTGAAGTCACAGATTTGTTTGGTTTTATGAAAGAAGGTCTGATAAACTTTTGGCTGACATCGTTAGCCACTGTGCCGCCTTCTGCCACAGTGATATTTAAGGTGGCCAATCAGGCGGAAACACATTTGCCGTTCACTGCCCTGCCGCTTGCAGGGGCTGCTTTGGTAAAAAGGAGGAGGATTACGAATCCTTTGTTTTCTGGTACAATTACAGTGCTCTTTCGTCTGTGACGTCTCGCCGCTCACTGATTGCGCTGAATTAATTAAATTTAACAGAAACAATTCAATTCCACCATGACCTCAGTGCAGTGCTATGCACAAGATCACTAGACTTTCCTCAAAAGCACTCCTTTAAGAAATCCAATAACGGTAACATTGCTATATTTCATTCAGCTGCAAATCGCCAATACCAATATGGAGTCCCATTAGCGGCAGTGGATTTTCAGGGAGATGGAGGGTCCAGCTTTCATGTGTTTGCATACAGATAGAGCCTGTTGGTCCTGCCACCTCAGGTAAGTCATGCTTGTCTGCCCGCTGTCCTGAAATCGGGCTAATTTCAGTGCTTTGCCACTTAAATGCCAACTGTTGGTGGGGCTTTGGCTGGGATCAGTGGCTCTGAGTACCAGCTGAAGCCCGAGTCAGTAATACAAGCTGTGTGCGGGATGCTAAGTCCCAGTGAATGTGGGGTTTCTGCTACACGACCTACATGACGAGGGTGGGGGCTCGGGTTCTTCGAGCAGGTACAGTCGGCCCTCGTTTATCGCGGTTAATAGTAACAGACTCTACCGCGATAAGTGAATTTCCACGAAGGATTCTTTGTTTATAAATTGAATATTGTCGTAGTTAGAGCATAGAAAACCTGTTTACGACCTTCTATATACAGGTTTTAACATTATTAGAGCCCTCTAGACATGAAATAACACCCTTTAGTCACCATTACTGCTATGATTGCTGGAACATGTAACATCAAAACGTCAATGACAGACCTGGGGTTACAGACTCTGACGTGGACTTAAATACACCGGATGAATCAAACTGACAGAAAGCAGCTGGTCACAATCGGGGTTACACACGTGGTTAATAAGGGGGCGTGGCACACACGAGGATCGTACAGGCATGTACCAGGCTTCAGACATGACAATTACACTCGTATTACCCAATATATTAGACAAACTAAGAGAAAATAAGACATATTAGACGTTACAAATATCATATTATTATTATTGTACATTTAATTACGAAGAGCAAAGACACTTCCGATGCGTAGCGATGTATAATTTTCACTGTCTTGATCAACCTTTTAATGAATATACAAAAAAACCACGATAGAGTTAAGCCCCGAAAGTCGAAGCATGAAAGGACGACTGTATATGGATTACGCACCTTCACCCCATTCTCTGCTGCTTCGTGGCCCCAATGGAATCTTTTGTCTCAATTATGGGAAAGTGCCCAAAGAGGGGCAAGGTGACGACGTGAGCATGAACCCCACCCATAAAAGTCACCCCCTCTGTTAAGCTGACAAAAAGCTTACAGATATACAATGCCTCAGCATGTAAACCTCCACACAGCATGTAAACCTCCCTCAGAATGTACACCTCCCCCAGCATGTACACCTCCCTCAGCATGTACACCTCCCACAGCATGTACACCTCCCTCAGCATGTACACCTGCCTCAGCATGTACACCTCCCACAGCATGTACACCTGCCTCAGCATGTACACCTCCCTCAGCATGTACACCTGCCTCAGCATGTACACCTCCCACAGCATGTACACCTGCCTCAGCATGTACACCTCCCTCAGCATGTACACCTCCCACAGCATGTACACCTGCCTCAGCATGTACATCTCCCTCAGCATGTACACCTCCCACAGCATGTACACCTGCCTCAGCATGTACACCTCCCTCGGTATGTACACCTCCCTCGGCATGTACATCTCCCTCAGCATGTACACCTCCCTCAGCATGTACACCTCCCACAGCATGTACATCTCCCAACAGCATGTACACCTCCCACAGCATGTACACCTCCCTCAGCATGTACATCTCCCAACAGCATGTACACCTCCACACAGCATGTACACCTCCCACAGCATGTACACCTCCCACAGCATGTACACCTGCCTCAGCATGTACACCTCCCACAGCATGTACACCTCCCTCAGCATGTACACCTGCCTCAGCATGTACACCTCCCTTAGCATGTACACCTCCCTCAGCATGTACATCTCCCAACAGCATGTACACCTCCACACAGCATGTACACCTCCAACAAAAAGTGCACTTCCCCAGCATGCACACCTGCCTACAGCATGTACACCTCCCACAGCATGTACACCTCCCACAACATGTACACCTCCCTCAGCATGTACACCTGCCTCAGCATGTACATCTCCCTCAGCATGTACACCTCCCACAGCATGTACACCTCCCCCAGCATGTACACCTCCACACAGCATGTACACCTCCCACAGCATGTACACCTCCCTCAGCATGTACACCTCCCACAGCATGTACACCTCCCACAACATGTACACCTCCCTCAGCATGTACATCTCCCTCAGCATGTACACCTCCCACAACATGTACACGTCCCCCAGCATACACACCTCCCTCATCATGTACACATCTCTCAGCAATGTAAACCTCCCTCCCCAGGTAAAAAAAAGATCACAATTTTAGTAACAGTGCATTCATGATAAATATAGTAAAAGTGTGATATTTTTATGCATTAATTTTGGACTTAGTTTGCTAATGATATATCATTAGTGATACTAAAGATATACATAACTACTGTGTACTATTTTGAGATACCATTAAGATGCACTTAAATATACGTTATAGGTTTATCTTAATTAAAATATGTTCATTTTAAAAATATACTTTAGTAAGGTGTATATTTCAATACACCTTTCATGATGACTATTAATACACTTATATAGAAAATATAGAATTTATATATATATATATGTATATATATATATACAATTAAGTTTCTTCAGTGCACTTTTTGCCTCTGTAATTTAATAGAATTTAGAATGAGTTTCAAGTGTGTCTGCAATTAGTAACAAGTATATTTAAATATGTTTTAATGCATCTTAATTGTGTGTCAATATAGCAGTCACTTAAGGGCACTTTTAAGTTAACCATCTGCCAGCACCAAATGGTAAATGCAGCATCTTAGGTAAAAAAAAATAAAATAATTTTTAAAATTGGCATGCTAAATTTTGAAATGATTTTGGAACATCAGAGTAAAACCCCCGGTGTTTAATTAACACCTGCTTGGTTTCAACCAAACGCTGTAAAAGCCCAATAAACAGTGTAGATGTTAATTTAACAATAAGATTTTTGCTGGGTATAATGAGCATAACATCAATGAATTAGCATGAATTAACAATCACTGAACTAATATAACTAATAATTTAACTAACACACTCCCTCTCCGGACCTTCAAAAAGCTTCTGTTTGTATTCTTGTTTCACTTAGACTCAGTTTTCCTTATTCGTCTTTTATTCCATGTCTGTATGTCACCCCTGCCTGATGTCTTTCCTTGTCCGGTTACTCACTGTTTCGCTCAGCCAATCAGGTGTCTGTATCAGCACCAGGCTTCTCTTGCACACTTCCTTCTGGTCTCTTATAGTAGGCTTCATCATTGCATTTTCATCTTCAGATGGTCCCGATTTCCGATGGAGATGTACCAGGAAATTGTGTCACCACTGTGTCTGGAAAACAAAATGGTAATCGGTACGGAAGCAATCAGCAATAATGTTGAAAAAGCTGTCAGTTACAGTAAACATTTTATAGCAAGTGATCTAATCCGAAAGATTTCTTTTATGAATTGATTAATTTAGAAAAATCCTAACCCTCATAAATTACATATCAAACTAAATTAAAAATAGTTTCAGAATTATCAGAAATTTCCATCACATCTATTTATTTCAGAACCACTACTGAGTAATGTTGTTGTATTTATGCATCTTAAGGTTTCTAGAGTACAAATAGATCAATCATTTAAGCATGCAATGTTTCTCTTATTTCCTTAACAAAAGAAGATCCGGACATTGCAATTAAGCCATAACTTCAAACCATTTTTTTGGCAATTATTATAATGAATAATTGGATGAAATAACTTGGATGGACAATAATATGTGCAGTATTTCACTGATCAATAATAAGAGAACAAGCAAGCTTGTGATAAACATGTTTATAAGACAATGGGAAGCAATTCAAATGTGTTCTGGAAAAATACAAATGTTTTCCTTTAACATGTTCATACATACTAATGAGTGCATTGACCTTTTTTGGTTTTTGATTGCCTCTTATCCGGTGAGGCTTGTCAAAGTCTCTCTTCCAAAAAGCACAGCAGCCAACTCTTCAGCTAAAACGGGCCTTTTTTATTATTGAAAGACAATCAAACATTCTTTTCTGAACTGTCATTTCTCCAGCAGGGCTGACCTGTCCAAACAGTACAGATAAAAAATTTGACTGAATACAGGTGTGGTCTGCCTCAGTGTCGCTTCCATTTCATCTAGTGCCCTGGAAATGTGTGTTTTAGATTCAACCACTTGTGTGTTGTTACCATTCCTGCTACTGTACTTTTGAAGCTACAGCTGAAGGATGGACGTCACTGGAGGAACTACAAGGGTGATGTGAGGCAGAAGGAATTGTAATTGCTTCTACCATCTTTCATTGTTTTCACCATATTTGGCAACTATATTAAGACAAACACACTCCATACACAGTGGATATAAAAAGTGCACACGCCCCTGTTAAAATTCCGAGCTTTTGTCATGTAAAAAATGACACAGCAGTAAATCATTTCAAAATTTTTCCCACCCTTAATGTGACCTATAACCTGTACAATTCAATTGAAAAACAAACAAATCTATTAGAGGGGAAACATAAAAAAATAAAAAACGTACAATAAGCTGGTTGCATAAGTGTGCACCCGCGTAAACATATACTTTTTGAAACATATACTGTTGAAGCAACTTTTTATGGTAAAGTAACACTGCAACTGCAACTCACATACCTTTCAATGCTAAGTACATCTTCATCAACCGTAAGCTTCTCTTTCTGAGGCTACAAAGAGCTGTCATCCTCACAATCTAGCTATATTGAGGTCTGTGTATGAACAAAGTCCAAATTTAGCTATATCAACAAAACACAAGCAGGACCATCGCTGCGACTGTCTTACTCAGTTATTTGCCGGTTAGGCTAAGAAGATGTGATTAGTGTAAAGTTTTCTTCACCTTTGTCTTTAATAAGCATGGTGCTTCCTACTCTGACAAAAAATAGTAAATGGCAAATTTCTCATTGAATTTCTCCTTTACGTACATGCTTTTCTTACAGCTGTGATTTAATATCACAGACCCCACAAGACCAGGTGACACTGTACCAGTGTTTTGGTCCAGTGCAATGTTTTGATAATGGTTCAGTGCAATGTTTTGATAGTACAATAAAATTCATTTATCAGTAAAAAGTACACTATTTGCACAACAGTACATTACAGTACAGTACACTTAGTTATGAATCTTTCAAAAAGTATACTTTAAAAATACATTTTCTTAAAAAATGTATCAAATTAAATTAGACTTTAAAAGCTATATAACATACTAGTCAAAAGTTTAGACAAGCCGAGCCGATTACAAAGGAGAGTGATAGTGTGGCGTCACATGACCTGACCACCTGACCTAAAAGCAATAAAAATCATTTTGAGGGAGTTTCACCTGAGAATGATGGAAAAGCGCTGAGTGTTTGGCATGTTATTTTATAGTTCTGATGTCTAAAATGTAGAGAATAGCACAAAAATTTGACTGGTACTATATGCTTTTGTTATATTTAAAATAGGTTTTGTTTAAAATGTATCTTACTGTACAAACAAGTATACTTTAGATCAAGTATGCTAAAATACACTAAAGCACATTTACATTTCTATTATAGTTTTTCATAGTACGTGTATACAAAAGTGTAGTTAAAGTGTATCTGAAAAAAATATGCTCAGAGTCATGATATTTTTTTATTACACATTTAGTATGTACACATACCTCCGCATGCCCACATCCCTCAGCATGCAGACCTCCTTCAACATGTACACATCCCTCCACATGTACACATCCCTCAGCATGTACATCTCCCTCTTACGAGCAGAGAAAAACTGAAGCAGCCATTCACTATGCCGTGAGCTGTGAAGAAGCCTCTCTGACTTTAAGTGTGCCCCATGGGCACCCAGATGAATTTGTAGGGGAGCAGAGACCTGCCAGTGCTGTCAAACAGGTCATTTTTTTGTCTCACATGTCGTCTTCTGCATACCGTGACAGGAGAAACCAAGCCCCGGGGGGGGGGGGGGGGGGGGGGGGGGGGGGGGGGGGGGGGGGGGGGGGGGGGGGGGGGGGGGGGGGGGGGG
>JAODKF010000147.1:26492075-26506823 GCA_026779585.1 Mormyrus proboscirostris
GGCCTTCGAGCCCTCGACGGGGGGGGAGGGGGGAGGGGGTGATGCTGCCCACACAGTTGGCTGGAAGACAGTACCCAGAAAGCGGGACTGTGTAGGAAGCACTAAGATGCTGACTGTACCTTTGAAGGCAGATCAAGCTGGGGGCAGGGAAGGCACTAGTCTGCATTCGTTTTGGTCTGCGCCTTGGGCAGGTGCTGTCAGAAGGCGACAGGGGCAGGTCAGCTGAGACCGTTTAACTACACAGCCAATGACAATGCCCCAATCAGCTCCCACTCCGCAAATGGGCGGCCAGAATTCAGCGATTTACGACGGCAATCAGCCAGTGTCGTTATCATCAGCACTAGAATGGCTTTTATTATGAGTAACACAAGCATTTAGCTCAAAATGGTGGCCTTCCCTCTGGCTTGGTTCAAAGGAGCTAGATTTTGGGGTGGCTGGATGACGCACATGACTCGCGGTGTCACCTGCCAGCGTGAACGTCGCAGTCAGCGAGGGCCCGGGATCCATGCAGGAGCCGACGGTGGAACAACAGTCAGCGGGCGGCGGAGCAGCTTGATGAAAGTGTGTAAGTGGCAGGTCACTGCTGCCCACACCGCGAAAAAGTAAGTGGTCTCTCGGTTTGTGTCTCAATGTGTCTTTTACAGAAGATGCTTCTACTGGTCCAGGTATGGACCGGGTTTGATTTCCTTCCTGCATGCAGACGCAGACATATGCAGACGCAGAGACAGGCAGACGCAGACACAGACATATGCAGACACAGACAAAAGGCAGACCCAGATATACGCAGAAGCAGACACAGGCAGATGCAGACATACGCAGAAGCAGACATACGCAGACACAGGCAGACGCAGACACACGCAGTCGCAGACACACGCAGACACAGGCAGACGCGGACACACTCTCCTCTGCTGTCACTCACACCAGCACAGCAGCCCTTGTCTTCATGGGCCCTGTTCCCCCCTCTCCCCCGTCTTTTCACCTTCTACTCCCTCTATATCACATTCCACACTTGAGGCTTTTTAAAAATGATGTAAGCTATACTGAGGCACTACCCTACACTCCCAGCTGTTGACTCTAAATATCACCTGGTCTCTGATAATCACTTACTGGGACATCCCAGCCTTTCCTGAAGGTCCTGAATGTGGAGATACTCAGAGGTTACTAGCGGTTATCTTGAGAGACAACCTGGTCTTGGCATCATCACATTTTTTAATATCTAAGTCTGTTACCAAAAACCAAACCACTTCAACAGAAGGTTATATAAATACCAATGATTGAAGCTTATATGTAGATTGGTCCTTGCTTAAGTGACAGCGCAGTTGTCTGGCCAGATATCGAGTACAGTTATAGGAGCTTTTATAATGCTTGCCATCCACTTTGATGAGGAAAAACTGAGTCAAATGCCAGTTTTTTTCCATTACAGATCAGCCTCCCTCAATAGGCGGTGGGTACAGCAGGTGCTTCTGAACACCGCGCTTTACCACGTTTGCTTTTGGAGGATGCAGAAGTAGGATTTAATTATGCGGCTGTTCCATGCCAGGCGTGCTAAATGCAGGAAAGGCTCCAGTTCTCTCCTGTGGAAGGTCGACATTATTTAGAAGACAGATGATTATATGTGCGGTGGTCCTCAATGCACCTTTACGGGGTTGTTTAGAAAAGTGGCTCAAGCGGCCCCGTTCGAGGGTGTAATTATGGTTCCCATTCTTGAACCAGCAACCTTGCGGTTTGCCTCCTTAAACATTACGTCAGATTTTTCCCATCATGCTCCTGTCTCTAAAATCAAAACAGCAGATGAGAGTCTCAAGAGGTATGATGATAAATCTGTGGAAGTCTGTGGGCTGGAGGCGTTGACATAGTGACGGAATAACAGCACGGGATGGTTCGGTTCCTGAAAATGAAGCTTATATTGCTGAATTACCAGACAGGTATGGAAACCGCCTACAAGACGTCTAAAAGTCGAATGATACAAACCCCAAGAAATAACTCGAGCGCACCAAAGCTCCATATAATCAGGGTGTTACTCTCGTAACTCCTGAGTGTTGCATAAATCCGCCCGGCTCGCCCTATTTTTGGCAGACGACGTAACCAGTGAAGACCAGCTAGGCTCCTGTCAGCACAATCCTGGCAAAATATAGAATCAGTCTCAGTCTGTCTGGCATCTGCTGACACGCAGCTATTCAGACCCAATGTCGTTTGATAAATGCCCCGGTTTTTTTCTTAATATCTTAAACCGCATAATTCCCCCTAGTTTTGCTCTAAGCGGCATTTATCTTTAAAAACTGGGTCGTTGTTCGGAAACCTACATTTTAGTGCAATTATATTTAGCTCTAGCAACCGTTCTGCTGAGTACAACACAAGAAGTGCTCTTATGTCGTTTCACCTCAGTGTGATCTATATTTCTATATTCGATTTAAAAACAGTGGGGAAAACACTGCAATAAATAACGACACAGTAGTTTGCAGTAGGCTGTGCTTCCCCCCGTCCCACTTCACACCCCAGGGTTTTTCTGTGCGATATTATTTGAACCACAACAAATGAGGACATTATGTTATACGAAGTTACGATTTGCCATGACTCAGCAGAAGCAAGCATGCGACAAACCGGGACCGGGTTAGTGAGAGCAGCCTTAAGACTGAAAAAGGAGAAAACACAGCCACGGTGAGGGGCCATGTATCTGTTGGAGAACCTTCAGAAGATTAGGAGACCAAGCAACAGTATGACCAGTGCCATCCAATCTAAAGGCAATACTTACTGGTTAATTGGTAACCGCTGTATTGTATAGTTTACTAAGGAAAAAAAGATGGAAAGATTAAGGAACCTTTGGGTTGACCATTGATTGCATGCCTGGTGGTGCTCTCAGTCACATGACGGAGACCAGTATATCTGATTGGCTGCACTTGGATTTTTAGCGAATTTCTTTGTCCTATTCCTGTCCCAGACCCATTACTGGGAAAACCCAGATTAAGATGGAATCTGTCACAAACATAAGACAGGCATCTGTGAAAAAATGACGTAGGTGGCTGCCTGTCTGCCGTGCTGAGTGACAAGTTGGGCCTGAATGTGCACGACACCAGATGGTCAACAGTTCGAATCTTGTGAACAAAATGTGCAACGAGCTGTTTCAGTATAAATATCCATCTGTATAAGAGGCAAGAACTGTCTATTAGCCGTTTCAAATATTTGTAAAAAAGCATCTGTTAAGCAGATAAATAATGCAGAAAGTAAACTAAGTGACGTGGCTTAGTGATGTATGCAGAATGGACCCCATCTGGGGCTCCCTGACATCTGCTAGGAACATCGTGAGAGGTGATCCTCAGAGAGCGAGAATGCGCCCAGCCCGTCCACAGGGAGCCGCGTGCTGATAAACACCTTCTGCTTTCCGGCCTAGTGCTAACACAGCCATTTATCATGCTCCCGCTCCTTAATGGAACCAAAACAGAACAAAAGTCGCACAGTGACCCTTGAGAATGGGTCGCATTTAACTGGCTCTAACGGATGGGCATCCACATCCTGTGTCCCATCTGCCATACATGGCCGTCTCTCGCTGAAGCAGCACTTCTCTTCCTTGGCCACGCGATAAACGACCGTGAGAGCGGCTCCAGGGAGCAACTGGGGTTCATCGGGGGCGGTCTGACTTTGCTCCTCGGCGGCCGCGTGGATCCGGGGAACAGCCAGATGATGGAAACGGAATCCGGGCCGCCTTTGGCAAAAAAAACCCAGAATCCTACTTTTGGTGGGGGCTAATGTGCAGATTTGATATAAAGACGTTTCTAGAAGCTGACTAGTCTGAGAAGACAGCTTCAAATTCGGCCACGTGCCAGAGAGTCATGAGTTACCCCCCCTTTCAGTTTGGTTCTAGGAGAACGGATACATGGTAACGACAGATGAGTGCGCTGAATGTGCATGAGGATTACGGTACGGCGCCACACGGGCCTACGAACACCTGGCGGTAATCTCGGTAAAGTTTATTAGAAACCCCCTTAGTTAGACATTAGAGCTCCTCCAGAGTGCTCAGGTCGTAACACAATCTCAGCCCAAATGTCACATTCATACGAAGAAGGACAAAAGCCTTGCTGGTTCAGTCACTGCCCCAGAGGATGAAGAAGAGAGACGGGCCGCGGCCCTGTGGCTGCAGACGGACCTGGGTCGGGGTAATTAGCTTTGCATTTGTACTTTGGTGGAGGGGGCCTGGTTGGAAAATGGCCCCATCACTGCTCAGATGGTTCCTGTTGCTGGTCCCGAAGATGAAGACTTCCATCATCTCCCTTAGAAAAGCAGGGAGCTGTGTGCCATTTTGGTTCTGGGCAGGGAATAATCACGGGGTGCTTTCTTCAGGCCTCCAGTCGAGACGATCTGACTGGCTCCCCATTTTCATTCAGCGTTTTGGACAGCATGTCCGGATTGAGAAAGAAAGCGGTCCGGTCCAAGTAGGGCGACCCGCATTTGGGCGATCCAAGTCACTGGGAGGTGAAGAAAGATGAAAAATTATGACTCAGATGATCGACACAATGGGGCCACCTTGTGACTGGGTCCCAGTCATCTGCTCAGTTAATGAAGCATCAGATGCGAAGCCACCTC
Source organism: Mormyrus proboscirostris (assembly GCA_026779585.1). Taxonomy (NCBI): domain Eukaryota; kingdom Metazoa; phylum Chordata; class Actinopteri; order Osteoglossiformes; family Mormyridae; genus Mormyrus; species Mormyrus proboscirostris. The sequence goes on from JAODKF010000147.1 coordinate 26,496,654, forward strand.
AGATAGGTGCTATCAAAATGCATCACCTCCTCAGCTACCGAGCCACCATAGCGAAAGAGAAGCGTGACTAAAATCATTACTTAACTGAGATGCTATGTTCATCTCAATTGTATCAAGACATATAAGACCAACATGCCCATTCTTCTGCTAATAAGTACTCTTGATGCTGTTTTTTGGATGCATCTGCGTCCTTCATGTCCAGCATTCTCTGGTGCCCCAGTGATCGACCGCATTAAATGCCAGAACTCCTCCGGCCGAGAAGTAGCATCAGTGCAGTTGCCACGGTGGAGAGTTACCCGCCTGTGAATAACTTACCCTTAACAACAGGTGGCTGATTCCTCTCTGGTGGCAAGTGTCACGGTAGTCAGGGAGCTGGGCTGGCAATGAAGCAGGTTAAGGTTCCTACCTGTATTGTCCACTGTTGAACTCTCCGTCCGTCTCCCAGTCACTGTACCATGTGGATGTGTTTGCAGTCCGGAAGAAAGCATATTTCACAGATCTGCAGCTGTGCAGTTGACAGTGTTGGGCAGTAACGCGTTAGTAACGTGTTACTGTAATTTGACTCTTTTTTAGTAATGTAGTAATTTAAAATTTATAATTTTAAAATTGATAATCAGATTACCGTTACAATTTCAAGTAACTTTACATTACGACTGCGTTACCAATAAAATCAAGTGCTTATATTGTAATCTATATTGTAAAAACAGAAATAATAATTCACAGTAACCTGTCAGCAACAGGCAGATGTCTGTCTGACAGTCGCACGCGTGACGTCATCAACGGGAGACGTACACGCATGCGACACCGGCCCAAACGAAAACAAAGTGAGCATGTAGAGTGAGAAGTATGCGTTCAGTAGCTGGAAATATAGCCATTACTTTATCTCGGTTAAAGGCAAGAACATTATTGTGGGTTGTACGTTATGTGGGGGTAAGAAATCATTGTCAACATCAAATTTATTGAAACACCTGAAAGGGCAGCACTGCGCAGTGAAATTAGTGGAGAAAATACCGAGCGCAGCGACTGGTGAGCCCAATGCCAGCACATACCCCACTCCTGCCAAGCAACAAAGGTTAGATTTCTCCCGTCAACCACCAACTATAATTGGAAAAGACCTAAACAAACTTGTCGCTGGGTATATTGTGGACGAAATGCTACCTATTTCCACTGTGGATTCTCTTTCCTTTCGTCGCATAACTGAGAAATTACCGGTCCTACACAACGTTTGCCTACCACGCAATAAAACGTTTGCTGCCTACCTGGATAGAGAATATGCAACGATGGAAGCTAATTTAAAGACTTCATTGGAAAAGGTAGAGTTTGTTTCCACAACTGCTGACATATGGACAGTGAACAATAAAAGCTATATGGGTGTAACACTGCACTGGATCAACAAAGACACTTTGAAGCGTAGCAAAGCTGCTTTAGCATGTAAGAGACTGAGAGGCAAACACACATTTGATGTAATTGCTTCAGAACTAGAACAAATTCACTCATCATATGGACTGCTAAACAAAGTTGTTGCAACAGTGACAGACGACGCATCTAATTTCATCAAGGCATTAAAGACCTATCAGACTCATTTCTGAATCCGATGAGGAAGACGACGAGCAGGAAGATGTCTCTTTTACAGATGTCACAGAAGCCCTCTGCACTGAAAATAATGATGGTCAGCTGACTCCTCCCCCCTCACTACAGGTGTGCATCACATACAATTAACCTAATTTCCACAGGTGACATTGAGAAAGCTTCTGGTACCATCACGCGTCAGGTGGAATTCCTTTTATCCGGCTATTTCTAAAATCACAGAAATTCCCTTGAATGAGCTGAATAGCTTGTGCACCAAGCTTGGAGTGAAGTGCTTCAATGACGTCGTAATGAAGCCCTTTACAGCTGCGCTGGACATTTTACAAGGGGATGACTGTCCCTATGGGGCTTTGTTACCCACACTCAATGTCCTGATGGCCAACACTGCTTTCTTTGAAAGAGAGTCTCTCCAGAATGACAGCTGACCTTCCAGATGTCACTGTCAAGGTAAGTTCCTATACCTACTGCAGTATATTGTAAGGAAGTCAGTAAAAGTAAAAAAATAAAAAAAATAGTTAAACTATTTAACAGTGTCACAGCAAACAAAGATTAAATCAAGATACTAGTTTGAGTAAATCACAACAATGCTTATTAAACTGTATCTTCATAGCTTATGTACATATCATCCCACAAAAGGCAGATTGTTGGACTACAGTAAATAGCCTGCACTGTAGCCTGAATAGTATTATCTATGTCTAATTATACAGTTACAATATGTTATAAGTATTCAATACAATTTTTATTTATTTTTATTTTATTTTATTTTCCGGCCATCCAGACTCGTTTTGCAGATGTGCTGGACAACAAAGATGCACTTCTTGCTGCTGTCAGTTGTCCAAAATTCCAACTCCGATGGTTAAGGGATGATGGTAGGAAACAGGAAGTGAAGGAGCTTCTGATAGCAGAGTGTGGCACAGTTGCTCCTGTAGCAGAAGGAACTGCCAGTGGGCACACAAAGTCAGCCATACCTGGTGATGGGATGGACTTTTTTGGTTTGGAAATCGAGTGTGAGGAGAGCTACTCTGCAGAAAAAGAAGTTATGGACTGTTTGAGGTCAGGAGGGTATGAACCAGAGACTCTGAACCAATTCTCAAACATCAAGAATATTTTCTTGAAGTACAACACTCCTACACCATCTCATGCTCCAGTGGAGAAGCTTCTTAGTTTGGGCAGTTTGGTCCTCACACCTAGAAGGAACAGACTGTCTGATACAAGATTTGAGAAGCTTCTGCTAATGCAGAACATTAGTTGCCAGAAGCAGAAAGATGCAAAGCAAATATAGGCCTTCACTAAACCAAACAGCATTTTATGTTTTATGAAACTACTCATTGCTGTCAAAGTCAGATAAGAACATTGATGTACTTGTTTATTTTTCATTTGATAGAGAAATGTGCAACAGTGGTAAGAAATATTTTAAGTTAAAGGTCAAGAATTACATTTTATTTGATCTCATTTCATAAAAATTTAAATACTTGAATCACTGTTTTTGAGTTAAAAGGCTTAAGTTTGTAACACTTAATAATAAAGTGTGTTTGAGCTGACTTAAGAGTTTCTTTAGAGAGGAGGGAAGTAACTAGTACTTTAACTAGTAATGTAACTAATTACTTTTGAAATAAAGTAATCACATTAGTAATTTGATTGTTTTTAAAAGGATCAATCAGTAATCAGTAGTTTAATTACATTTTTATAGTAACTTGCCCAACACTGGCAGTTAATTTAGACAAACGAATTTGCCAATCTTACCCGCAAAGGGCCGGTGTGTATGCAGGTTTTCGCTGCAACTCCCTAATTATTAGTTAAATTGTAAATTGTTATTCCAAAAACCTGCACACACACCGGCCCTTTGTGGATAAGATTGACCACCCCTGAACTATAAGAAAACCAGAAGGCATAGGTATCCTGAGGCAGAATCAGGTGACAGGTCAGATGAGTAGCTATAGGTCCAACTGTAGCCATTTCACCTCTGTTTTCTCTCTCTCTCTCTATCGCTCTCTCTCTCTCTCTCTCTCTCTCTCTCTTTCAATCAGGTGACCAGTCAGGTGACTAGCTATTGGTCCAACTGTAGCCATTTCACTTGTTTTCTCTCTCTCCCTCTCCCTCTCCCTCCAGACAGACCCCCACCATATTCTTTCCTTGTGTTTTGGTTTGCAAACCCACCAATCGGAATGGTTGCCCTTTACATGATTTTCTGATGATCTGACGGAAGCAAGTCTTGCACCACATTTTACTCATAGCACCAGAAATTTGTTTGAGAAAATCAACAGAACGTAAAACAAGGAATAAAAAGGAACAGAAAAACCCTAAAAATAATTTTCTTTCTTCACTAAGCTATTGAGCATGTCACGCCACCCACCCCTACATGGGGTGAGGCCAAAACCACTAGGTGGCAGTATTCCTACCAGCATGCTGGAGCCAGCATTCACTGTGCCAGGCGACTGCTGAAGGTGGTTATTTAAGTTTCAGCGGCGTGACCGTACATGCTGATTGCACTGGCCCGTTTTAATGGCACGCAAGCTGCTCTCTGTTCAGACCCAGAGCGGTGTGCAGATATTAAAGCACTAAACACCGCGTACGCATGCACACAAACCCACTCAAGACATTTGATGTGAGTCCCATTTCTTTTTTATTTCAGATTATGTGACAGGTGAATGATTTTGCATGTACATGATGTTTTTCTGAAGTAGGAAGTGTGTGGTGCCTATTAGCTGTGCAGAATGTCTTGACTGAGCTTTTAAAAATGTGACATTTGTGGCTTGGAGGTGCAGCTTGCTGTAATGTGAAAATTGTTATTACTTAAGGCTGCCAGTTCTGTAAGCCTCCCGTCAAGCTAAGCTAATAGGGATCCACGTGATGGGCGTTGGGTTGGGGGTTGACGAGGTCTGAGGGAAGGCAGACTCTGCTCATGGCTGGCACACCGTTCCTCCTCGGTGTCTACTCATGCAGTCGGAGATTTTGAGGGCCACCTGGCCTTTTGTTTTCGCATGAGATGAATTCGGAGGGAGATTTCAGAGTCATGGAGGCCTAAGGTTTGGACCCTGAATTTAGTTCTTCTTTGAGGAGGCGGTAACAGGAGATCGCCACCAACTCTGCAAATAGATCCCGGGGGACAACATGCTGTTACAGGCAGTTCCAATAACATCGGCCTGAAAATAACAACAGAGCTACCCTTCACCATCCTACCACAACTGTTTGTCCCATGCAGAAACACAGTGATCCTGGTGCCCATCTCGGGAAGCACTGGGAATGATGGTGGAGACACTTTTGAGGGGATGGCAGTCCATTACAGGGAACACAGTATGGGAGACCTGGAACAGCAGTATGCCTAAACCCTTGTCATTGGACTGTGGTCTGAAAGTACAGTTTTATGAAGGTAACATGCAAACTCCTCACACAGACAGCCTGGGCCGGAGCCAAACCCACGACCCAGGAGAGGTGAGGCTGCAGTGACACAGACTGAGCTGCCATGCTGCCCTTTGGATGCTTATCGTCTATTCGTTTCTCAGCTGGTCCCAGTCAGGGTCACAGTGGGTCTGGAGCCAATCCCAGGCAGCGCAGGGTACAGATGAACCCAGAGATGCCAGTCCATCGGAGGGCACACACGCCTGTGCTAGCGATAATACACTACGGGCAGCTTAGAGGTGCCAGCTTATCTTCCAGGTCTTTGGAAACATTAGCAGGACGCTTGCGTGTGAAAAGTAAGCATGTGTTTTAAAATAGTGCCAAGTGTTCACATTTAAGCAGGTTCTTTCTTAATCCTCTTTCCATGGCCGTGACCCATCAGGTCGCGCATTCTGCAGAAGAGCTGCGCGGCTTCCACATCGCAGAAGGCCGCAGCCATCGCAGTCACATGTTTCCCGATTCACCCTCCCCAGGTAGGCTAACTGGGGGCTCCAGTCATCTGCTTCCTCACGGTGGTGGCATGTCCTTCCCGCCCCTTAGCTGAACCATTTGGCTGCAGTAATTTGCCAGCGCCTGGGATAGCCAATCAGAATCTCCTTCTCTTCCAGTCCAGCCAGGATGATCAATACTCTATAATAGGACTAAGCTAGTTTATTGATATTTTATACCAACGTTTCCCAACCCGGTCCTCGGGGACCCTCAGACGGGCCACGTTTTGTTCCCTCCTGGCTCCCTGCCAGACAGTCCACATATTTTGCACTCTCCCAGCTACTAGTAACAAAAATGTGGACTGACTGTGGGTCCCTGAGGACCAGATTGGGAAACACCGTGTTATACACTGATGCTAACTGTTAACTGTTATACACTGTGGCACGTTGCACACCCTCGCGGTCAGTCGGGATTCCTGCTTGTCATCCCTCCGTCCGTCTTTCCCCATTGTGCCGTCGTTCCCCTCCAGTGCCATATCTTTCTTTAATATAATGTCAGATTTCTTAGTTGTTATTTTAATTTCGATGTTATTTTTTATTTTAATCTCGACTTAACTTCGCTCTGCCTGGGTTACATGTGTGTGGAGTTTGGAGTTTCTAAGATTGCTCATAGGTGTGAGTGAATGGTGTGTGAGCGAATGGTGTGTGAGCGAATGGTGTGTAAGTGAATGGTGTGTGAGTGAATGGTGTGTGAGTGTGCCCTGCGGTGGGCTGGCCCCCCATCCTGGGTTAGGCTGCGGACCACCCGCGACCCAGATGGATGAGAAGGGTCTGGCTGCAGCAACCGTGGAGCTCCACAGTAACCGGAAACACGTGACCTCCACAGTAAGCGGAAACACGTATTGGCTTGTAATCAATAATATTTTTATACATTTTACGAATTAAAAACACAATTAGAACCATGTTTATTTCTCAGCATCATCAACAGTAACAAAAACGCAATATAGTTTTCGCTGTCAAAGTCTATTGTTCTTAATTTGTCTATTTTAAATATATCCTATATTTCTTAAACCTTTTATTCCAATATATTGCAATACGGGATACAACACAAAAACATTTTTCGTGCGACGTAACTGTGTTCAAATTTGAAGTCACGTGTTTCCGCTTACTGTGGAGCTCCGCACCTTACAGTGGCTGCTGAAGTCACGTGTTTCCGCCCACTATAGAGGTGGCGTGTTTTCGCCTACTGTGGAGGTCACGTGTTTCCGCTTACTGTGGAGCTCCACACCTACAGTGTCTGCAGCCAGGCGCTCTTGAGATGGATAAGTGGTTTGGAAAATGGATGGATGGATGGATGGATGGATGGACTTAACTGCTTTGTTCAATACTCTCAAAATATGTCCACCAAGATGCTCAAAGGAAGCGATGTGGTCAAAGGAAGCGAATGGAACTTCACAGGATTTTAAACTCGACGTATATGTATCTTAAGCGCCAAGCACTGCTGATAATATTACACTATAGCAATCAGAGCTGTAGTACTCATGCATGTGCATCATGGACAGAATATGCAACTCCCCCACACAGAGGATTGTGTCTTTGTGGGGACTCTCCATTCATTTCTATGGGAAAACTCTAATCCCAACATGACAACCTTAACCGTAACCCAGCCCTAACCTTAACCATGAGCAACCAAACAAAAAACAAGACTTTTGGCACTTTTAGTTTGATTGCAGTCACAGATTTTTATAAAATTGAGTTTTCCCTTGTGGGGACCATTAAGGTGGCCCCCACAACAACCCAAATCACCATGTTGTACGGATATTTGTTTCCCACAATGCAATATATACACGACCCACATACAGATACATGCATAGATCCAAGGCCGGGAATCGACCCTTCGCCGCTGAAGACACAATGCTATAGTGTAACACGCCAAGCTACCCTGCGCAGTATTCATTTGTCGAGTGCATAAATGTCGTTGAGAAACACAGAACGTACAACCTCATCCGCGGATACAAGCTGCCATTTGCTTAAGCAATTCCCAGCACACACGCATTGCTCAAGGCAGAAAGAGCTGAACTCCTACTGGAGGTGTTAGGGCAGAGGGATCACGCAGGGATGGGTAACCCTTCTGCCCCCTCCCCAAGATCATCGCCAGTGTCCGGTCGGCTGGAGCGTACCTGCAAAATAACAGAATCGATGAAAACGTATCGATCGCAGCACTGACTATGAACTTGTCCCGCCGCCCTTGCGTGACTCTGGAGGCGGCAGTGAAACATTGTTGCAGCCGCTTCTGGAAAATCGATCTCAGGGGTGACGCGCACGCTTCAGTGTGCAAGCCCTGTGCATGCGTGGCTCTATGCACGGCATCCTTGTAAGTATAATATATCAGATATAAGCGAATAATGCTTATCTGAAGGTTCGTCTGCATAAACCGCTAGAGAATTTAATGCCTAGATGTAAGCGATGTATCGGGTCGGCCCTGATACGTATTACAAAGCCAATGGTAAGCTAACGAATATGACACTGACTTTATGCCTGTACCAGCGGGACAAGATTAAAAGGCAGTGACTCTCTGTTCGGTTAACTTAGATTCCATTTCAGCTCAATTTCATGTGTCACCCCACCATCACCGCAAGCTTTTGTTATGACAAATTGATTAGGTTACAGTCGATCTTACGGATCGCCTAGCATTTGCTGTATTTTACCACTGGAGATGAGCTTAAAACTATAGGGAATTAGCATATTCATTTCATCAATCAAGGCGGCGGCTGCCAGTCCCCTGAAGCTATTTGTCTCGTTAGCGGCTGGTGTTCAGCACAGCCCCTTGCGTTTGTTGTGGGGATAAAGTGGCAAAACTTTGCATTCCTGTAAACCGGCATTTTTCTCTCACCCTAATTGGCCCCTGATGAATGTAGTCTGTAGCAGAGCCTCCATAGGGTTGTAATGCGAAGGACTTTGTCTCCACTGGAGAGCGCTGTGCCTCTCTCTGCCACACTGGCGACATTCATCAGTCCCCGAGTGTGGAGATCTTTGCGGACCAGTCTTACAGGTGGAACATCTGCCGTTAAAATGTCAGCACTGGCTGGTATGTGGTTTTTAGAAAAGGAACAAATTCTGAATAATGTCTCGTGTTTCCCGACGTCTCTGACTCTCAGTATCAGATGTAAAATGTCAGACGTGAAAATTACAGTTGGATCTTTTAACAGCCGTTTTATTACCTTTCCTATGCCTAAATTAACATGTTGTACTCATAATAACACACACACACACACACACACACACACACACACACACTGAGCCATGGCTGCTCTATGTAAATGTCTATTTACATCATCCAGTCATTGCTGTGATCAGCCATGTAAATGTGACTGACCTATAGCATTCATTTTAATGTAATGATGTTTGTGTTTGTGAGATGTAAAATATGGACATTTTTATGACAGTGCCAAAGACAGGACTATATAAAAACACAGCAATCTGCAATGCCAAGTGCTTTTGTAGTGTGGTGAATGCGGTATGTAGTGCAGTGAATGCGATATGTAGTGCAGTGAATGCGGTATGCAGTGCGGTGAATGCGGTATGTAGTGCAGTGAATGCAGCATGTAATGTGATGAATGCCGTATACAGTGCAGTGAATGCTGCATGTAATGCGATATATGCGGTATGCAGTGCAGTGAATGCGGCATGCAGTGCAGTGAATGCAGCATGCAGTATGGTAAATGCGGTATGGTATGACACATTAAGCAGAAAACAAACTGCTTTTTTTTCTCCTTACCTTTCCCAAGTCTTGTAAGCATCCCTCGAAAAAAGGTTTCAAAGAACAAATACGCAAAACCGTTTTCCCTTATAGAACACACTGCACATGGACAAATCACATTGTCAAGTACTGCTGCAGTGTTCCAGCCAAAAGAATAGGCTGCTTAAATACGGCAAGGCCAATTCCTCTGCCCTAAGTACATTTGGAACACAACAAAAGAGAAGAACAAATAAAGTCTGTTTCTCTCATTTTTTTGTGTAGAGCCTCCATGGTGCAGAAAATACATTATAATTCAGATGGTCTCCTGCTGACAGTAATGGTCCAAAATTTATCTGGCGGAACAAAAACTAATTGACTGAAGTAAGTGTTACGGCCCGGTCTGAGGTCAGCCCATAACAGAGAAGAAAGTGACAGTGTATGCCGTTGAAATACAAACATTTATTGGTACATTAAATGGATCGTGGCAATATACGATTAACTGAAGGTGATGTGATAGACAAAAAAGACAAGTACAAAATGCCAAAAAGTGCATGTGCACATGTGCGGAAAAAGACATTAATTGGCACTAATACAACCTAAGGACCTGATCAATTCAGTACAAGAACAAAGTAGTATAGCATAGCCACCAGTAACAGCAGCATGAAGCAAGGAGCAGAACTTTGATTCATAACACAAGATGGGCTGTTAAAATGCATTGAAAATACATGAGGTTGGTTAAAATCCATTACCAGCATATACCACCGGCAGAGGCAGAACCTTTTTCAAAGTTATTGACCTGTGTTTAAATATATTTAAACATTTTTAATAAAATTGCAATCAATACATAGCTCTCTGATATCAAGCTTTATTGCAGAATAACTTCTGCATTTGGTCCCTGGATTTTACAGGGTGAGCTCTGATTGGTTCGTATCGATGTTCTGATTTTGCCATGTCTCATGTGGGGAGGGAGGCTGACTGGGAACAAGGGGTCCTGCAGTCAGCAGAAGGTGATGTTAC
>JAODKF010000147.1:26506854-26548173 GCA_026779585.1 Mormyrus proboscirostris
AGGTGATGTTACACCTCTGACAGCGCTGTGATTTCATAACATGGGGGGGGGGGGGGAGGAAAGGGGCACTTTGCGTCATCTGTTTATAGTTGATGTCTCCTTGGGGTGGGGAGACAGGAGGTACTGACATGGAGGAGCATTGGACTGGCAGGAGAGAACAGCTCACACACACACACACACACACACACACACACACACTCACAGATACCTTTGTGGGGACTCTATTCATTTCTTTTAACATGATGACCTGAACCCCTACCTAGCCTTAACCTTAACCGTAAGTGGCCAAACAAAATACAAGACTTATGGCATTTTAACTTTTTCGATAGCATTCACTGGAAAATGATCCCCATAACGTCAATATAACAGATTTTTATTACATTGTGAGGGACATTTGGCCCCCGCAAAGTAATATAAATCTAATCCACACACTCATATACACACACACACACACACACACACACGCAGGAAAGATACCTAACAATACGGATTCCTGAAACACAAAATGCAAATTCTTACGAAACTCCAAAAATCAAAGCAGGTTAATTGCTGTGAGAGGAATGCAGGTGTTCCTTTCATGGAGGAAGTCCCTAGATTGTAACACTTCATCTATTGCACTGAGCTGTCACTGGTTGAGAATTTTTTTGTAAACACTTGCCCTACAAAGATGCCTGACCCTGTATACAGGCACCGGCTGACACAAATGCTTGTCTCGGTATTTTGCCCAAGAAGCCATTTACTGAACATTTCAAGACGTCTAATCCTATATTAACAAGATTCTCACACTCTTTTTTGTGTTACTTTTCAACAGAGATATTCCAAGACACCCCCCCCAAGACTCTTTACAACCTTCTGATGTTTATGTTCCCACATTTGCATAATGAATCCCTCTGTTTATTGCAAAATCCTGCATTTATTTCACCGAGGGCCATTAAACCTTCAGTAGTGGTAAAGAACATAGTGACCAAAACTACCAAATTAAAATGCAAATGCGACTTAATGGTGAGGTTTTGCATTGTTTCAGCCAATATAACGCTGGCCAAACAGGTAATTCACAGTCTTGCTTGGCAGGGCTCCACAGTAACTCTTTTTGTGGAGGGCCAGCTAGTACAACAAGGCCGAGAGAGGCAGAGGATGACCCTCACATCTGTAACATTGTGTTCCCCAGTTCTGTGTCCCGAGAGGCTGAAGAGTGGCGAGCAGAACATGACACACGCTGATGATGTCACCATCAAGGGACACATATACATAATTATGAGCAACGCTTCACATAATAACCAGGGAGAGGTTTGACAAAAGCCAAGAGTGTGTGGTGCATGAGGAACCCAGTAAGCAGTGATCTTTCTCCAGGCAACATCCCGCTTCATCTTGCATCCAGTGTGCATCAGCAAAAACGTATAAGTCTTCTACAGCAGAAGTCTTACCACTTACGAGTCCCTTCAGTAACATTATTACAACCATTACAGCCATCAGCACCACTCATGTGCAAGTAGGAAATCGTCTTTAAGAACGTTCTACTATTTCTTTAGCTCACTGTAATTTTGGTTTAAAACTTCAAAACCAATTCACCATTAAAATTGGCAAATACTGAATAAAATGTTCTTTATAAGCATTTGCCTTTCGTGTTTCTTTTCCCCCGTACTGTTCCTTGGATCTAAATTATTCTTTGAGCAATTTATACCTTGATCACTTTGTTTGACATGGCATGTAATAATAGAATTTTTGATCAGCTGATAGCTCGCCCTTAAAATTTTTCTGCGTTGTTATTAATAAGAAAGATAATGGTTCAAAGGCTGTAGATGACATTAAAAGATATTCAGGCTGATGCAAGAGAAGACTAATTATTTTGCACAAAAAGTACAGACACATTAGGTTAAAGATATACAGTATTGGATATTTGCTTCTCTTTCAAAGGTTGTCTCCTGTCTCCTGGTAAATTCTCACCTCATCTTGACCCTGGATTTGTTTGAAATATGAATGTTTGAACATGAAACATGACATAATTCGATAAGAGAAAGACGATACTGAAGTTTATTCAAGCAAGTAACTTTATTCGGGTCATGTTAAATGTTTCCAAAATGTCATTACTGATTAACGCAAAAGGTGTTTTGTGCCCTAAGTACATCGCAAACATTTTGCCATTTTTCACTAGAGTGAGTCCCATTTTGCAAGTCATTTTACTAAAAGGTGCAGTTGTCTGGCCAGGTCTTTCTGAATTCTCCTTACTGAGTATTTGTGTGTGATTGTGTCATCAGTCTTCATTATAGATCCTGTCTTGTTCTGTGCTTCTGTCTACACTGGATGCTCTTGTATGGCAGATAAAATGTTTGGTCAGAGCCCAACCCCCAGACCAGCAGTCTATTAAATCAGTTATTCAAGCCTAATAATGCATTTCTAAAAGTGTCTTCATAAATAATTCACAAGCATAATATTGTAGCATTTGCAGATTAAGCAAACAGTGATTTACATAAGTTCCGCTCAATTCCATAATTTAATGAACAAATAACAAGATTAACAAAAGGCCACATGTGGAGTCCACAATTTATTATTATTTTTTAAATTTTATATTTTTTATTTTCTCATTCCATTACCAACCACGCACCTGATTTTACTTACCGGGCAGGTGGGAGAATCAGGACTGCCATGTGTACTGGCTGGGGTAGGACTGTAAATAGACCCCCTTAGAGGACTGTAAATAGACCTCCTTAGAGGACTGTAAATAGACCTCCTTAGAGGACTGTAAATAGACCTCCTTAGAGTTTAATGCTGCCAGTTTTGTTGTTAGGGTTTGTCATAAAGACAGATGCTGGGCAAAGGATGGTAAGTCTGAACAAAGCTTTCAGAGGACTGTAGTTTTATGTATTTACCGCCCATCTTTCTTCACCATTTGCTGTATTTTTGATAGGCCAAGAGCTCCAAGAGAGGGACCTGCTGTATGGAAAGATCAAAGTGGTTCTGCTTCTGCTGATGGAAAAAAATGACGGTTGGGAGGGGGCTCAGTCAGAGCAGAGACCCGGGTGACGCCGGCAGTTTCAGAAGTGGGAGGCTGCCTTCATTTGTGGTTTTTTCCTATTTTCGAGATGAAGGGAGGGAAGGGAGAGATGGGGGGGAGCTGTGTAACCGACAAAACCTGTCCTCTTCCACGAACAGAAACGACAGTTTCAGTGGGGAGTGAAAAATGCAGCAAAGCAACCGTCGGGTGACATGGACGGGTTTGAACCTCTCTCCACTTCCTGGGGGGTGGGAACGCTCGCGAGAACCAGGAGGATGTCATGTCAGCAGGCAGTCACCTGACCAGATGCCGCCCCCCCCCCCCACACACACATTGGCTGTGTAGATTGGGATCTGCTGTTCAAAAGCATCAAAGTCTGTTTGCTGATTAAAAAGTAAAGCCTTCATTGTTGTTCAGTTTGTAAGTCTCACTGTTTTTGCAAATCCATTAATTGGCTTGCCGCTCCATAACCCAGCCTGGTTGTCCACAGGCATAATTACACTCATTAGTTCTGGTGACACAGTTAATCCCCCCACACCTTTGTTATGGAAAACACTGTGTTTCACCAGCTTCTCTGTGCACTGTGCTGTACCATCCATCTGATTATACTACAAATAATGTTCAGCGGTCCTTTATATGTAAGTGGGCGGTGTGATTAAATTTGACATGGAAGCTCACATTCACTTCTGTGTTTGTTGCCATTTCTGTGCTTTTTTGCGTCATTTTGGGGATGTTAGTGTATTTACGTGGTAATTTCAGGTGAATTAAAAATCAAATTAAGCTTTTTTGGTCAAGTATGAGAACAGGTATAGGCTTGGTGTGTATCAGGATTAGTCGCTACCTGGCCAGCAGGTGTCGCTGGTCAACCCCTTTCCTGGTGTTTGAGTCCTTTGTGGTTATGACCCTCACCTGTGTCTTGTTCCAAGCCTTAGTGTTTGGTTGATTGTTCTGTAACAGCCCAAACCTGTCCTATGTTGGAGCCCTTGTTATGTGTATAGATGTACCAACCCTGGCCCTGTTTCCTCAGTTGATCATTGTGTGTTTGAGGCTGTTGTTGCCTTGTGTTCAGGGCTGTACTGCTATGGTTGTTCGTGTGTTGTTCCCTGTCATTGCCATTTATCTGCTTTTTTTTTTTACCCCTTTGTGGTCCTTTTGGTTTCTTGAGATCTTTTTGAGTTTAGTGAAGTTCCATCTAATGTCCATCTGAAACAGGCGTGACCCTCCACTGCAATAGTGGTTATGGAACATGCATTGATGGCTGAAAAACACACTTTGGTAATTGTAGTCTGGTCGTTGTAGTGACCTTGTGACCTGAAATGACAGGTTGTAGATCACATATATCGGGAAATGGATTGAGCACTGAGAAGTTTCTAGTCATGGGAAAGCGAGAAAAAGGATTTTGACTTTGGTGGCTGCACTGCACATTTGGGTATAAGAAATGGACAAGTGCAATTATTGTGTGAAAAATCTTATAGCAAAAGATATTATAAGTATATATATATTTTTATAAAGGTCCATCGTTTTATACAGTTGGGAGGTTTCGTACTGTCAATGTGGTATCACACATTTTGTCTACATTTTGCCATTTTTCATTTTATGAATAATTCAACTTAGCCTTTTTGAGAGAGGCCCCTCTTGGAATTAAGGCAGCTAACAAATACATTTTGAACAATAGATAAGGAATGTTTTTCTGCGAAACGTTAACTTAAAAAAGCTTTCAGTCCTTCATATTTGCAGCCATACTACATACTTTTGAAGTAAAAAAACGTGGAAATGTAAGTGGTTTCCTGTTTTAACACTGTTTATATATATATATATAATAGCAGCTAATTGGCTGAACAGAAGTAGAGTGCTTTTCCAGGTTGGGAAAGTGGTTCTTGGCCAAAAGGTTTACACAATGAGAGTAAGCAAACGGACGAATGCTTTTCAGTGGGTAAGATCGATACGGGGTGGAACCCCACAATCTCATTGTCGGCTCAGATATCAACTAAGGAAAGTGCAGTAACGCATGAGGCTGGATGAGAAGCTCTGTGAGGATGTTCCCTGTTTTCAAATAAGCAGCTCTGCTGATCCTGCAGCTTATCCGGCTCAGGAAGGGCCTGGAGTCACCGGCAGGTTAACAAGTCCAGGAGTCCCGAGGAGGCAGTACTTTCTGCAGCCTCCGCTTCTGCACCCCCCCCCCCCCCACCCCCCGTTCCCTAATACCATACAACAATTAACTATAAAGCCATTAAATGTTAGTGACTATAAAATTTGAAAAAACTCAAAGAGGATGTGGTGATGTACCGAACGAGAGCAATCAGCACCAGAACATCAACAAACCGGCAAGTTTACTTTCACATCCGCCATGTTTAGCAACCAGAAGGAGTGTAACAGACCAAACCACATTTACCACAGATAACATGGACCATAGATAAATTTACAGAGAATGGCAAATCCCAAAAGAATATAAACCACGTTCTAGTATTAGAATGTTCCCTTCCATGCTTTCCTGGCACAACTCAGAAACATACCAGAAAATACAGAGCGGTCTGAAAAGAATGCCAAAAGAGATACATTTAGAATTGGTCTCCCCATTCATTTTTGACCTATCATTAACTCACAAACAAATAATCAACCAATAAAAGATCACTTCTAAAAATAATATATACATAAAAAAACAGACGGCCAATTGGGCCCCCTGATCACTCAGGGCCCCTAGACTGCAGCCTGGGCAAGTCTGTTCCTTAAATGGCCCCTGGCTGCACACTGGGTTGCATGCCGGTCCATAGCGGGGCACAGACATGCACTCACTGTGAGTACTTCAGACACACCAGATCATGCAGATGCATCAGAGTACTTGGGCGAGGCACATACAAACACAGGGAGGACATGCAAATTCCACACACAGCACAGAGATGCTGGAGGGGCTGGATACAACAGTTGGGTTGTTGCTATTTTCAAGTGTATTCATTGGTTCCAATAAACAATTTGTCAACTCTAATCCGGTCCGGGGGAGCAATTAGTACAATTAGCAGCAGCATGTTTTGTTAGGAAATATTTTTGTTTAACCCCTGGGGAGAAATCGGGCCTGTAGCGGATAAATGGCGGCTTGCTGTCATATCAGCCAGCTGTATTGTTAATGCTTCACCCTTTTCTTCACAGGAGAGCAAAATGTGGAAAGGTAACGGCACAGAAAACAGACAACACTGAAAAAGCTATAAGGACGTAAAGCACTAGATGCTGACATCAAGAAGCAATGGGTTGACCAAATGAGGCAGAACAGTAGGTAGCGAAGATGGAGCATGGCATTATGGGTAGCGGGGATGATGCAGAATAATAATCAGACAAGGCAGTGCAATGTCGAGTGAAGAAGGAGCAGAGCATCATGGGTAGGAAAGATGAAACGGAGCAAATATGTCTGAAGTCAAGATAGACGGCTATAGAACATCAACCAGACAGGAAACCTTACACTGAGTAGTATGCTTGTTACAAAAATTATGGCATGAAATAAATTAAAAGTGAGCTGTAACAAATTTATATGAGTAATTACGTAGACCTATTACTATGGTATATACTTCAGGAATTTACGTTTATTATAAATCTATTAGTTCTTTATTTTTATCCTGCATCTATTGCTTAAGGTATCAAAGATGTACTGTCATCACGAAGAGGAAAAGGTTTGGTAAACTGAACGTAAGGCGCAATAAGGGGACCTGTATACTTCAGTAGTGTATATGGCTGGATGTTCAGTGATGTTATGAAGCACCTTCTAAACACTGAGAAAGATGCATAGTGCCTGGGATGTAAAACTCTGATCTCTGTTCTGATTCGTCTCGTTCGGCTGGCGTGCAGCGCTGACGTCCCCCTATAACTGTGTTGGTACGAAAAGGAAGCCACACTCAAACGAGCAATCGGATAAGCAGCATTCCATGCCGTCCTGCTGGATCACTGGGCTTGAATACGCATGAAACCATGAGTGAGTGATTCTTCAAGGCTGTGAGCTCAGTTTTTTGGTACATCAAAGGCATTGCCCTTTCTTACAGCTGGGTAATCACCACGGTATGACGGGAAATAATTCTGGCTACTTAGCAGTGGCTATAGTGACAAAGAACGAAAGCTGTGAATTACATGTGGCTCCGTGGAAGTAGCTGTTTGCAAAGTGCAGTTATCTCTTGCCCGTATTGCGAGCATGCACTGCATCTGCGGCAGCACTGCATCTGCGGCAGCACGCCGCATGGCTCCGCCTGACTCTCCAGACCACAACTCAAGAGCAGGTCCTCAGCTCCAACATGCTGTCATAGCCTCTCCTGTGGGTGACTCCTGCCTGCACTGGAGCAATGACTTTTAGTTCCCTTCTTGCACAGAGACGGTAACAGCTGTCACCCTGGAGGTTATTAATACGTGTCAAACAGTAGTTGCTATTTCAGCATTCCAAATATCCAATTAACTGCAGTGGTAAAACCAAAAGCTTTAGCAAACCCTGGAACTGTTTCCTTGTGTTACCTTTTTATCTGTTTAAACAGCTGGGTGTTTGCTGAATTAATTTAGGTTCAGTGCCGTACTTAGAATATAAACAGCCTTTGTTTGCCTCGGGGCGTGAAAATGCACCTTTTGTTGTGAGTCGACAGTATTTCTCTAGTGTCAACCCAAACTTTTGCCACACCCCTGCTCTTATTCATCCTTTTTCTGTACGGTCATGATGACACATTGTTATAGAGCCCCCAGTGTGCCCCCCCCCCCCAGCCTTCCCAGTCATGAGTTCAGCATTCAGTCAAAGCTTCACCCCTTTGTCTGGGGCTGGCTCCCCCACACCCAGATAGCCCTTTTAAGATCTGTGTAGCCTCCAGCCCCACACACGACATCCATGATGTCTTTCTGGATCCTTGAAGATCCAACTCGGATGTGGCAGTGCTCTGTTTCCTTGCAGAAGTGCTATTTACTGTAAACATAACTGTACTGCATGTTACCTGGGGGGGCACTACTGTGGCCTCAAACTCCCACTACTGTTGGCTCAATCCCTGCTTCTGTTCTCAGCACTGGTTTACTGCATTACTGGCTTCATACTGACTTTACTGGATTACTGGCATGTCGAGTAACAAATGCATATATAATGATTGAAATAATAAATCATTTTGTCAGCAAAACTCCATCGCTCATTATTTCATTCAGCCACATAAAATACACCTGATAAAAGCCCTCCTTTCGATTTCTCGCCAACCCCAAGCCTTGGCCCTGTTTTGGTGATTTATGTTTGGTTAGATGAATTATGGAATCGGGCACAGAGACATTGTGCCTGTAGGCAGTGCAGCTCTCTGGGATGTCTGTCCTCTTTTCGCAAAAAGACACTTTCTTGAGTTTGTCTTTTTCTTCACCCGAAAGCCTCCTACTGGCAAACCCATCTGCTCGGGGATCTGTGGAGCTGAGGAACATCCCTGCCTCCTCGGCTGGCCTTGAGTGTCTGAGTTTCTCATACAGGCGTGTTTATGAGAGCATGAGGCCTGCCAGAAAGCCTCACCTCAGCTTTACCACAAAGTGTGAGAAGTGGAGGTGTGGTCATCTCCAGGGGGCGGAGTCAGGTGTCCGAAGCCCCCCATCGGTTCATTTCACTTCTTCTTATTTTTGCGGATCTGTTTCCTCTTCCTGTGTGACTGTGCCCTGCGATGGGTTGGTGCCTCCTCCAGGGTTGTTCCCTGCCTTGAGCCCGTAGTCTCTGGGATGGGGTCCAGACCCGCCACAACCCTGAATAGGAGGAGTGGTTACAGAAATTGATGGATGTTTGCTCTTCCTTAGCTCAATAAATCTGATTGAGCCTCAATCTCCAAGCTTACTTCAGGTCACCCTGTATCATCCTCCCAAATTCATGCCCGGACAGCCTTACATTTTTGGCTGTAATGTCGGTGTTAACCCAGCCCCCGTCCTGCCATGTACCCCATTCCTGCCTCACGCGACGTTTTCACTTTCCTCTCTAAAGAAATGATCGCCGACATTTATAAAGGCCAAAAAACACAAAAAAGAACATAATTACCACTGACAGCTGCTGACTCAGGCTGAATGAAGCGAACAAAGGAATAAAACTTGCAAATGCCAATTACATTATATCCCTCCAAGGGATATCTGCTTGTTCCTCGTTTTCTTGTGGGTTGCACCCCTTATGTTATTTGTGGGCAAATTTCCATGCCAACGTGATTGGAGTTTTGGTGGAAAGGGAACGGGACTTTGCAAACCTCACTTCAATAAGTGTGTTTCCTTTGACATTAAAATGACTGCGACGTGCCGCAGAACCCGACCGCGGGGAATCAATGCTCAGTTCTTCCATGTCAAGGCATTTGTTGAATGCTGTAATTCAAAGAATTTACACCAAGAGGGTGGGACTGTGTCATGGAAATGCAAGTCATGCCTTTTTTGCAAAACTCAGAACAAAACTTGCAGCTATTTCGGAGGATGCTTATGTAATCTTATGTAAGCTGTTGCTCGTGGTTCTAAAAAGTAATTCACGTCCTTGTGACATCCTGGTAAATCCCAGTAGATATTATATCAAAATATTTTTGCATGGGATTAAGCTTCCAGCCCTACAGCCTGCAGCCCTACAGTTCAGTATAGATCAGTTAGACATGATAGTGTTCTTTAGGCATAATTATTGTTATTGCAAAATAACGAGCAACCAATTTGCTACTATATTAAATATAACATCAAGAAAAGAGTAAAATTTACCAGTTTACCCGCCTATTTATCATCTCAGACGTTAATATTAATTATGCATTCCTGGTTACACATGCAGAATCAATCATGCCCCTTCACTAGGCAACTAATAAATTTTAAACTTTTTACTTTATGTTTGTCCTCCTTTGAATATAAAACCAGCCACTTATATTACATTCAGCACTGGTTTGCGTTAGAGAACGTGTGTGTGTGTGTGTGTGTGTGTGTGCGTGCGTGCGCATATGTGTGTGTTTGTGTATGTTTGTGCACCTGTGTGATTGTGTGTGCTCGTGTGTGTGTGTGCTCCTGTTTTTGTATGTCTGATTGTGTGTGTGTGCCTATGTGAGCATGTATGTGTGTGTTTGTGTATGTGTGTGTTTGTGTGTGTCTCCATACTGTATGTGTGTGTTTGTGTATGTTTGTGCGCCTGTGTGATTGTGTGTGCTTGTGCGTATGTGTGTGTTCGTGTTTTTGTATGTCTGATTGTGTGTGTGTGCCTGTCTGCGCGTGTATGTGTGTGTGTGCCCATATGTGTGTGTTTGTGTTTGTGTGTGTGCGTGTACGTGGGTGCGTTTATGTGTGTGTGTAGGTGTGTGTGTGAAGCTATGAGCCTGCAGACCCATCCCCTCTGATGGTGATGTGGGTGGTCTGTCACGGGTGGCAGTCTGACACCATTTCTGCATTAATTTTTCCTCCGTGAAAGAAGAGACACAAACAATCATGAAGCAAATAAACAAATAAAGGCCGCGGTCTGTTGTCTTATATAATTTTGCATTTATTCACAATGGAGCTTTTGGGACCAGCGCGCTTAAGGTCTGGTCATACCTCTCTGCATACTGCTGCATAAGTGTAGATGTGTTACTGTGGAGTTATATTGACATAAACATGGTTCTTTGCAGTAGAACGCCTGCAGCAGCAGCCAGTGCTTGCAGCCACTATCATGCTGGTCCTTACTCACTTTGCATGTTGGATACGCCCACAAGAACACAAGTAACCTGGATGTGAATGAAGAACATCTATGAAGAAGGTGTTATTGGTCGGTGTATAGGCATGTTCCAATTTTAAAGACACAAAAATGGAAAAAAATTTAGAATTGAAGCTGACATACCAAAGTCCTGCAGATGTCCTACCTCGTCTATCCGGCATCTCCTGCAGCAATACAGCAAATTCTCCATCATACAGTCATATTTATTTAATAGACGCGTATAGCTTTTCATGTTGAATACGTGTGAGGAATCCACTTGCAGAGTCTCGTTTCAGCAAAACGTGGTTTACAATAAAAATAATATAATGTGATACAGTGTAGACATACGCCGGGTATTGAAAGGCAGCTCAAATACAAATTAAGGACAGTGCTTCACCCCCATTTATACCCCAAAGTCCCTCCCCAACAAGGTGCTGTAGGTGTTGTGAGTGAATTTGCGTATAAAGTTTGACCTCCTGGAGCATGAGGATCCTGGGGCAGGGATGGGGCAGAACAGGACGGAGACTCTCTGATTGTAGTTAAATTACTTCCTTATCACCCCAGTGGTGCCGACTGGAACCCCCACGCTCTCCCCAACTTCCCCCATGATCATAAATTGCTAACACTGTCTGTATTCAACCAAGAACACTGGGACATCTTTACTACTATTCCTTGCATAATCAAACTAAGCAGCTGCTTATCCTCCTACAAGAACATCTCCGTTTTGGGATCGTGTCATGTCCTCCTCGCACGCTTTCTGCACATGTGTGAACTGCAGAAATGTGACCAGCTGTGTGTTCGCTTGGGGAGAAGCGAGTGGCGGCCTTTTCCGCTCCGGCTAAGGACAGGTGGCCGCTCGTGAGCTGCAGCACCACGGACAGCGCACCCTTCAGCACTGAGCTCCCAGACCGCAGCCGGAGCTTTCTCTCCTGCCTGACTTGCCGTTTGGCCCGTTGGATACTGTGGATGATCTGTAGTTTTTCCTCTTGTTCCTCTATTCTGGATGAAATTTCTACTTGTGTTCACCTCCCCATACTCTGGATGACCTCACACCTGGACAGCGCCCTGCCTGTTTCCCCCAGATACGTGGAGAAAAACCTAAATATCACATGAAACCCTCATTTCACTTGTGTTTATTCTCACACTCTAAATATAAAATATATAAACCACTCTGATTATATTTCAACCAAGGAGACCTCAATAGATAATTGACATGAATGTTTATTTGGTTAAACATTTTAAATGAGTATGAGAAGAGCGATTTGGCGAAGCCCGTCTCCTGGTCGTTGGTTCCATCGACTCTGAAGCTGACAGATCTGGCTGGGCGACCAGGCAGGAGGCGAAGAAGCCAAACCCGGACCAGGATGGGGAGCTGAAGGTGGTGGAGGGGAGGAGGTGGCCGAACCGAATAGCTGTAATGGCAAAGAAGTGGGTTAGACTTATTCTTTATATAGAACTTGGACCGCTGTGATTGGACACGTTGGCGTTCATTAGCTCTCCTTGTTTGAACTTTCGTATTCACTTTCATATATATATATTCTGCAATCAAAAAACTTAAAAATCACCCCAATCATTCAATGTTTTTATTAAATATAGCTATTTAAATAATATGATGAGGTGTTGATTAGCCAAACAAATGCTAGTGGTCGAGTCAACACATACTTAGGTTCATTGAACTGTTTCTACAAACATTAGGGGTGACTTTCGGAGAGGTTTCAAAATGGCTAAGCTGACACACTTTAACAGATACAATATCATAATTTTACACCAGCATGAAGATCATTCATTCATTCATTCATTCATTCATTTTCCATCCTTTATCTGTGGCTGGACTATGGGGGCAGCAGCTAAAGCAGACATGCCCAGACCTGTATGCAGTACGGTCCAGGTAACTTGTGATTGCTGTGCTAGATGAGAAGCAACGTGGAGTGACATGCTCAGTGACTGAGCATTGACACACACTCTCACACTCGTGGCTGCAATAGCTCCTTCATTACTGCCCATTTGCTCTCAGTCAGCTCGCCACTGTGCCTCTACGCCCCTTCAGTTAGCCGGGCCAGCGTTCGGTTACGGTGAACAGATTGTGATCTACCGGCGTCATTTTCACGACTATAAAAGCGGAATTGAAAAGAGACGCATGCACACTGAGTTAGACTGTTCACACGCAGGAGTCTGCAGCCTGGGGTCCGCGACAGAGGGCGGAACCTCGTGTGACTTGTGCGACAGGAATTGTACAGAAGCGACTGACAGGTTTTTCTCCATATCTGGATGGCAAACAAACCCAGCTTGCTGACAATGGGACACCTTTAGCTGTTTTATGTGCCATAATAGATAACAGCAGGGCGTCACTCCTGCGGGGCCGGGGCTTTGAATCACAGCCCTGGCTCTTTGGAATTTGCATGTTCTCCCCATGAGCTTCCTCTGGCTGCTCTCTCTGCCTCCCACATTCTGCTGCTGTACGCCCCTCTGCTCCCTGGCCTTGGCTCCAGGCTCAACATGACCCTGCAGTGGTCACAGTCAGTAGCATGGTGTGTGGCTGGATGGGTCGTCTGCTATGATGGCCGGGTGTTGCCGCAAAGCCCCGGTATTGATGGGTTTCTCTTGCGAAGCCAAAGCACCCAAGTCAACCGATTAACTGCCGCAGGGTATATCAGATGCCTTCTTCCTCTATCAAAGCTTTTCTTAAATTCTGTAATATTGTGCATGTAGAGCTAATGCTGAAATTCTAGAAGTCGCCTTCTTTAAAAAGCAAATCCAGGAAGTGAATGTCATTGATACAAAATGATACATTTTGATACATCAAGTAATATAATTCCTTGCATCAGATATAGTATAATTCCTTCTGTGAAGGGAGCCTGATTTTTATGTCCATTTGCATTAGAAACCGTCTACTCACCAGCTCTGTGATATTTCATCAGGCGTAAGGAATTTTTGCAGACTGCTGAGTCAGGCGCAAATTAGACAGACTTTTTTTTTTTTTTTTAACAAATGCACATGCTTTTCCTTCCCATTCCTCCCAAAACTCCTTCTATAGTTAAAGACAGCATTTCTTGGACAGGCGGAATATAATATGAAATGGAAACTTTGCAATTACATCAGTAAATCAGATTGTGGTTACAGTTTGCTGTGATGGCCTCAGTGACTGCGCTGCTTAATGGATCCCCCGAAAAGACAGCAAAAACTCCAAAGTCCGAAACACAATAGGAATAAATTAAACTGGTAACCGCTGATACGACGAAATACATTTGAGGAATAACAAAGCAAAAAAAAAAAAACAAAATCAGCAAAGCACAACTGAGCAAAAATGGAAGAGGCACATGATTCCGGGTTAGTTTCTTTTCAGTTAATTTAAAATTTAATTCACATTCAAACAAATGGCTGAAGTCAAAAAGTTTGAATCAATTTAATTATTTTAAAGCAAGAGAAAGAAAAACTGCAATACTGAGTGACTTAGCAAATGACAAAAAAGGTTTTATTTGTCTATTCAGCTAGACAGCTACTGAGGCCATTTAGGTAATAAAATGTTGTGCGTTTTTAAAGGAACAGAAGGCAAAATTTTCATCCCAGGACTTTAACCTTCAGACATCCAGTTTCGGAAACCAGCACAGCGGGGATGACAGGAGCCGGACCAGGCCAGATCGGGCCGGCGCAAGCGCGTAGCAGGGCTTCGCGCGGGGGGGGGGCATCTCTGAACGAACATCTCTGAAGCAGAGCATATGCTCAGATCACCCAGGGGACAGAGAACGGGTGCCTGCGCTGAGCTAATTAAACAGGAACTGATGATGGGTGAAAATGTCAGGAAAATACAAAAAAGACACCAGAAGATTTTAAAAATATAACACCATATGTAGAGAGAGCAGTACAGAGTTTAGTTGACTGCCGAACCTCTGACCCAGAGCAGAAAGGGCTCGGGGGCTGGTCCAGCCATAATTATGCTTGCCAGTGGCACACGAGAATAAATTACCCAGAGTTTCCCCGCTGATATTAAAAGTACATCTAAGAAGTTTCCAGTCTTTGACACCTCAGGGACTGAACGCTGGCGTCGCGTAACGTAAAAGGGGCGCCGACCCAAACCTGCCGGCCTTGAGGAACCTGCAGACCCTGGTCGCTCCGCTGCTGGCCCTCTTCTCTGGTCACCTCTCAATGTGCTCATGCAACCAGGTCACGTTTCCTTCGCCGTGTGACTCATGTTTTCGGTAGGTCTGAGGTTCTGTGTGACAGGTGCAGCCTCAAGGATTCAACCGAACAGCCGCGGCTCCCCAAAGTATCCTCCCAAAAATCGCACCATCAGCCTGAGCCGGAAACACGCTGCCCTCCCCTCTAAAAAAGAACTCTGACCTTCACCCCCCACCAGCACAAAATGTCTCGCTAACTGAATTTCCTTGGTGCTAATATGTTTATCTGCCTTATGAAGTGCACATTTTGTTATGATTTGGAAATCAAATTAGGGACATTCTCCTAGACCGGAGTAGCCCACCAGACTATCATCATATTCCATTAGAGAATTACGATCTGCTAATGTGTCTGTGGCTGAGTGGAGAAGGCCAAGGCTGGTATCCTGCTCGTCCTGGGCTCTGTCACAGTGCATTACATCACAGCAGCCCTCCCCCCCACCCCCACTCCTATGGCACCTACCACCATGCCACTCATTGTCAGGGCACAGACACGGGCACCTCTGGGGTACAGAGACCCACACAGACATGGGCACCCCTTGGGCACAGACACCTACGCAGACATGGGCACAGGCACAGACACGGGCACCTCTGGGGTACAGAGACCCACACAGACTTGGGCACCCCTTGGGCACAGACACCTACACAGACATGGGCACCTCTCAGGCACAGACACGGGCACCTCTTGGGCACAGTTACCTACACAGACACGGGCCCCTCTCGGGCACAGACACCTACACAGACACCTACACAGATATGGGCACCTCTCGGGCACAGACACCTACACAGACACAGGCACAGACACAGACATGGGCACCTCTCGGGCACAGAGACCTACACAGACACGGGCACCTCTCGGGCACAGACAGCTACACAGACACAGACACGGGTACCTCTTGGGCACAGTTACCTACACAGACACGGGCACCTCTCGGGTACAGACACCTACACAGACACGGACACCTCTGACACGTGTCTTTATACAATATGTAGGGGGGAAGAGCTTAATAGATCACAGTGGGTGAGATAGCAGCCATTGACTACAACTGACTACAGTAAAGTCCTGTTATTGCGTACTCGCTTATAACAGAATATCGTCTATAACAGACGAGGTCTGCTGGTCCCGTGCGCCTTTAAGAACATGCAGAAATATCATCGGATATAGCAGATTTGCAAACAACGGCATCTCGCTTATAACACACAAACAATTTGGTCCCAAGGGCCGCTTTTAGCTGTAGTTTTGTTCGGCTACAACGGGCATGCAGGCTCCGCCTACAAGGCGCATGGCGTGTCGGTGATATCCAGCGCAGATACGTAGTCGGGATTATTAATAGTCACGCATCTGCTCAGGTAAAGTTGGATTACTACATGTAAAATATAATAATCTATACCACAAGTATGTCTGCTGGGGTGTGGCATGAGTAAATGGTGTAGTTTTGTTCTGGTCATACAGCAACTCTGGATATAACGGACTTTGGATATAACGGACTTTGGATATAACGGACTGTTTTGCCAGGTCCCTTGAAGTCCGTTACACCTGGATTTTACTATAGTTGCTTAGAGTAAGGAGAGGGTTGTCTAATAATCCTCGGTGCTGAAATAAAGCAGCATAAATGACATGGCAGTTAAACTCAAATATATCTCCAAACACCCTCATATCATGATACATTAAGCTTCATTAATGGTGTGTTTGATAAATGCACGGTGTGCATTCTTGCAGGGGCTGACGGAGTGTGCAAGGGAATACTGGGGCAGAGGCTGTATCAAATATGTGTGTGGGTGGGTGTGTGGGTGGGTGTGTGGGTGGTGGTGGGGGGGTAGAACTACCCATCATGCCCCCACAGAGTCCATCTGATGCCAGGAAAGTGCTGTGAGGGATCTCAAGGTTGTCTGCGTGATTCGGTAGCCAGAGCTTCTTTGAGTAAATTGCTAACCAAGATGATGGGTAGAGCTATAGTAAATGTATACACAATAAATATCTTTTAAGCAAACGTGTAGTAACTAACATATGCTAGTTTTTTATTTAAAACTTTCAGGTAGCAAATAAAGAACTGGGAACCTTTACATATTCCTTACAACCCCACCCCCTTAAAGTAAGACTTCCACTGTAAGCCACAACTGTCATTTGCAAGCCTCACCTTTTTTAATAGGCCTGCCTCCTCACCACAAGCTCCACCTTCCACAGTCAAGACCAGCCAATCAATCATTAGTCCTGCCTTCCATGTTCTAACACAGCCAATCCATCATTAGCCCTGCCTTTTATGTTCCAGCCCAGCCAATCCATCACTAGCCCCGCCTTCCACATTCCAGACCAGCCAATCCATCGTTAGCCCTGCCTTCCATTTTCAAGCCCAGCTAATCCATCATATGCCGCGGTTTTCACATTTCAGCCAAGGCAATCCATCATTAGCCCCGCCTTTCATGCTCCAGCCCAGCCAATCCAGCATTAGCCCAACTTTCCCATGACAAGCCCCGTTTCTCCTTCCTCAGCCCCTCCTTCTCATCACAAGCTCCGCCTTTCCCTCTCACCAGTGCTGTGGCGCCCATGGTAACCAAGGGAACAAAATAAGAAAAAAAATATCTGCGGCTCTCAGCCAGAAATATTGGAGACCAAATATGCTTGGGTGGACCTCTGTTTTAGTTCTTCTTTCAATTATTGATCAGAGGTCGTAATTGTAATTACATGGCTCTTTTCTGGTGAATACGTGAGGTTCATAGATAAGGCCATGCCACTGTTACACATTTCATCTAGAATTCTGCCAATGTCCTGGGAAAAGATTGAGCTCAAGAGATATCAAATATTAATACTTTTGATATGTGCAAGTGGAACATTGAATCTTTTTTAAATTACTCCGGACCGTATATTTTTCATTCAGAATTTGACAGTTACTGTAAGTCTTTCAGTTACCCCTGAAGTGGGAAAATTTTGAAATATTAAAAGAGATATATTCTTTAAATCTTGTTTAAAGAACCTTTTGATGCTGATGCTTGACAATCGCAGCTATTTTTTTGTCATGCATCTCTCAGTGTTTAAAAGGGGAATTGTGAGACGTGCAGATAGCCTTTGTGTAAAAGAACGTAGTTTCTGTAGTCAGCTGCAGGGGGAGCTAATGAGCTAGGAATCAGTGTGCTGCTTCATAAATGCATGAAAACCCCTATTCTGATGTCCGCTCACAAAAAGACAGCTCATGGTCACAATGGAGGCCCAGTTTTGTCCATCTATCATGAGTTCAGCATAGATAGATAGATAGATAGATAGATAGATAGATAGACAGACAACCTGCTAGCCTGACCATATTAAGCATTTAAAAGATGCGTAGATGGAGAAACTAAACAAAAACATAAATGAATAAAGCATACAGTGACAACAAAACAATTTGTATCAAAGACACAAATGGTGCAAATTTTGGCACAAGTTGCACAAAAATCATCTTGTCAAAGTCAAAAGCTTATAGCATTCAGGGACTGAAAGAAGGTTCACTATCTTTGTTCTCAATTAAAAAATATGTAAATTCCCTTCTTTACGATCATTACCTTGAGCATTCATGAGCGTCCATCTAGCACCATAGGGTTTTGTTCAGGGTCCTTAATCCTTTCTGTCAATGCTGGAAGTATATTAGAGACAAAAATCAATGGGTGAAGTTCCGTGTTCCCTCACGATCTGGTACTGAGGATGGCTCTCAAGCGATATCTCCAGAAGGCCTTGACACGCGTTATCCGTTTTTATTTTGAAGTTCTTAACTTAACATGGTGGTCAGCCTGACACCAAGCATGGGCTGTTTTCCACAGCTGCTGTCCGGCACTCTGGAGCTTCTGGGAGACCCAGCGCGGCAAGGCATCGATTGGGTGCTCTAGGAAGTGACAGGTTGATTATCCGCGGTGAGTCAGTCGAATCTCTCCGATGGACGGCTGTGACCAGACTGAACAACAAATGTCCTCTTGTTTTTGTTTTTTTCGCTCTACACTCTAGCTCTCTCTTACTGAGGGCCGCACCCCCCACCCCCAAGCGTCAAGATAAAAAGTTTTTTTGGCTCCTTTGGCTTTTTTGGTTTATATATATATATATAACACAATGAAATCCTTATTTGTATATGTGCTGCAGACCATGATGCTACAGAAATACAAGACAAAATGTAGAGCATCCATCTATTTTCCCAGGGCTTATGCAGCTTATGTGACAGGGTGGGGTGCACCAGTAATGCTGATGCAGTATGTGCGGTCATGAGTGCAGGAGGAAGCTGCAGTGTTTAGTAAAGCCTCATGACAGAGGGAGGACATGCAGATTGCTCACACACGGCTGCCGGAGTGGAGTGATCATGTTACCCAGCCTGCTCGCCTTCTATGCAGTGCTCAGTGGTAAATCGGAGTATGTAGAAATGCCATGAAACACCACAAAAACAAACACGATCCACATCCTCAAGAGGAGCATTTGAAGTAGAATCTTGCAGGGGGGGGGGGGCCCCCCCCTCCCGGCCTCGAACGTCCCGCTAAGGAGGCGCTTCACTGCCACCTTTGCATCCAGTAGCACAAACCGAAATGGTTCGCAGGTTGTAACTGTCTGGAGAGCAGAGTAATATTATACTGAGTCTGGGGCTGCGTGCAGCTCAGTTAGGATCTAGTCTGTGATCATAAAGTTGCCAGTTTGGATCCCAGTCCTGACAGCCAGGCAATGGCACTGCAGCCTTGAACAAGGCCCCTAACTGCTCCAGGAGCGCTGAGCCTGCACTGCAATCCCCCAAGCCTGCTCTCACCTGTCCATGTGTCTCATGGAGAGCAAGATTACACAGGCAAAGAGATAATTTCCCCATAGGCACGAATACAGAATCTCCATTCTGTTTAACCTAACTATGTTTCAGCAGTAAGTTGCACATACAGTGTATGGTGTATAACTATCCTGTCACAGCAACCCACATACAGTTCAGTCATTCTGACAATAGTGGGAAGTCACATGACCAGTGAAGAACTTATATTTGTACCATAAACCCAACCGGTATTCCCCCGGGGAGTGGGAGACCTATTTATGCGAAATTCTCAGTGCTGCTCTGTGAATACGCCACTAGAAATGTATTCAGAAGCCTGTTGCTAGATGAAGTCGCATGATTTTATAAAGTCTTGGGCTGGTGGTTTATTGAAAG
Organism: Mormyrus proboscirostris; assembly: GCA_026779585.1. Taxonomy (NCBI): domain Eukaryota; kingdom Metazoa; phylum Chordata; class Actinopteri; order Osteoglossiformes; family Mormyridae; genus Mormyrus; species Mormyrus proboscirostris. Next base: position 26,526,799 of record JAODKF010000147.1, read on the forward strand.
GATGCTATTTATTCTATGTTCAACCCACATACATTAATCAAATAAAAGGCACCGTCCTATGATGGACTGCTACGGGAAGACGCATTTCCGGCGACACAAAAAAATCCAGGATGTGTCGTTTCGTTGTGCTTTTTGCAGCTTTCAATCAATATGCAGTTTGACTTTCCTTTATAAACAGGTACACTTCATGAAAATAATTCCATTCATAAAGCGATGGTGGTTGAGCTGAAAACAATTAATTCAGAACCACCATAATTAATTTGGAAGGGAACTTCAGCACATGTCACAACAGAAAAATACAAAGAAATCACCCACTGATGTCATCAGAAGAAATGTTCTATTTGTATGGGTAATGGATGTAGATTTATGTAATGAAGAAACTGTTCTTGTTGCTGCTAAACATAATTGGCTTGAAGAAAATGCATTAAGCCTCAAGCAGCTGTGGAACACTATTGGAAATGTAAAACTGAAGTCAAATGAATCCTTACATGAATAAAATGCCATTTATTGTTGTTTTAATTCTTCAAAAACATTGAATGCTGCTTTGTACTTGACTGGTAAAAAAACCTGTTTCTCCAGAGTATTAAAACTGTACCCTGAAGCAAAAATGGGTTTTAGTTTTTTCTTTTTTTTTTTCTCATCATCTAGAGTCTATTTCAATTCATGTTGGATTCATGATAGAAAAAAAAAAGACTCTGTGTCTGTCATAAATCATTGTTATCATTTGTCCATATTCTAACTGCGCATGCTGGTCAAGATTATTGGGGGCGGAGCCTATCCAAGCGGCACAGGACACCGTGGACAGGATGCCAGTGCATCTCAGGGCACAAAGCAGGGGACACCCTAGATGCTAGTGCTTTTCAGGAATATACACACACAATGGGAAATTCAGAGACTCCATTTACTCTGACTGCATGTCTTTCAACCCTGGAGACAGCAATGCTACCATTCCAAATTTCAACATTATTCATCCTTTGAGAAATATTTTCTATGCAACAAAGTTTGCTACTTTTAGCACCTCACAATCTGCTCTATAGTCCTATATTAAACAAACAAACAAAAACTTTGCCTAATTTACAAATTGAATGTCTAGTTATTACGTACTAATGGTTTTGGCAGTCAGGCTAGCCCGCACACTGATAAGGACATGCTGCTAGATTGTTTATTAGTTACGTCCTGCCGTCACGTCTGCCTGACCCTCCTGTCTCCTTCCTGACGCCCAGTCCAGTCACTGACGTCGCTCCTCCCGTCTGCCTTTGCCCTTCCTTGTACTCGCCTTCTTGTTTTGACCCCATGCAGTCTCATTTATTTCCCCGCTTCCTTTCAGTTAATAAAACCTCTTTTTTTTGCCAAATTCCTACCTTCGGGTCCTTCGTCCCGCGTGCCATGACATCGTTCCCCGTACAGCTGACTGGAAAAAACCCTGAAGCTACTAGAGATAGAATTTCATGACTCTTTAATCATTCCAAGAAGCAACGCTCACCGCTCCCAAAAACTCGTGGATATATGTTCAAAGCACAGCTTGGGTGAGAAGCAACCTTGAGAAATGTTCTAGGCAAGATTGATAACCGGGTGTCACAGGCCTGGTTAACTTAAAATAAGTTGCCTGGAGGTAGGAGGGAAGAGAAAGGATTAGCGAACTTTCACACAGCGGCGCGGGAAGATAAGTAGCAGGTTTACGTTTAGGATTGTGGAGGCATTTCTTTGATTTTTTTCCTTACAAGCTTATTCACCCCTGCATAAATGTCAAGGGGAATTTTCATATTACACATAAAGAGTGAATGTGGTCATATTTATGCTGTGCTTTTCATTAAGGCGTCGAGCCGCAGACGGCCTCTCAGACTGTAGCTCAGGTGACTATCAAACCAAAATAGTGTGTTTCAGACTGATTGCGGCTGCAGCTCTTGCTTATCCATTTTCAGAACCCCGTTTGACACTTTGGAAACGTGACCCAGCAGGTGAAGCGAAGGAAGCGCCTTAAAAGCTGAAGTTTGTGAATGTGTGGTCTTCATACGAGTGGCTTTGGAGAAAGCTAGCAGAAAGGGATTATGGAGATTAAGGTTAAGAGAATAGTCTCGCAGGCGGAGTTATCTTGTCTCGCCACTGCCTGTTTAGAGAAATATAGTTTGGGAGTACAAAAAAATAAGGGCGTAGAGTGAAGTTGCAGCAGTGATACTGTTCTTTGGCAACGAGTGGAAAAAAACAAAGCTTTGAAGGCACAGTGTGCAGGCCTGCCGGGGATCAGTCAGGCCGGGGCTGAGAGGGCACAGTAATCCCAGCCAACGCCGGCTTCAAAGCCTGCAGTGTCTCATCACTGATACGCTCTAAACTGCTCCAAAGGTTCCTCCTTCTGCATCAGGCTGCAGGAATAATTCCTTTTTATCAAAAGCAACTAATTCATATGCATACATTTACATATCTATCATCTATTGATATGTATTATATTAGATATCAAGGATGTCTCCCAGAGATTTTTCTGACCCCATTTTCTCTCAGAGGAGGCTCTGCTTGTCATAGCACGGACAGCAGGGTATCCGGGGTACCCCCCAGGGACACTGGCCCCGCCTGAGCCCAGGGCTCCCCACAGTTGTGTCTGTTGGGTGACAGAACGTTCCAGATGCGGAACGAGCTGCAGTAGCGGTTTAGTTCTTAACGCAGTCAAAGCAGCTTGCCTGAAACTTAACGTCATCCATCTGGGAGAGGCACTTGTGTCTCTGTCCTGATCCGTCACCCTCACGCACGCGTCTCGGGTGTGCCAGACCTTTCCAGCCAGTCTCCTCCCCTTCATCTGCAGTGACTAAAGTGGGTTTAAGAGGTGAAATGACTCAGGGAACACGCCTGTCACCTGGGAACACCTGGACAGTCTCTTTCCCTGGACGACCATTAGTCCCTAATGCTTGGTACACTGCACTAGCCAAACCATGTGATAGTCCACCTTCTCGATATATCATTATTAAGCCTGGACTGTTAATGCATCATTCATAACTTCTCCACACTAAACCACAGAACTCAGGGCTCACCCAATAGAGCTTTGCGAGATGAACTGAAATGTCAAATCAGGACAAGCCCAAGATGACCTACAGCAGTGGAGCTTAGTATTGCTTTAAAGCGAGAGTGGAACGAAATACCAGAAGAAATTATGAGTTTTTTTCATGACACATTAAAGCAGCCATTAAGACCATAGACAGGCAATTATGGTATTAATTCCATGGAATAAAGACATTTTTATTCATAACTTCCTAATTTCTCAAGATGAAGTTTTATTCATAACTACACATGTGCCATGACTTTTTGTAGGACAGTATAAATTAATATGTTAATGTAGCAATTGGGCTGAAGTACCTCGCTCAAGGGTACAGCACCACTGTCCATCAATAAAGCAGAGAATGAAGTACATCCATCCAACCTGTCACCCTGCATGCGGCTGCTGCTCTGACAGCCGATATGTGACTAAACATCCAAGCAGTGTTGCCTAGCATCTGCCTTTTTCCCTTAGAGGACAGAATAAATAAATATGAGAGATCAGTGCACAATCATCTTTCAGTTAATTAGGGAAGTTCTAATGGTCACCTCGCTAACATGATGCCGGTGGCCCGTCGTTCCGATTCTGGCCTGGCTCGTCGCTCGTCGGCTGGCCCCCGTGACACGGGCCCAACTTTGACCATCTTCAGGTGACGCCTCCTCTGAGCCAGACCAATTATAGGAGTGAGGAGTCTGATTAGCGCAGCATTCGGAGCCCTTTCTCTATGCTTGGTGACAAAGAAAGTGCTTCAGTATTTAAGAAATCAGAGCGTGGTTATGCTCCGCGCCTCCTCTGATCAGAGGTGGAAGGTTAACCGCTTTTGTGCAGATTACCTCGAGTTATTCAAAAGGAAGTACGGTGATAGTCACAGGCATTATTATAATTTTACCCTAGTCGTGAAGTGCAAACAGAATTGGTTGCCTTTTCAGGAAGCAGCAACAGGGTTGCCAAGTTTGCTCAGCTGGCTGGAGCGAGATTTTCAATTCAAGTCTGCACATGCATTTACATGTATGTAACAGTTTTATTACCTTGTAAATAGCCTGTAGGGTTGGCAAACTACCCCAGCACCTTTGATGTAGGTAATTTTAGGTTTATAATGGAATAATATAGATTTGCCGTAAGATTTCTTGTGTGAGCGCGAGAATCTGAAAGCGTGAGCGTCACGCAGAGGTGTGAGAGTCGGTGGCCCTGCAGTATCTACTGAGACTGAACGATTCGAGTCTTCTGTTATTCGTCCATATGAAGGAAGCTTTTAAATGAAGATCTGTGCTTTGTGTTGTTCAGGAAACAGCAGCAGGGAGCCCCACTCCGGTACCAACTATGCTTGTGTCAGTGTTATTGTAAAAAAATTAGAAAGTGGAGAAATGATGCTTGGAAATCCACAGTGGATAAGATTAACATGTGCTGTCACTCACTGCCTGGTATACCCCACTTCCCATTCAAAATCGGGCATTGACTGACAGCCCACACTAATTCCAGAGTCATTTCCCCAGTGCTAGTAAAAAATGGCATTCATTTCAGGCTTAATGTTTGAAGGTTTAGGTGAGACTTTAGCTTATTTTTGATAGACAAGTCCATATGAACAAAATACCCATACCTATCACAATGCCACACCTTTACTAGTCTCTTCTGTCATCTAAATTATTCCCTTCCGGTACATATATATTCAGCCTGGAACACAGCAAGTGGTTTAGGGTGTGGGTTCATAATCTAATGGTTGTTGGTTCATGCTCCAAAGGGTCCTTGCTGGAGTATCCTTGAGCAACGTGTCTCTGCTGCAGTCGTTCTCCAAATATATCTGACGGCATGAATGTGTACAAATGGTAAGCGGAATTGCATTCAAAGCCTTAGCTACAGCGTAAGGCCTCAGATGGACGAGATAAGAATTTCAGTTTCAGAATATGGTCTGCATACCTTCTAATTCTATAGCAGAACATGTTCTCTCAGATATCCATCCATCTTCCATATCTGTGATAATCCATTTGTGATCCTGGAAGCAGACAGAGGGCGCCATGAATGAGGTCACTCCTAGAAATGACATTAGGTTCATAAACATGTATTCCATCTCAAATTCTGGGTGTTCCACAAACAGCCAGGGGCTGATAAATTTCTGCCATGAGTGCCAAATGGATGATTTCTTGTAGGATATGACTTCAGGCTCTGAGAGTGACAGCTTGGGCTTGCCTGTTCCAGACATATGGGGGTTTCTAAATCGTATTTCCCCAAGCAGCATGTTATTCCCGGATCGGCATGGTGTCGTTTACAGATGGGCCCGGGCAGCGTCACTGTGACACAAAGTAAACCGGAGAACTTCACGCGGAGAGTGCCTGTGGAGACGTACCATACTGATGGATATATTAATCACCCGCTGTCTGAGTGTCCATTAAGGAGCGATTCCCTTAATGAGAAGCCTGAATGGTTCCCACTTTTTCTGGACCAAACCCAGCATCGTGGCGTTAAACCAACGAGCTGAACTGAGTGAGGAGGAACACAAGCTTGGTTCTCCAAAATAAACTTAAAGCTCAGGACTCAACGGCAACACTGAGTTCCCCATCTTCCTTTCCAGAAGCCCTAGCCTCTATATAAAGACCAACATGTCAAGTGTAATGTTCCTTAAGTTTTCAGAAGCTCAACTGAAGTGACATGGAAAGGCAGCAAAGACACTAATCTCTGTATATGTGCTTAGGTTTGTTCACTGGGGAAACTCAAGATGGTAACTCTGGTATTATTGGTCGCTCTGGTTCTGAGCTGCCACTTTGCACACTGTGAAATATGACATATTAAATCCACAAAATTTCAGTCCATATAATTTGTGCAAGAATATCCACAACTATCAAAGAATACGCAGAGGTGGGTCTCTGTTTTTTTTTCCCCCTCAAGTTGTCACAAAGTGCTTCAAATAAGGAGTTACAAAAGAGAGTCAGAGATATGGAAAATGGGGGACAAAGGCGGGTTTTCGAATACAGAAGCAGCGGTGCTCTGGTGTTTAAGAAAATGGCCCCTCAAAAGCTCGGTCTAATTTTAAAAGGGCAGCTCCTATTGTACTTTTGGGAAGAATAGGCATCGCTTCTGGGTAAAGGGCTGTCAGTGTTCGGAGAAAAGGAATGCTGAGGCTGAGGAGCAGCTAAGGTGCTAAGGCTCCGTGGGAAGGCTACTTACAGGGCCGAAGTGGTATTAATATGCAAAAGAGTCAAATAAAAGCATTCTCTAAATAAATGGATGGAATCATTTAGGAAATTTGGCGGAAAAAAAAAACCACATGAACTGTAAGCAGCAGAGCTTCCACTTCATCTCTACTTTTCATCTAACGGTTGAAATAAAAAAAAAAAATAGGGATCCAACGACTTTTCTTTACCCATGAAGAGACTGTAGCTCAGGTCTCACAGAATCAGTGGGATTATGAGCTTTGCACTCTGTGGAATGTGACAGCTTAAAACCTCTGGAAGGGCACTATTTTTAACCCATGTAATTAGCGCAAGAATATCTCTGACTATCAAAGAAATATGTGGGGGTGGATCTCTGTTTTATTCCTCTGGTTTTCACACAGTCTGCATAAAATAAGCAGTTTGCATAATTAAAGGGAAATCTAGGGTGGAAGGCAAAGCAGGTGGTGGGGGTGGGGGGAGGTGATGCATGAGTATAACCCCAACCCCCCCCCCCCAAGAAAAAGTCCACTGGAGTAATATTTGTTGGCTTTAGTATGCAAAGGAGTTTAACATGAACATGTTACATTTAGGCTGCTCTGAACAAAGGCTTCTACTGAAAATGTAAATGTACAGAGTCATTTCTGAAATTTCTTAAAAAATAAGAATAGGCTTGGATCCCACAAGCTCACGTTGTCACTGTTCCTTTATTCTTCTCAAGTTTCCATCTAATGGATTCAATGAAATAAAGATCCTCAAAAATGTAATTGTTAGGAAACTTCATTCCTTCAGACTCACAGAATGACTGGGCGCTCACTTTGTGAGTGGCCCGAAAATTGGTTTCTCAAGTGAGGGCTTGATTCCAGATAAAGAATCTATGGAACAATGAATCTACAGGAGAAGGTTTGGACTCAAGCTGAGCTGAAGCTACTTGGGCCAGTTCTATGGCTCTTGTGAGGAGGTTCAAGAATTTGGCCCATAAGCACCCTATGGATGTTGGTCCACTCAGAAGATAGAAAATGAATGAATGGCACTACAAGGAAGGGATGTAATGTAGCCATCTCTGCTGGAAATCCATGTGCCACAGTGACAAATGTCTACTTCTCCTGGAAAGGAGAGTAAGTAATTATATACAAATGAACTTGTCAGGAGCTACGCCGAGACTATTACTTGAACTTGTAGCTGCTATACTTGGCTTCCCTCCTGTGAAATTCCCGCCCTGCCTGTCATAGACAAACGAGGCCAGCATATGATAATTCATGGACAAAATCATAGATTTTCATTCTCAGGTGGCATGAGGTAATTGTGTTCTGTCGCTGGTGCCACTTCACCACTCTGCTGCAATATGGTCAAGCGGGCTAAGCCTCTACACCTGTGCTTGGAAAGTCACTGTTTCGAGGTCTGTCCTTGGCCAAATAGTCACATGTCCACCGGCCCTTGAGCAAGGCCCTTGACCCTCAGCTCCGGAACCTTGGGGGCGATAGATGACTGGGGGGAATAGGGACCCCAACAGCATCATCTTCTAGGGCTTCTCTGCCTCCCCACCTCCAGGAAAAGTCTGTAAAGTGGCTGGTGTATCCCTGCAAACGTAGCCGCATGCAGGGATAAACATCAAACCTCTATTAACTGTGTGCCAAAACAATGCAAACACTTCACTGAAAGCTGTTTGGTTACATTCAATTCATAGCAGTTGTAATGCATATACTGTGGAACATTGACTCGAATGAAGGCTGCATGTTCCTCTGAAAACTGTTCCTGCTACATCAATATGATATACAGTATATATCCAAGTGACACCTGGCCTTTTGATTTAAGTTATGTATTGGCATTGATTTTTTTCTTCAAAGGATTTCAGTTAAGCAGATATTTCATTGTGTACTCATTCAGTGGACTGTAGTTTTATTTTATCAAACCTAATGGATTTTCTGCCTGCCGGCTTTCATTCATTAACTTAATGGATAATTTTGATGCAGTAATCTTGGGTGGTTCTGTTTCAACCTGACTTATAACCGACGGGCCCATTCAAACCAAAAAGGGGGGGAATCTGACGCCCTGCCGGTGCTGGGAATATAGTCATCGCCTCTGGTTTGTGCAGCCCTAACGGCATCGGCAGAGCCTCCCCTTTTGTCTTTTAAACTCATGACAGGTGTTTGGGCCGCTTAACCGCAGCAGAGCGATGATGGGGCTCATGCGGGCCAGTGCGCTTCGAAATGCTGTGTCCGATTGCGCGTGACGTGGCAGGTAGGACCAAAAGCAGTGCAGCCCTCCAGGGAGAGAGATGGGATTGGGCTGATGGCCACAGTTACCAGCGACGTGGTCAGTGGGAATGGGCTTTCGATTAAATTGCTTTTCCGTCCCCCATCCCCCCCCGGGCGTGGATTTGCTCTAGCGCTCTCGAGCGAGATGTTTCATCTGAACCGCTTCAGCAGAGATCTGTCTCCATAAAGAGAACGCCGGTTTTCGGATGGCTGCAAGGTACGGGATGGTGCGCAAAGAACCAGAAGTGCTCTCGCTTTAGGAGTGAGCTTTTATTTAAAAAAACTTCTCTTTGGTGTTTTTCCTGTTATATTAAAACAACAGGCGAGCGTCACCTCCCTCTATCACAAGGGTCACTTTCACGCTTCTGTTGAACACCTCTGACTCCACATGCTGACTCAGTCAGGTGACACATTAAGGCCCAAAGTCCCAGGTAGGTAAATCTGTCACAAACTCAGCCCCAGCTACATGCTGAAGTGCTGTGGTTTATTTCGCTTAAAGGGGCAGTTCACCTCAGGACAGATCTTTAGTGTAATGGAAGCAAATGGTATTTTTTCTGTGGTCATTAAAGCACCAAAAAATACATTTGAAAAAATCACCAGCAATGTCTCATACCAGAAATCATTACCTGGTTACTGAAGATAATCCACAGATTTTGTAGTGAGCAGTTTAATGTAGGAACTATTTTCTTCTACTGAACTCAACACATCAATCGTATCCCTGTGCAGAAGCCCTGGAGCGCTTGTGCTCGCATATTCTGGTCTGTGGATTATCTTGATTATCCGATTTTTCCGATACCTCCAAAACTAGGCAAGTCCCAGCAGATGACTCTAGATGGATGGGTTACACTAAAGCCCACTGCCCTTGTAACAGAGGCATTACTGCTAGAAACACAATTACCATTAGTACACTATTAGTCGATTATTCTAATCTTTATTATGTAAACATACAGTGCTGGCTATAGTATTACATCAGTCCATTCTATGCTAAACTGATGCACATTGATGACTTTGCTGGCAGCCAATAGCCAATGAAAAGCCATCCCATCAGTAACTATTTGAATTGACCCTCTGAGGGAGTGTCCCTTATTGGTCTGTCATGGCTCAGTATGGGAGGCTGGTACAGGTGCGGGTAAGTAAAATCAGGCTGGGTCATGGTGCTTATCCCCAGCCACACACCCAGTGCAGGGTTCTGTGGGCCAGGACACAAGGCAGGGGAACACCTAGGATGAGATGTCAGTCCATTGCAGAGCCCACATCAAGGCCGCCTGGATGCTGAGCCGCCCCCTGCCGCTCGCTGCTTTGAAGGCAGCCGTACTACATTTAAACTCTGCCCCCCCCCCAAAAACCCCAGCAAAGACTCCCCCTTAGACCCAAGACCCATTAATATCACTTTGTGTCACTTCGTCTCAGCATCCCATTACTTTCAATCATCACTGACATCTCCTAACGCTTCCCTAGTCTCCATTCGAGATGAAAGCCCTAATGCTCATTCCCAGTCTCATTAGAAGCGCAGTGCAAATATACTCGTCATCTCTGACCGTCACATATGGGAAGACTCTCCAGTAATGGACGTCAGGGATGAAGCGGCTGGTGGGAATTTGACACGTATCTGCTATTTTTCTGTTTGGGCGGTTACATTTTTTTGGGGGCGGGGCATCGCCATTAATAGATCTCGTACGTGACTAGTTTGCTATTGGCTGATGCCTGCTTTCAGAATTCCATGATTCCATGTGTGGCTTTTTACAATCCCAACCCAAAGAGTGTGTAAAGCTCACCTGGTTTGAGGACAAGGATGGACACCAAAAGGGTCACAGTGCAATCAACAGAGTGGGTCAGTTACATTTCTTTTTACATAATGTGAGCATCCATGATGTTGTTCTGCAATCACAGGATGGAATGTGGCTGCATATGACTGGACCCAAAGACACAGGTCAGCAGCTCACACAGACACTGCCAACCCCACCCTGCTCTCTTATTCGCTTATTACCATTTTTCTTAGTTCCTTATAAGGTTAAGCCAAGCTATCAATGCATGTCATCAGTTCTAAGGACATGTCAGCAAAACGGCAAACAATTCTGCACAACAGTGAACTCTTTCTCATTGCATGTGCATCGGTTACTAGCGCAAATAGACTTTTTACGTAACAATAGATACAGTGGCATAGTTTGATTTTTTAAATGCAAAATGGGACAAGAAAACAAGAGAGGATGGTGTATCTCAGGTCCAGTGCTATTACCAGGGCAAAGAGCTTCATACATTATTCTTTAAGCAGCCATATCAAAGGCCCGGTTGCATACATCTCAAAAGTTGGTCCATGTTAAACATTCCCTTACTACTTTACAGACTTCTGCTGGTTGCTGAAGGGATACAGGATGCTGGGCTCAGTGGCATACAATATACAGTCATATAGGACAATGTCCCATTCTAGCACTCATCTGCTATGATTTTAGGGTTCATCTATCCGTCTCCATTGAATTTCCATCCATCCATCCATCCATCCATCATCTCCCACTTAATCCGAGGTTGGGTCGCGGGGGCAGCAGTCTCAGCAGGGAAACCCAGACTTCCCTCTCCCAGACTTTTCATCCAGCTCCTCCGGGGGAATCCTGAGGCGTCCCCAGGCCAGCCGAGTGACATAGTCCCTCCAGTGTGTCCTGGGTCTTCTGTGGGGCCTCCTCCCAGTGGGGCATGCCTGGTACACCAAACCAGGGCGGCGTCCAGGAAGCATCCTAAGCAGATGCCCGAGCAACCTCAGGTCTCACTGTCATTGCCCACGTGAGCATTGAAGTACCCCAACAGAACAAGAGAGTCCCCAGGAGGACCACTCTCCAACACCCCTTCCAAGGACTCCAAAAAGGGTGGGTATTCTGAACTGCCGTTTGGAGCATAAGCGCAAACAACAGACAGGACCCATTCCCCCACCCGAAGGCGAAGGGAGGCTACCCTCTCTTCCACTGCAGTAAACCCCAACGTACAGGCGCCCAGCCAGGGGGCAATAAGTATGCTAATTCGGCACCTCTCTCCACGAGCAACTCCAGAGTGGAATAGGGTCCAGCCCTGTGGGACTGGGAGGGAAACCACAGTACCTGGAGGAAAAGCCCATAAGGACGCACTTTGAACCCGGGCAGAGACTTGATCCCTGTTCCCAGAGGTGGGAGGCGACAGTGCTACCTAACTGTATCATGTATTTGGGCTTTTTTTTTTTGCTCATGATCAGGTTTGAGTTCGATTACACCAGTATAATCCAACACGATAACATGTCATTTCAGTGAATACGCATCTTCTGCTTTTACATCTCACCCGTGTGTATGCATGTGTTTAGTCAGTGATGATTATAGTGGATTAAAATAAATGTAAGAAACATCGTGCTATAAACCCAACCATGATTTCTTCTCTGCCTCAGTGAGATGATTGCTTGGCGTTTTGCTCGTGAATATCTAGCGAATTCTCGGATGTGTTACCGTTGTAATGCTTTGTGCGACTGAGTGGATTATGCAGGTTTGCGCCATGCATTTATTGTTCTGATTGGAGTATAGAGTTCTGCATCGAAACGTTACCATTTCACAGATTGTATTGACTGTTAAGGGAATGTGTTTACTGTTACCACCACTGTGGTAAAAGCCAGAGAGAAAACCCGTAAGAGTCAGCGTCGCCATTTTGGATGCAAGCGGAGGTAACTGGAAGGAGAGAATATGGACAGTCACACCCGGGGTCAGATTTTAAACCTTCAGTATTTATCTTTGGACTAAAACCCCAGCCAGCTCACACAAGAGGAATGTAGCCTCTCCGGCGTTTTTGACTGATACATTGCTGGTGTTGCATAAATACGGCATTAACGCAGCTGCATTGTATTCATGAGCTGCACAAAAATGTCTGAAGGAAGGTGCTCTTTACACTATGTATACTCCTGGTTTATGGGTTTTATCCTTGAAGCATATATCTTCTCCTTCAGGTATTCCAGTCCAGAAACAAGCAGGCATCTTACTGTAAAATAGCCCATTGTGTGTAAGTGGAGGTGAGTGTGTGTGAATACAGTATATGTGATTTTGAGTGAGTGTGCGAGTATATGTGAGTACGTGTAAGTGTGTGTGCGAGTATATGTGAGTGTGTGTGTACATGTGTGACTGTGTGAGTATATCTTAGTGTGAGTGAGAGTGAGAATATCTGTGAGTATGTGTAAACATATGCATGTGCGAGTGAGTGAGTGTATGTATGTGAGTATATGTAAGCATGTGTTTGTATATCTGTGTGAGTATATGTCAATGGGTTTGAGTGTGTGTGAGTATATGTGAGTGAGTATGTGAGTATATGTAAGCATCTGTTTGTATATCTGTGTGAGTATATGTCAATGGGTTTGAGTGTGTGTGAGTATATGTGAGTGAGTATGTGAGTATATGTGGGTGTGTGTGAGTGAATGTGATTATGTTTGAGTGTGTGCGAGCGAGTGTGAGTGGGTTTGAGTGTGTGTGAGTATATGTGGGCATATGTAAGTATATGTGAGTAAGTATGGGAGTATATGTGAGTGTGTGTGAGTGAGTGTGTGTGGGTTGGAATGTGTGTGAATATATGTGTGCGTGTATGGGTGTGTGTGTGTGAGTATATGTGAGTGTGTGTGAGTGAGTGTGAGTAGGTTTGAGTGTGGGTGAGTATATGTGGGCATGTGTAAGTATATGTGAGTAAGTATGGGAGTATATGTGAGTGTGTGGGTTGGAAGGTGTGTGAATATACAGTATGTGTGCGTGTATGGGTGTGTGTGTGAGTATATGTGAGTGTGTGTGAGTGAGTGTGAGTAGGTTTGAGTGTGGGTGAGTATATGTGTGTGTGAGTGGGTGTGTGTGTGTGTGTGTGTGTGTGTGTGGGTGTATGTGTGAGTATATGTGTGTGTGAGTGGGTGTGTGCCCTAGGATGGGCCAAGTGTCCGTGCCTCTAGAGATGGGGCACAGATTGACCCTGCATGAGTGTTTTAAGAGGATGTGAGGGGGATGTAGGACTCTCGAAGGAACAAACAGGCACACTTAGGTTCGCTTCTAAAAACTATTTATTACAAGTAATACAAAATAACCTTGCTTTAAAATCAATACCAAGAAATTGGATCAAAGGCAATGCAAAATAATCCTGTATCACAAGTGCTATAAAAACTGAAAATACAAGAGATTATAGGTATATATAAAAAGGGTGACATTGAAACATGCATAAATAGAAAGTGTAAATTGATATATTACAGTTATTATGTTAATTGATTGAAACAACACATTGACACTGCAAAGCTATTCACACTCGGACGTGCCATCATCACCTACCCTCACTCTTAGACTGGGGAGCCCGTTTCAGTCCTGGCAGGAGACCAACATGTAAGTCCCGAGAAAGTGCTGGGCGATGGCTGCTCTATCCCACGGCTGAACTCCAACCAGTACCGAGATCTCCCCCTTCCTTTATACTAAGTTTTGGGCATTACATGTGGGTAGGGGACGAGCTGGCCTGGCCCACCCCCCCTTCCCCAGGCAACATGTTCTCAAATTTCCAATTTTGTCTGAGCAATACCACCTGCAGTTTCAATTGGAAAGTTTCTATAATCAATGTATCCCCTCCTCCTAAGGATGGGGGTTAGCGTTCTACACACACTGACTAACTAGGTGCAGTTCTCAAAATAATTAGATGAGTATCCTTGAGCAATGCTTTCCCTTCCCATGAAGATAAGGCAGGTGTCTCATACACTGACCAGTGGTGTACAGAACATATTGAGCAACACCTTTCCCTGTCTTCAGAAAGCCCCTCCAAAATCCAGGAAAACATGGTAAGCGTCCTTGAACAGGATAAGCATCCTAGAACAAGGATTCTTTCACATAAGATAAAGATACTCTGAAACCAGTCATTTGTGAAAAACAAGTTATACTGTATAAGTGATCAGAAAGAGAGGAAAAAACATACTTATGCAATTTAACCTTAATACAATAACATTATAGGTGAATCAGGGATGATGTATCTGAATCTCAGGATGATCTGTCCATACATGATCAGAATCAATCCACACCTAAATCATCTCACATGTATGACTGTAACAGGACAATGATTAATTCTAGGCAACGTAGTTGTCCAGAAATTCGTCCTAATACGATGAGATGAGTAGTTATAGATGGATGGATGGATGGATGGATGGATGGTGCCTCTGAGAACTTATGTTTCACTGTTTGATTGTTAGCTGTCAGCAGTCCATTCTTTTCTTAGTCCATGTTTTCACATCTTTTTGCCCCAACCTGCCCGGCCTTGTTCAGATGGAGGTCCGTTGTAGATACACCGCCCAGACCAAGGTCACAGCTGCTTATAGAATGTTAACATTTTCAGTTCCACACCCTCCGATAGCTGCAATGTATTTTCATGTCCAAACAAAACACCAAGCAGAGAGAAAAACAGCAAAACATAACAGACTGCATTATTTATAAATGATAGCCTTTACACGGGTTTAAATAATTTGATTGTTTTGGTGGTGCCAACCCAGCGGTGAGGCCTTCTCAGCGTCATTTATTTATCTGCGAATAGGAGCGTGCTTGTCTGCTGCGAGGGCTCACCCATGTTTCGTGTCTCATGCGAGAATCAGCCCTCAGACGGTGTTTAATAATTCAACAAATATAAAATGATGTCGGCAGACGCTGATCTCACCACCAATGGAAGATCTGAAGGTGCCGCAGCGGAAGACTTATTAAGCGGCACCATGTCCTGGATTAAATTTCCATGGGAAAAACACCTGTAGGCTATCTGGAGAAATACTGTTCCCTAAAATGTACATGGCAACAAATATGAGGTTCACTCACAGGCAAAAGACCGTGTGACATGAGGACTGAACCATCCATAGGGGTTGGGGGGGGGGCTTTACTCAGGGGTACAGAAACGGGGCAGGGTAAGAAAGACAAAACATTTCGCGAAAAAATTAGAAAGAGTACAGATTTCATTCAGGCATGCTGAGGTGGGATCCTGACAATCTTGGAGCCATGGGTGAAATCTGACACCCCCCCCCCCCCAAAAGTTGTCAGTAGATCTGGAGGGTTAAAGTAGCCAGCCTCTGTTCTGAGGGTTTGGCACCCTCAGAAAATGCTGCGCTGCCAATACCTGCCAACCCCCCAGTTTACTGAAAGGTAACCAAACTGGTCTGCCCGTGTTAATCAGAATCTTTATCAGAGTCTTTATTGCCAGACCACACAGCTGCTGTGCCAATAGACAATTAGCAATTAGGCATAACGTGGATAGAGAATAATTAAAAGACAAAAGATACACAGCAGAGAGGCCAAGTAGTTGATAAATACTGAGGTTTGTGCAATAAAGACAACATGCATCCATACATTATTATCCATACAGCATTATCTTACCAGGGTTTAACAAAAAGGACGGAATGGCTACTTATTAGTCACTTAATTAGTAATTCTCTTCGTTTGGCTATCATCCGTGACCTTGTCGCCTTTATCAATGTGCAAACAGGCTCCCTTTCAGAAACCTAGCACTGCCGCCCAGAAAAGACCCCTGCAGATATCTGTGGAGTTTATTAAAACTGCCACAGGGGACCCCACCCCTTCGAGGGAGCGTCTGTGGTGATGGGAAATGGGTTCAGCACTAGAGTCATGGCAGCTGTTTAAAAAAGAGTGGAATCAGTGGGAAGAGAGAGAGTGTCAGTCAGACTATGTGGAGTATAAAGAAGGAACAGACAAGACAGGGAAAAAGAAATCGACACTTTATAACGTTCTGTGTGGATGTTTTTGTCTCTGTAGGCACAGGATAACTTGAAAGTACTGCCCAGATTTTTAAAAGGGTGCTCGCTGGCTGCTCACGGAGGAACTGAGATGTTTACAGAGGCAGATACTAGAGGCATTTGGAGGCGATGGACCTTCTTTGCTCACCGAGGCCGCAGAGGCAGGCGGTGATTGCAGGGCTCACCAGTGAGGAGATGGGCAGGTGTGGCCCCTCCACTAACATATGAGGCTTCTAGCAAATTCTGACAGTCCTTATCACCCTCTGACTGGATCTTCCAGTAATGCATGGAGATTCTGGGAGGCAGTCGTCGACCCCGTGACCCCTCCTTCAGTGGGTGTGGCCAGACGACATTGAGATTAAAATTCAGCCAAATTAGCTGACTCATTTCTTAGTTTGATACTTCTCCACAAAGCAGCATGAAAATCACAGGTGCACAGGACCCTGGTCTCCTCGAGGCTTGATGATTGTTCTCCTGTCACCCTCAAAACGTAATTTGTTCATTCATGTGGGTAAAGAAAGCATCTGACACAACAAACCATTTTCACGTGGACTGCAGTCTCTTTCAGTCTCTCTGAGTAAGCATTCTCAGACTTTGACTCAAGTCAATAAAATTCTCAAGTCATAGTGTGCTCACTAAAACTGTCCCCACCCAGGAAGTTTGGTTGTTCTTGTCAATTGGAGCTTCAGCATCAGGTTTTGTCGGTTTGGTCTGACTAGTTGCAGCAGCAGTAGATTAAAGGATTGAAAGGCCTACAAGTGTAAAATATTCAACATGCAAGGAAATATGTAAAATGATTGAAATCCCTGGTAGAAAACTACTATTTTATTTTCGAACTGCTTCCCTGACATGACTCTGTCAACGTCTGACTGTCTGGTGGGCAAGATTTAACTGTCAATGCTCAAACATCACATGTACGAACAGCTCAGAGCTTCTTGTGTTTATAGCCTGACTACGGCCAGCCGGAGTGCTTAAGTGAAAGCGACGGCTCTGAAAACCTGCCCATTATATCGCCAGTCCTCTGCTAATGGTGGAGTTTCCCGATCAGCGTGGAAGCAAAATGCCACACTCATTCTCACAAGATCTGTGGGCGTTAGCCTGACCAAGTGACTATGCTGTGGCTGACCCAGGATGGAGACAGAGCAGTATCAACAAAAATAAAAGGTCTCCTCCGCAGAGGAACGAAACGGAACGCAACGTCCACGTGTGCTTGTGCGTGTTAATCCCATTTGTCCGAGTCCTTTCCCAATTCGAATTTTGAAACTTCTCAAACACTTTGTTTACCAGGAAGTGGACGCAGCGCTTTACAATATGTAATCTATTTATATATTTCTGCATTCCCTGTGAGGCAGCAGTTCCAAACCCGAGCAAGATAACTTGCATGTTCATAAATCACGGCACGAGCAGCTGCGGCGGAGGCGATAAGAAGGCCGGCCACAGCTAACAAATACTCCGGCAGTAATGAGCGTCGCATGCTGCTGCTACGCGTCGCCCGCTGTTGTTTCGGGAGGCGTGTGTGCAAACATTAATCACCATCAAATAAAAATATTTCATAAATCATGATTGTGAAGTTTGCATCCACTTCATGTTTCTGAAAAATGCACACAGCGCACACAAGCGCAGTCACTAGTTGCGATGTTTGCTAAAGCATTTGTCTATTTCTCAAAGGCCCTTATATGCTAATACCACTGATTCATTCCTTGGTTGAAATAGAAACATCATTTGAAATAATTGTTGCTTATTAGGGAAATTAGCATGATGAGCAGTATAGCTTAGCGTTGTATTGTGCTTTTCCCAGTGTTTATGTGCGATTTTGCCAAGTCACTTAACCTCCTCTGTGTTGTGGAGAAGCATCTCTGGTTCCCTGTACTGAAACCTTCCTTCCGTGCTTCTGGGCTGTGGGGGGATGGGGACTGTGAGGGGTTTGGGGGGGGGGTTGCTGGAACATTCTCAACTGTTTGATTTATGATGCAGGGAAAAGAGTTCCTTTGAATGCCTCTGCGGGCGAGGATGATGCTGGAGAGGACACTGTTTGCAAATCTTATTACCGTGTCACTCATATATCGGCATTCTGTCCTGTTTGTAACGGCATGTGTCGAGATGTGATGTACACGCAGACAAAAGTCTCTAGCACATTTTCCCCTGCACATATCGTCTCTTGCAACAGCAAAATATAATCTGTTTTACTGTGGCAATGTCGATGTGTAGAATTTAATTTATTTCCTTGTCCGGGCTGGCGAATTAGTGATGTTAATAGGGAGAGGAAAGTGGAAAAGCAGAAGAGCGGGAAGCAAATTAAATTAAAATCCAAGCACGAGAAAAACGTCGGATTTCCACTTTGCTGTTATTTTTGCTACCATTTGGCAGATGGCAAGATATAAAATTGGTTTAGCTTTGTTGTTTCTACTCTGAATTCAAAGTATTGCTAGACACGGGTGTCAGAGATGAGATGGGAAATTTAATGAGTTTGTTTGCTGCAAAGAGGAAGGATCTCTTTGCAAGGGGCTTGAAGGTCAAGCCATTTTCAGAAAATAAACCCCCACCTCCCTCACCTGGTTGGAATATTTGCTCACAAATACTAAAGTGAGCAAGGTAACAGACAGCCTACGCGTGTATTTATTCACATAATGGACTTGATTCCAAACCAGAGCATGTTAAGACAAGCAGCAGGTGATCCTGCCATACTAGCATCAGTCGTTAGTAAACAACTTCACCGATGCCTTTTGGTTCACATTAAGATATTATTAGAGACATTTCTGTGGGTTTCTGAACCGAAAACCATATAGTATTCAGTCTGACAGCGGCTAAACTAGTGCCTTTAATCACTTCTTGAGCTCAGAGCCGCAGTGGGCTTGGAGCCTAACCCTGGGAAGACGGCTGGATGGGGTGTTTCTCAGTAGAGGCCACCCAGTCACACACTGCATGTGCTTTACAAACATCAGTCCACCAAACTGCACGTTTTTGTGTCATGAGAGTCAAGAGTGTGACATTTTCACTTGTGACGACCGAACACTCATCCCAGGTTTCCCAGTCTCCTGGAAGTCTTCTAATTACATCATGGCAAGATGCACGCAGGCTCTTAAGTTCAAGAGATGGGAGGGGTGGTCGTGGCGCTGGTGTGTATGTATTATTCCTCTGTCTTCAACACACTGTAAGACCGGGGTTGTTCTTGCTCACCTCCACCCCCCCCATGCGGCCGGGTGGACGACCTGGCGCTGCTCGTGCATTTCACGGCGCTTTTTCTTCCCTCAGTCCAGCCCTGTACTTTTCAAGTCCACCAGGGCCCATGACTCAATCGTTTGTCTTGAGATGCCTTAAGGCATTCATGCTCTTCTCTGTCAAGGAGCATGTTTTATAGCAGCCATCGTGAAGGAGCAAGCTGGACAGTGAAACCATTTGTTACCCGGCCTGCGGGGCAAGCCCCTGCCCACCGCGGATTTCGAATGAATCATGGCGTGACGTGGACGGAGCGGCGGGCGTCGGTCTGCATTGGCTGGCCCCTGGAGAGGCACAGGAGCGAATGTGATGTGTGTTTTGGCAGACGCCGTGAGGTGAGAAGATGAGGGGATGTGGAATGCCAATTCTTTAAGAGGGTACGCCTGTTTGCACCACAGCTTCATCCTTCATCCTTATATCAGGGAAAAGAAAAATGCATTAAAAAACAGGATGGAAAGTTTACAGTATTAAAATGTGGCCTTTCAGGATGTTGGGGCAATGTAGACCAGTGAACTCTGGACTCACACTCTCCCTGATATTCGTGATTCGGATGTCAAATCTGACATAATCCAGAATGATCTTGCATCGGCTGTTTTCATTGACTTTGAGTATATTAACAACATGCCCGTAATAGCATATTACTGAGAGGACATGCACAGCTATGCTGGCAGATATATTGCTGTGCAGAATGAAACGTTTAGTCTGCTTTGTCTGATTAAGCATGTTGGAGAATCTGGCATATGAGGCACATCCACCCAAGTACAGGAACTCCTGAAAAAATATATGAATCATTTTTTTTTTTTTTTTAATTCAAATGTATACAGTATCATATCAAATCACCTGGATGGTTATGAAAACCGACTACGTATCCATAGCAGTGTTGTCAAGCAAAAACAGAAGCAGAGCCTCACTGTTGAGGACGGCAGAGGAAGGGGGCGGAGGAGACGGGTGGTTTGGCTGGACGCAGAGCAGAATGACGTGAGCAGAATCGAACAGCACCTCCGGCAGCAGGGGAAGAGAGGCCAGGCTAAGGAGAGAGCAAGTTAAAAATCGAACAGAGTGATCCCTGCAGCTGGGCCACCCAATGCAATATCAGCTATGGATCTGCTTTCTCCTCTCCTTAATGTCCCAGCTGGATCTGCATCAAACCGTCGTTGGCCAGTTGAGCTGAGCCAAATGGTATCAGGAAATGACCGAGTTCTAGCAAATTCCTTTAATAAAAATACTCAACTGCATAACTCGGCAACGCTGAAGCTTCAAGAAAAAATAGGGGGTGACTTCCGGTGGGCAGGTGATGAGCCGCACGTGCAGCCCAATCAGCTTTGGATGCATTGTCTTGTCCTGTCCTGACTGATGGTGCGATGGGTGATGTAGACTTTAGGATGATGGGACACGGAGGTGCTTAGCATGCCAGTCGTGTTCCCGTCCAGGTCGTTAGACCATGAACGGGATAGGTTCCAGGGGGCCGTAAAAGCAGGCCCTCGCCTGACAGCTCCGATGAAACTGTCCGTGACAGATAAATGTTTGTGGGCTCTGTTTAGAAGCTCACCATAAACCATCGCTTCCCTGTAAACGGCCATTACAGCGATGTTTGGAGCCCACCCCCCTCCCAATAGAGGGAAGGTGCGTCTGGGTGACACACATGGACTCATCAGCTGTGATGTCATGGTGTGCTGATGGTGCACGAACCGCCCCGTCGACCTCTTCAGCTGCTCAGGGAAAATCCATCGCTGCGGGGTCGTCATCAATCCTGTGTTGAGCTGATGCTGGGGAGATGCAAAAAACACAGCAATCAAAGTCCCATCCAGCTATGTTCCCCGTTCTCCTTCTCATCAGCATGTTTTCCCTGTTATCTGTGTCTCAGGCTGTGTGTTCCCCCTGCTCCCTCTCACCAGCATGTGTCCCCCTTCTCCCTCTCACCAGCGTGTGTTCCCCCTTCTCCCTCTCACCAGCGTGTGTCCCCCTTCTCCCTCTCACCAGCGTGTGTCCCCCTTCTCC
>JAODKF010000147.1:26574613-26593538 GCA_026779585.1 Mormyrus proboscirostris
TTGTCAGTTTCAAGTTATTTTAGAGATAGTTTTGTTTTTTTGTGGAAAGGTTCCAACAGATTTGTGTGTGTGTGTGTGTGTGTGTGTACAACAGATTAGCTACACTGAATTCAGCATTTCTAATGTGTCATTTGCTGAAAGTTGCCCTTCTCAGAACAGCAAAACTTAAGCAATTAAAGCCCCCTCCTCTCCTTATTTTATGCTGCTTACAGACAGCGCTTCTCATGCTCAGTGATGCTTGAAATTTTGTAATGTGGTAGAATAAGCGTAGAGTCAGATTAAGGAAAAAAAAAACAGTGGACTGCAGCTGCCCGAAAATAAGTCCAAAAAAGGTGCAAAAACCTGCTACGAGTAGCATTAGCTGCTCAGAACTGTCAGCATTCCCTTTTTTTTGGGGGGGGGGAAGCTGCAGAGTAGTGTTTAGCTCCTTTTGAATGTGGTTTGGAATATTTTGCTGTATTTAACCACTCCTCTAAATCATCTACTTAAGGCATCTCTGCTGTATCCAGCTGGAGGTAAATTATACTTTTCGTCTACGTCAGCAAGACGTAAGAAGTGACCTTGAGTCCTTCCTGCAGAGTCCCAAACGACCAGGGCATCTCTTTCGGCATCCCTGCGTTCCTCACGGCACCTCCTTCAGCCGGTCCTGCGATCAGTCCGCCCGAGGACATCTTGGGGTCCTTGTCATGTGTAATCGTATCGCATATTAGCGGCGAGAGATGCGCTCTTACCCAGTCACCCAGAACAGGCAATTACCGCGCAGCAACCGGACTGCAGTATCTGAAACACTTCCAGGAAATTGTGAATTACCCATGAATGCTGCATTATTGAATAATGAGGAATAGAAAGTGCTCATTTGATTTCTCACATTATTATTTCATCTCCTGTGGTGTCTCTGAGGCTTGGGATCTATGGCCACAAGCAGAAGGTTGCTGGTTCAAATCCTTTGAATGCCAGCAGTGATTATACTGTGTTGGGCTCTTGAACAACCCTTAACCTGTAATTGCTACATCCTGGTTATGATGTTAATTTACACCCAGCGTGGAAAGTGGGTTCTCCAATTTACAGGGAAAATTTGGGGGTTCTTGGCAGGATCGGCACTCCAGCCAGCAGAAAAAACTTCACACTGCTCCATTCGGGCTAGTGTGGTGCTGAGGTGTCCCCTGCTGTGCTCTGGTTCTCATCCCTGAGGTGGTGTGCTAGATGCAGCAACATGCTGTATCAGTGCCAGCTCCCTAACCCTCTCATCTTTGTGTTCTTTATAACGTCTGTCTGCCCTCGCTGACCGCACTGCTGCTTCTCCCCATACCTCGAGAAGAATCCCCCTGATTCCCCAGCCTCGTTGGGTCTCACGGGAGCAAGAAAATAATTTAAAGTGAAATCATATGAGAAGCTGGCAGGCCCATTAATTGTGAATTGCACAAATGATGCAGCACTTTTTATTCATATACATCTTCCGTGACCCTGACGAGGATAAGCAGCTGTAAGATGGATATACATAATATAAAAAAGCACAGGCAGATAAATAGAGAAGTTATTTTCCAAAGTGAGATGAAAATAAATATTATCATTTACATTATCTTATGCTTATCCTGATAGACATACATTATTCACCAGTGTGTTCCAACTGATAGTGCGGACTTTCTGCGACCTCAAACATGAACTGCCATTGTGTCTTGGGCTGCGTGAGCTTACACCTTCTCATGCCGCAGGAATCAATCAAATCAGCTGTCTTTCACTCTATTTATGGACAAGAATGAGTCAGCACGTGCCCTTTAGACTTCTGTAAGATGGCCGATATAAATTTAGCCCC
Organism: Mormyrus proboscirostris; assembly: GCA_026779585.1. Classification (NCBI taxonomy): domain Eukaryota; kingdom Metazoa; phylum Chordata; class Actinopteri; order Osteoglossiformes; family Mormyridae; genus Mormyrus; species Mormyrus proboscirostris. Next base: position 26,576,427 of record JAODKF010000147.1, read on the forward strand.
CCCAAGGCTGTGTCAAACATGACATCGCCACTTGTCATCTTCCTTTGATGGAGGAGGAATGGTCACATTTTATGCGCGCGTGTGACTGTAATTTCAACTTCAAGCATTCCATGCATAATGTTCTTCCTGTATTATGCCAGTCCTCGGGGTGACTCTCTTTAAGTGGCTTTGCATGTATAAAGAGATTGCAGTTTGTATGTGCCTTGTGATAGGCCGGCATCCCATCCAGGCTGTGCCCCTGTCTTGTGATAGGCCGGCATCCCATCCAGGCTGTACACCTGTCTTGTGATAGGCCAGCATCCCTAAATCTCTAAATTGTGGGTGTACCCCTGCCTTCTGATAGGCTGACATCCTTTCCATGGTGTGCGCCTGCCTTGTCATAGGTTGAAATCACATCCAGGGTGTTCCCCTGCCTTATGATAGGCTGACATCTGTTCTGGGGTGTACCCATGCTTTGTGATAGGCTGACATCCCGTCCAGGGAGTACCCCTGTCCAGTGCTTTCTAGTATGGAAAAAAAATGGATTCATCGTTAGAAATGCATATCAGTCAGAGGAGATGTGCGTATATGCAATTATATGGCATAATAGTGTACCTACCTACCAAGACAGCACAACACAACTGCTTGAGAGATTTTGGTGGGATCTATTCACAACACAGTGAATCTGGTAATAGTGGATTTGCACGATGAGAGTTTATTCATTATAGGCAAACCTGTTTCCATTGTTTTACAGAACTTAAAGATGGGCCAATAAAGACAGAATTAGTTAATAGCCTGGCAGGAGCTTTGAGCCTTCAGGCATTAGTTACAGGGCAATGACCACAATCGATACTCTGAACGTGGTGCAGGGAGCAGTGACAGGAGAAAATGATGCCGCAAAAGCCCAGGGTGGGCGGGACTATCATGCTCCGTCAGGTTTAACCCACTTTCTATTGGTTCCCGTTAGGTTAAAGCAAGCAATGATTGATGGTTCCAATGATGATTGAGAAGGCTTGTTACTCTTATTGTTAGAAAGCCAAGCTTGATGCCTTACAGGGATTGGATACAGGAATGCACGGTAGACCAATGTGGACCTACGCTTCCTGGGTGGTGGATACTGCAAGTCATCATCAGTCAGCCTCAGTCCTCGACACCCTGGAGCTTTCATTTTAAAAATGAACCATAACGTGGTTCCGGGACGTGGATCAGAATTGTTGCAGCAGAGTTCAGGACCGATTCATTCTTGCTGTCAAAGCGGCACTGTGGCACCATGGGAAAGTACATTTCAACCCTCAGGTCGTAAAAGCATGAACAAACCTCTCAGCATCTGGAAATCACTCTGATAGCTTAGGTTTGTTTCTCAGGCAGAAAAACCTAAACAAGGAGAAAGACACCCCACTATAATTATAATAAGTACAAAGACCAAGAAGCACGAACTCAAGGGAAATGGATATTAAACAGAAAAATAATAATGATAATATAACATTAACTGACCAAAGCCAAGAGCAATTTATCATCTTTAAGAAGTAAGCCCAAATGATTAATTAACAGACTTTCAGTTAGAAAATTCTTGCAGATTTTCCAGAACCTAAAGAAAAAAAAAACAGAGAACTCTGGCAGATACTGACATCAGAGGACATGGCCAAGTTCTGAAAGGGATTTGGTGATGAAGAGTGAATCATTCATCCTCAAACAGCAAGTCTCCGAAGCTGTGTTGTGTGCACAGTGCTTATTGCCTCATAGGATTCCATGCCTGTAATCTATTCCCCATGCGAAAATAATATATTCAAGGCCCCAAGAACCACAATTCATAGTGCCTCACCTCCTCATCCGGGTCTTTGCTGATGACAGTGACAGCTTAATCTCTTCTCCTACAAAGTTTTCAAATGGCACTATCTACCTCCTGGTTTAATTCTATATTAATACGGGGGGCGGGGGAGGGGCATTGATCCTCCCCACCTCAGTTTTATATGAAGCATTTATATGTTTTATTGACTTCCATATTGATTTTTTTTTGTTTATATGATGCTAAATTACGTCTGGCTGCTGGACTCCCGCTTGAGCAATTTGAAGGTGTCCTCAGATTTATTCCATCATTGGCGATTTATAATGTGGTGGGGGGGGGGGGTTCCTTTTTCCATCTGGCTGTGCCACAACTGGTTATTAATGGCATTTGCTGCCCCCATTGTGATTCATGGCTGTTCTGTAAAGAAGCTGATTTGCAGAGAATGAAGGGTTTTGTTCGGTTATGTTTGAATTTGTGGCTTTTCTTCACCTTTCAACTCAATTACTTCTAGACACACAGCATGGGACCTCACCCCAAGTCTGAAATATCTCAAATTACCTGCTGTAGCCATAATTGTGAGCCGAAATGGAGCGAGGTCACATCGAAACACGTCGTGTTTCGCACTAGCAGGGGGAAAAAATGCATTATGTAAAAGGTAAAAATTTGTTTCTCCATTAAAGCAGAGGAGGTCTGGCAAGGACTGCTTTCTCAAATAAAAAATAAATAATAAATAAAAATCGGATGAGAAAACGCTGGGAATTGTACTTTAGCCCATTGTGCATTCCTGAAAATTGCACAGAGCGCCGAGGTAGCTGCAAGACTTGCCTGTGGACCCAATTTTAATGTTTCACAGGTCGCATCAAAACTCTTCCATTTCTGCATCAGAGGCCTCCTACAACAACATTTGCAAGGAGAAAAAAAAATTAGCTAATTTTTTTTATTTGGGTTTTACAGGGTTAAGCAATATGATTGGCTCTGGACTACAAGCTGCACAGATACTGGGCTACGGGAGATGGCAAAGAATTCTGGGATAATGAATGAAAGTGGCAAGGGAAAAAAAAGGCATGATAAACACTAATTAGTTACTCAAATTGAAGTATACCCTTTAAGGAATTACTTACCAAAAGTAAGACTGATTGCTTACATAAATAGCCCTTCTAGGCCGAAGACAGATCTCTGCAGAAGTTGTCCTACTCAGATAGTCCAATCATATGGTACCTGTGAATTTTAGGAACCAATGAAATTGGTTATGCCTCAAGCACCCACCAATTACACTACAGAGGCGTCCCAAACTTAGCGTCCTCTGAACCAAGGCCAGGAGCTAAAACAGAAACTTTGTTTCCAATTTAAAGACAGGGACGTGGGCGGAACTGTTGAGCAAAGCAAGATGACAGCAACAGTAAGAGAACAGACATTGAGATACTGATGAGGTCCCCGGTTTTGTGGTTGGGGAATTCGTCACCTCCTGCCATCGTTTATTACGCACCAAGATGAGGCCAAATCCTCCATGCACCCAAATTGATTCTCATTGTCAGAGCCAATCATGCGCTAGCCAGAGCGCGACAGCTGACTCTCGGGGCCCAATGACATCTCATGGAAATGACACCCATGCTGTTGCGGGTCCACTTGTGAGTGGTACCTGCGAGCGAGGCCTGGCGGGGGCTCATTTCAATGAACAGCAACGCTGTCAGATAATAAAAGGCTCAAATTTCGCATGCAGATGTATCAAACTGTTCTGTCGTCAGTGGACCTTGAAAGAAAGGGATATAAAATGATTTGTCACTGTCTGCCGACGATGAAATATCTAATTGCCTGGACATCACTTAGAAAAAAAAAAAATTGTGTTTATGATTTTGATCCGTCAGTATTTTATTAGTTTTATTATTGCAGCTGGTGATACTTTCTGTAGGTAAAAGTGTCCAGAATAAGCCCCAGATATCAGACACCCCCAGTCTTCCATAGCTGGGTGTCCAGTACAGGGTCGTGAGGAACCAAAACCTGGATTTAGGGTAATTCAGGTTGCACCTAAGGCACCAGTTGGGGGATGAGCTGGGGCAGGAACCGGTCACTGGACGACTACCAGGAAGCTCCAGCACACCTGATATCCTAATGTAACGTAGTATTTCTCACATTATAAGACAAGACAGGTGACTTTGCTTGAAAAATGAAAAGCATCCATCACAAAACACTTTTATTGTAATTCTGGAGATTTATCGATGCCAGTGAATGCAGATTCCTTCCATTTACCCAGGTAAATCAGCACCGCTCCACAGCACGCGTATCCGCCGCACAGTAGCATGAAGATGGCATTTCTGTCCCCAGTGCACTGAGTTCAAACTGATGTCCTCAGTTGGCACCTGGCCTCTTCCAAGATGCAGACGACACGGACGTCTCACCACAGCGCCTATTGTTCCATTGCTTCAGGCCACGGAACCACCAAAGAGGACGACAGTGGTAAATTGAATGTGACCGTGTTCCCCGAGTGCTGCGTTTAGTGTCCGGGTCTGAGTCGCGGACGGTTCTGACGGCCTTTCTCCGCTCACCACGCAGATCTTCCCGGTGTCGGAAAAGAGAGCTCGCTCTACCCTTTAGATTGGTTTTGCAGTCACGCAGAATTGTGGCACCTCATTATTCAGGGACTTGCAGTTAATTCTGCATTCCAGGCCACTGCCTGTTGATACTGTTGGACCCTCCAAAGACAACATTTGTCCAGCCTTGCTCAGCCTCTGGCCCATCGAGTGTACTTCTTAGCACAAGCACGACATCTTTCTGCCATAGAAAACTCAACATAATCGCAGGCAGCCCTCATCTCAGCTCTGAAATATTCCCATTTTCTCTTCACGCAAGGCCAATGGTCGCTGAACTGCACGATTACACACGTCTAGCAGACAGTAATGTCCCTGTAACAGCGAACTGTACTTTGTATCTTTGTTTTCAAGCAGATGTCAACATAGGGGCATTTGGTGGATATCTTAAGCGCATCATCGTTTTTGTCACCACAGGGAGCAGTAAGTACTTAACTAATGAACAGCAGAAGAAAACCTTTTCTTGAGTCTTTGAATGAAGGTCATTAAACTGTCTAGCAAAATTGGTCACAGTCTTTTTTTAATACGAACTTGGTGACATCAGGTATCTCCTGCCAATGGAGACATATGGTGTTATGTTAAGAAGCTTTCCTACACTTAACAAGTTTAATGTATATTATATTCTTAATTTATTGGGTTAATATAAAATTAATTTTCATAGAATTCATTATGTGGGAACACCATGTAGTTTTTGACTTCCTTGCTAGGATTGGCTAAAATATAAGCAGTAACCATGGCCAACAATACCATCCAATGGGCATGTAGAGCAGTAACCATGGGCAACAATACCATCCAATGGGCATGTAGAGCAGTAACCATGGGCAATAATACCATCCAATGGGCATGTAGAGCAGTAACCATGGGCAATAATACCATCCAATGGGCATGTAGCTGTCGCAACCATTTCTTCATTTTTACAGTCAGTTGATTTGTAAGATTCTCTGTTATCTATTATCTCTTAATGGGCCACACTGAGTTGGAATGGGGGGGGGGGGGCTGTGACAGAGTGGGATCCCCTCATGGATGCTCTCTGCCTTGGGCCCTGTGCTTTGTGCAGCCCAGTACTGGATAAGCTTTTATGCCAAGTGGATGGATAGATCCTTTATGACTTTATTTTTAAAAGTGGGAGAGATGTTAACTCTCAGCCTACAGTATAATACTTTTTTTTTTTTTTTTTAAAGTGTGACGGCCTTTTCCTCGTGGATGCAGATGACTGTTGAGATCACAGCACTGTATAGCCCTAGAGCAGGATCTTCCACAACCTGTGGTGTTTGGGAGAGGACTCTAGATGAGCCTCCTTTAAGTATCCACAAGTCTATGGGCCCTAACCATCCCCCCCCCCCCCCAGCTCCCTGGGCACCACAATGTACCAAACCCTGTGTTGTGGCACCTGCCCCCTGCCAAGCTTGCTCTCACCTCTCTCTCTCTGTCTCATTAAAAGCAAGACAGGACAGACTAAAGAGGAATTTACCCTTGGGGATTAATAAAGTGTCACTCTTCTAAAGTATTTGAAAGTATGATATATCAAACAGTCATCATTTCTTGAGTCCAGTATTACTCTCTCAATAGGATGATGCAGCTAAATTTACACCAAGTCTTGCATCCTTAAAATTTAAATATTGATCATTTGCATAATGTTTTAATTGTTTTTAAGCTAAACTATAATGTGGGGTCTTTACCTATGTTTTAACGCTTTTAAGAAATATTTAAGCACTCCACACATCTCCCTTATCTGGTAGAAGGCTAATTTGACCCTAAACCCTGTCTCAGGAAAAAGAGCCACACCCTGTCCTTCGAATAATATTTTCTAAAGCACATTTAAAATGTATAAACTCTATACATGCACTCCTATTAATATGAGTGCACATCTATCTGTAGGAAGGGCTCTTTTTTTCAGTATAAAGTGTGTTGTAGGGCGAACAGAATCGCCATGGGAGCCAGTCGAAAGCCTGTGGGACTCAGAGAGAATGTCAGAAATGTCACGGGGCCTGTGAACGCGTCGCCACGCGTGACGGATCGCACCGAGCCAAGCCCAACAGAACTGGAAGCATTACATCAGGCTGGTGTGATTAAACACTGCGGTGTGTTTGTACGGCATTGGGAGAAGGGAGGATGAATCATCTACTAGGGGTTTGAGTGAACCTGCTGCGTAGCAGGTGGGTTTTTCGCAATGAGGTCATTTTGGTTTGTGCAAAGGATGTTTCTGCAGGTCCCTGCTCGTCCCGACAGTCGGAGCCACTGCTGTCACACTTGCTGAGCACATACAGGCACTGAAAAAGATCTCCGTGAAAGGGTCACTTCTACAAAGACGGGAAAAAGATCGGCATGACAGGGGGATTAAAAGGATGTAATGGGTATGTGATTAAAGGGCATTTAGCAGGGTGGTGGTGCAAGAACGGCTCCGCAGAAGCCTTTCACTCAGAACCTAATTCATACCATTCACACATGCCCACCATTACAAGTGAATGGCCGCTAATCAATTAACTGCCCATTAACAGGACTAAATCTTGCAGTTTCTTATAATAGTGGATTCTGGAGCTATGTGCATTGTGAGATCTTCAATTGAATCTAACACTGATGACCAAGTTTTTAATTTGCCTGTGGTGTGATGTAATGCTGGCAGCACAGCAAAATCGCAGTTTGACTGTCTTTTGCTAGGAAGTAGGTCTTCACTATGGAAGGCAATGATGTCACTTCCTGTCTTGCTTTGGAGGGAGACGGCAAACCCTAAGGTCAGCATGGGCCTTCGCGATCCGCCAAATGAGTCACTGTTGCAGCGTGTCGTCCGGTGGCAGTCTCGGTGCGGAGTAATTGAATTGCCACCGGGGACACGGAAATGATTGCTTTGCGTTATTTACGACGAGGCTACGTTCCATTAAGCGGGAGGCTCGGTCTGTCTCGTCTGACTCCCCCGCCCCCCGTGTGTCACCCTTAATTGCTACCGTTGCCAAACAAAATGCAACAGCCACGGTTCAGTGCCGCATGGGGGAATGGGGGGGGGGGAGGTCTCCTTCATTTCCCATCTCTCGCCTCTAAAGACAGTTCCGACTACAGAGAACACAGCGGGAGGCCTCGGAACATTTTCCCTGTGCGGTTCTGGCAGTTTCTCAGTCCATACAGCGTCCTGGCCGGGGCTCGTCCTGGGGCTTCTGTCTTTCTCATGTGAAACACTGGCCTGGTTTTTATTTTTCATGCGTAACGTCAAGCCAGATAATATTTGACTTAAAAATAATCCTATTCAGACACGTTAATGCCCCCCCCTCAAACCCCCGATGGTGGTACCGCTCTGCTCTTAAAACCCCCCCAAAGGCCCTAGAAACCCTTAAAAATGTCTTGTTACCTATTAATAGTAGCACAAAAGCTGCAGGTGGCAGCAAGACTCGGGGGACGGGGCTGGGGGTGGTGGTGAATGTCGGAAGGGGGCTGTTACGGTTGGGGTGGAGTCCATGCGTCCAGCAGGCAGTAAAATCTGTCAGAGGAGTGCTGGGCACCTGCCCCCCTCCCCTCCCCCCACAAATGTGATTGTGACCTAAAAATGATTCAGTCTGACAACCCCCCCACTGTTTGCAATTGACAAAAACCTGTTTAAAAAAAAAAAAATCGTTATCTAAATCAGGCAGCAAGTGGCATAGTAATTAGGGCATTTAACAGATAGCAAAAAGATTACAGGTCTTCAGAATGTCAGGTTCAAGTGTTAAAATGGCTGTTTCTCCCTAAATGCATAAAACATGCATCTTTATTCATCACTGGGGTCTATAAGTAGGCAAAACAGTATATAATTGTAAGCTCTCTATAAATATTCAAGCTTAGCAAATGACTCAATGATTAATGAGCGATTGCAATAGTCTGATAAGACAACTAGATAATATGAAGGGTAGAGGGTGATGTCTCCTCCGGTGCTGTGGGGGGCGCTGTGGATGTATGATAGCAGTTGTCATGGATGCCCTCTATGACCTATGACCAGCCAATTAATGGCCATTGCTGGCAATTTAATCAGGCTCCTCGATAACAAGGCACTGGGGTGTCAAGGCATCATTTCTATTGTAAATAAGGCATATTCTCGGGGGGGGGGGGACAGATGCCACTGCGCCTCAGGAGATGTGCTTCTTTCCATGCTGGCTTCCGGATGGCTCTGTGAAGGGATGCTGCCACTGCTCTCCCGACCAGGGTCCTCCATCTTAATTCTGTAATGCAGATAGGCAACAAAGTGGAGAACAACATGTCTGTCACAGAACCCACCCCCCCAGCCACCTGCCTCTCCATGTCACGCCGCAGTGATGGGGACGGGACAGACAGTCTCGCCCGGGCAACGGGAATGTCAGGCTTAGGAAACTTAAGCTGTGTCCGACAGAAATGACAGTTTTGAACCTTTAATCCAAGCAGTGACGCATTTTCTGATAGAACTATTACTTTGACGACTGCAGCCAATTGTGAAAATGAAGCATCGCTGTACGATGTATTTTCAGTAGATGAACGGGAGGGATGTTCCAGGCTCAGTGGAGGTGTGGGTTTGAATCCCATCATCACTGGGAGCTTTCCATGTGTGGTTTGGAGGGTTAGGACTCTCTGTCAATGAGTGGAAGGATGCTGGTTTGAATCCCATTGTTGGTGAAGTAATTGCATCACCATTGGGCCCCTAAGCAATGCCCTTAAAGCCCTAAACTGTTCTAAAGATGCTGGGTAAACAGCTGACCCTGCCCTTTGACCCCAGGCTCCAGGGTCACCTGTTAATGTGTGAAAATTTCAAAGGAGTGATTGATGGGATATGTGAAAAAATTCCTTTTTACATGTACTTGTACATCCATCCACTTCATATCCCCGCTTCTCCTACGCAGGGTCGCGGCGGTCCGATCCCAGGAGCTATTGGCGGCATAAATGAACCCCCACCAATTTTCCTTGCAGCCCCAGAAATTGTTCATGGGGCGACGCGCTTTATGTCAACGATCAGACAGCCCTCTCCGTCCACTGCCTGCATTCCGAATACCGGCTTTGATCCTTCCCAAAATTCCGACACCCAGAGCAGCTGCTGGGAGGGAGATTCTGAGGTTTTATCTGAGGGAAGCGAATGAGCCAATAGACCGGAAAACAGAAGAGGAATAAAGTGATGACAAGAAGGCAAGGAAAAACAAGAGAGTTTGTCTGGGAAAGAAAACAGGAAGAGCACAGGCAGAGGACACAATTATTTTAGTCGTTTTACAATCTGGAGATTGTATACTATTTCAATTAAGTATGTCAGTAGTCGAACAGAATGAGAAAGTGTTTCAGCTGTTTGGCACCCGTTTAAAATGGCATTACGTGACCTTCAGGTTAGACTGTGCATACGTGGTTTAATTGAGTAAATATTTAAAAGGCAATTATGGTGCATTATAAACATACAGCTGATGTATGGGTCCACACACGGTGACAGACTGTGACCTTTCATTAAAAGGGTTGTTTTATGTTAGAGATCCCAGGTCTCTAAGTGCAGCATTTACAAAGCCATATTTTCTAGGTCTTTGGCATGTAAACAGGTATGAAATGTCACTGAATACTGGTGGAGGGAGCATTGTAGATACTGAGAAAATGCTGCCTCTTTTGTACAAATTATGTTGGCTTTTTATTTATCTTTGACAGTATGAATGCATTAACATGTTAAATATACATTGATGGCACGCTAAGTGTGATAGACTGACAAATAGTGCACATTGTATTCTGTGGAATTACTCTTTAACAATCATTAATTTATTAAGCTGCCTAATATTACATTATGCAAAAATAAGTGTTTGTCTGGGAAAGATGCACTGAGGTTTCTGCTGCATAAGGCAGCAGGTGTCATGGAGGCTAAAACCACAAAAACCTTAAAAGAATTCTCTGCTTTGTCAACAGGGAACCGTAATAACAAGCGTAATGCTTTCGAAATGCATGTATTTCTCGTTAATTCGCATGTAGGATGTTGCTTGCCGTAGGCAGAGCACAATATCATTACCTTGCAAAGTAGCTTTGCTTATTGGTTTTTGATAAACAATTTGTTTTTGTTTATGAATGAATTTTAGCTTGAGTATTTCGCACGATATCTATAAAAGCTCACACACTAAGTAAAATTTATTCTTAAACAAAGCAACAGCTGCGTCACCTTCACCTGTGCTGAGCTGACGTTCTCCAAGATAAACAAAGATAACATAACTGCAGCTAAAGAAGTTCTCCTTCAGGGAGTCCTCAACTAGTCTTTGGCAAGTTTATTCCTCTGTTAACTCCCACAGATTCCTGACAAAACTCATTAGATAATATCCATTATTGGTCTATAACCCCAAGGCAAGAATGATGCTGACCTTTGACCTACTTAACGTCTCCTTAACGTCTCCTTTAGGTGACCCTGCTACTTGGCACTCTTAATGTCTTTTATCTTAATATTTGTCAACAATATAAGGTAAAAATCAACATGCGATACCTATAGCAATGTGTGTGTGTGTGTTTTTTTTTGTCATAAGCATTTCTTTGTGATATATGTGGGAAAGTCATTGAGAGAATGAGTCAGGCATTAAGCTGGGAAGTGAAGGGACAGAGAACCAGAGAAGGTTGTGACAGGAGCAGAGCTGGAGCCTCTTATTTTGGGCAGAAGAAGGAAGAACAGCAGTAAGAGGAGAGGAGTCACAAGGAAAGAAAGGCTTCCTGCTTCACTCCATCATTCACTTTGTACAGTCAGCTTGGTTGCTACTGGGCGCCTGAACATATGTTCAGTAGCGGTAGGCTTATTTTTCCTAGTGTTGCATTCTGGGAGATAACCTCAATAATGGAAAATGGACACCCTTAATGTTAGCTTGCATTTCAAATGCAAAGACGCCGCGGGCCGGTGTGTGGTTCTGTGGGTTTGGACTCTGTGCCTGAGACTGGGAGGTTGCTGGTCTAATACCTGGGGACTGTAGTTGTATCACTGTTGGGCCCTGAAGCAAGGACTTGAAACATCCTTGAAAATTCCAGGGACTCTGAATGAAGACCCCGTGTGCGGACTCCCAGCTTTCTCATCTGCATATGTGTGTTTGTCTCAAAGGAGAGAAAAACGTAATATATGTAAACTAAGGAATTTGCATACTTTATAGATCCCAAGGGAAATTTAGACGTTTCCTCGGATTTGAATTCACAACCTTTGTGTTATTAGAGCTGGGTGCTACTTGTTGAGCTACACAACTCCGAAGAGATTGTGCTTGCACAAATAGTGAATAAATTATCTGTTAAAAATGAGCATAGATTCTAAATTAGACTATTGACTATTATTTGCCCACCGAGATGCTTCATGTTTCTACTCAAAATCATTAGAAGTAATTCAAAATGTGATTAAATCAAATGCTGATTTGAGATGAACCTCTTTGTTGACTTCCCCTACCTGGACCTTCATATAATACAAACACAAATCATGCATACAAATATTTTCAATATTGTGTTTATTGAAAGTGATTGAAATATTTGTCATTATTCAATCTCCTTGAAGATTTTTTCATGCTTCTGTAATATCTTTTCATATTAATATTACCATGTTGCATATCACAGCATATTACAGAAGCAAACAGGCAGCGAATCCAGAAGTTTGTGGCTCAAAATAAAACTGTGAGTCACTTTCGAATGCAAGTGCCTACCAGGCCGACAAAATAATCATGGTAATAATGAAGTCGAGCCAAAAAGAGATCGCTAAACCGGAGAAGCGACACAGCAAAGTAGGAGTGTTGATGCGGCTCCGGTCCCTTATTAGAATTCCCACTAGATTCCTGTTTCAGGGAGCAAATAGCGCCTAGAATCCCCCGGGGGTTATGAGGGAGAACAGAGCCCGCTGACCCCAACTTATCTACAAATCAGCTCATTTTCAAGCCAGCAGAATGGCTGTCTGTTTAGAAAAGGTCACTCTCTAGCATAAAATAAACCTTTCTGGGACTCTTGAGGATGCCAGGCAAAGAAGCGAATGACTGCTAACTCAAAGTGTTGGAGAAAATACCCAATATAGGAAATTCACGAAGCGCCAGAAGATGAGCTTAGTAAAACTGAACGTTCGTACACTCTGTATAATTCAGGACAGGCTGGGAATAGAACTGGGCGCATTCCCATCATGCATCAGTGGCACAAGTGCCCGCTGTGTTGTGTGGGTGTGTCCAGATGCAACAGAGTAAGGTGCACATTTTTCACAAGCTGGCACTTGCACTGCATTGTGAGGGTGGTGCAGTCTGCCAGTTCCCTCTTGTGATGACTCCCACTTTGAAAGCAGTCAGGCCAGATCCGCTGGTGCTGTCTCCTTGACAGTTTCCCTCTCAGCCACTGCTGTAGGTGCTACGGCCTCTGGTAGGGGCTTTCAGAAAGGCTTTATGTATATTTCAAAGAGTGGTTCAGTCTGTCTGTGAGTAGGGGATTCCACATCAAACTCCTGCGCAGGGCTGTAGCCTGCGACCTCACCATCCAAGGTGACCCCTGCTTCTGAGGTCCAGCTCCATGCCTGAACCAATCGTAACCCTGAAGCAACCCACAATCCTGTAGGCATAATGCTGTAAGGCTGCCCTCTGAACCACTGCACTGCTTCACATCAAGTGGACAAGGGGTAAATATTTACAAATGTTTGTGTTTTTGTATGTGCTTTTTCATATGTACATATAAACAGACAGATTTCCCATATTTGTTGTGGGTCTACAAAACATGCTCTTGAACATGTTGGAAAGGGATTTTATTAAGTTATTTGATTGGTTATTCAACTGGAATAGTTTTTCTTATTTGTATATATATTGCAGCATTTTCGGCTCTCATACTGTCATAAATATTCATGTGTTTGCAGACTGTGTTCTGCAATTTATAACGTACAAAGGACTTTGTCACCAATATTTTGTTGCTTGTCTTATAAAATCTGTGACCAAATGGCTGTTAGAGTATCTGTAATTTAGATTATATGCTATTAAGTAACCAATCAGGCTGGTGAAAAGCTCGCCTTTGAAACAGAAGATGGAACAAGGAAGAAAAATTGAATATGCAGTTTTTATATTATTATAGCAGCTTGTACATCATGCATAAAACAGCCTGAAGGAAAAACGAATTATCCCCAGGACCTAAGAATCAACAGAATGTCAGTATCTTAACCTGAAACGTGAAAAGCATCCTTTTGTATTTATCGATATGCTGTTATCTACCTGAGACTGGTATCATTAAGAAGCATTTTTAAGTTGCCTGTAATCATTTATGATGCCTGGATGGAGAAGGTCTTACTGCACAAACTGTGCTAGTGTCTCATCATTAGAAATATTTTCTAATTTAGAATTTAAGAATGTAGGAATGTTCCCTGGGATGTCCAGGAATGGGGGTCATATCCTCATTGCATGTGGATCTTGCATGTTCCCCCTCTGCTGTCTGGCTTTCCTCCCACAGTCCCAACACATGCAGACTAATTGGTGCTCATCGAGTATGATTGTATGTGACAGACTGGCATTATGTCCATGTGTTCCCCTGCCCTCTGCCCCACGATGGACCGCCATCCCGTCCATGTGTTCCCCTGCCTTGTGCCCCGCGATGGACCTGCATCTAATCCAGGGTCTCCCCTGCCCTCTGTCTTATGCTGCCTCACCACACCTCACCACACCTGACCAGAATTGCCAAGTGCCGAATAATAATATCATAATTTGACTGTCTCCTGCCCCTTCTCCGTTTCACCTGTCAGCTAGATTGCAGGTCCGACCCTCAAAAAGAAAAAAAAATGCACATTTAGGCCTGAGGACATTTACAGATGCAGTTTTGTTATCATGCTACTTGCTGTGCCTTATTCATTTACAAAAAATGTAACAAGTTGTTCCTCTGCTTTAATATGGCTGATGTCGTAAATGGCAAGAAGTCATTAAAGGTCTTAATACCTGGTAGTGTTTAGTCTGTGAGTTTGTATCAAAGGAGGGGAAAATGAACACTTTACAGGAAGAGGGTAGCCTGAATGCCTCCTTAGAAATGCGAGCAACGCTTCCCTGCTTAAGACCTAAAAAAGCTTTATGAAGATCACTGGAGGAGTGATACACTATTATGTCCTCTTTTTAATGCCTCAGACTCCCCGATTTTAAAGATGGAATTAGACGGTAGAAGGTAGGGATTCATGTTAAGAAAAATATTTGCTTAATCTGAGTTTCAGGGATTGTCGCTGCTGTGTCAGTAAATGCCTTGATGTCAGAGTCCAACGCATTTAAAAGATTCTATGCTTCGTTCTATGCATGCAGAAAAAAACAGGGGACCGGATACAGTGCAGAGCAAGGAGAGCACTAGCACAGAACGGAACCGAATAGAAGAGACAAACCAGCCTTCATCACCTAACATCACCTAACATCGACCAATGGTTCAAGCCCTGACATTTGATGAGCAGAGCAAGCAGTGGTCTGATTGGTCAAGAAAGGATGAGGTCATCACATATTTTTTTCATGATCATTTCTATAGATACTGAAATATCCTACCCCTCTGACAAATGGTGGAAGCTCAGTGACTCCTACATGGAGAACAAACTCAAGGTAGCTGATGTAGATAGTATCTCTGTAATAGTATTATAATTACATGCAATATCTGCCATGGGAAGGCTTCCCATGCTGGGTGAGCCTTGCCGTGTGCCCTCTTCTTCCTGGGATATTCACCCTGCATTGGATAGATGGTTTTGATGGATGAGTTGGTGATGGGAGCAGCACGGTGGTGCAGTTGTTTGGCGCTGTCGCTTCTGTGGGGGTGTCTCCACAAAAACTAAGGTGTTACCAAATCACCTGTAGGTGTGCCTGTGTGAGTGTGTCCTACGATGGGCTGCGACCCCATCCCGGGCTCCGCTCTGCACCCACCCGCCACCCTGAATAGGGCAAGAAGGTACAGAAAATGGACTTGATGATGCTGGAATCATCCTGGGCTCCCTAGTTTCCTCCCACAGTATAAGGGCGCAAAATTGATCTGGATTGGTGTGTCTGTGCAATATGGCCAACAGATATTATGTTAGATATTATGGACCAGCGTCCTATTGTGTGGTGAGTCAGGGTATCCCCTAGCCGACCCCCTATAACATGCGTTTGCTTCTGATCCAGTGCCCAATAGGACATCCAGGTGTCTGGCATTGTATCTCACTTAGAACATGCTCTGATAGCCTTCATAGCACATAAGAAAAAACCTCACCAATTACCTTCAGGCTTCCATGAAACCTTTATAGTATCTAACTAGGCCTGGTCGACCTACTGGCATTGACATTGTTATGGAACGTCCTAGTTTGCTTCAAAATGCAATGGACCTTCTGGTACCTGTTAATTCATTTTCAGAGGCACTCAATATATCTTTCAGATCTGGAATGCCTTTTTTTGAGAAACTTCAGTTTGGTTTTAAGGTGCCGTCCAGTTAGTATTCCCAGTCTAATAGTCAAACTGAACATCTCAGCCAGAAAACTGCAGTTTCTCCTCACTTATTGCCGTACTGACAAACATGAGTGATGGGCTGAATATGCACAGAATCATCTTGTCAGTGAATTTACAAATCTTTCAACAAGAAGTATAGTTGGCAGCTGACGTATGACTGTGGTGAGCCACTCAATGACAAAATCACCATGGTGACCAGCAGTGAGACCATGCCCTGCAGTATCAGAGCAAGCAGAATGCCGGCTTTCCACATAGAACACACAAGTCCACACTTCTTTTGTCCTTTAACTTTCATCAGCTAAGTCAACCCTGTATCCGTTTCATGTCTATGTGACTTTCATGAAACCGGTTGCACAGTACCCTGTTTCCACGCTACCCCTGCCCTTCCTCCCAGCTCTGGGTTTTGAAATAAAACTCCTCAAATGGATCTTAACCTGCAAGCTTCTCATACCGGTGACAATATGTGAGTTTTGAAGCTCCAAAGTGTTGACACAAACCCAAGAGCCCACAAACTCTTTTTCTTTAAAGTCTTCATTCATTCCTTGGCTCATGAATCTCAGTAAATACATCTATTTTCTAAAGCTGCTAGATGTTCCCGCTGAGTGTTGACCTGAAGCACCAGGCTATTAGATGAAAAGTTTTATAGTAGTGAGAATTATTTGTCTCAGTTTTGGGTTATTATTAATTACAGTCTATGACACTGAAGGGACTACATTTCATTGAGCTGATCTTTGTAACATAAAGCCATCATATCTCAGTCATTTTGAAAAGCACTGAGGGGAGTTTTAATCTCTCAGAAAACCATCCTTAATATATGTTATCTTTTGGGTAGAAACTGGTCATCATCTTTGTGCCACTGAAATTAAGCTAAGCTCTACCTCTCCTCCTTCCCTGCTGGCTACATCTCAAAGCGCACATCATCTGTTTCACTGGTTGCTACCGTAAAGCAAAACTCATTCCCATCCATAGTCCCATCCATCTCTCCCTCGTCACGTTTCCATTGGCCCTCTTGTGGCAGAACAGGCTCTCTGCAGCCATGTGGTGACCTCCCCTATTCAAATTTTAAAATTTTCACTTGCTTCTGATCCAGTGCCCAATAGGGCATCCAGATGTCTGGCATTGTATCTCACTAAGAACATGTTCTGATGGCCATAAGAAAAAACCTCATCAAAGCTCACAAATGTTTTGCAGTTATACATCCGAATTAATGAAATGTGCCATAATACAATTATACTGAGTATGACCTGCAGTGAAATGCATGGTTGCCTGGTCCTAGACTGTGAAAAGAGGACAGAAGTTTAAGTGACAAGATATGATGCATTAACAACATTAAATAATCATCATTAATATCCATGGTGCAAAACTGACAGTAAGTGGAGGCTGTGCTAGAGCCCAGAATACA